>PIJE02000255.1:235153-357720 GCA_002895965.2 Coryphaenoides rupestris
CTCTTTGTTCATTAAAGTTCTTCATCTTACCGGCTGCCACCCGGATTTTGTAGAAGGATCAGGTTCTGCACTTTTTGCTGAAGGTCTCAGCGGCGTCTTAAAGCATCAGTTCACACAACCTTTGTTTGTTGGGTTGTTTAATGTGCGCTTGTCGGTACTGAGTCCGTCCCTCTGTATGGTCCGTGTAGGAACGCGGCGGGAGCAGATTAGCTGATACCAATTTCTTTGTTTGTTTGTTTTTGTTTGTTTCTTTGAGTTTATATTTCCTCTTCTTTGTACAAAACTCCAATTTGGCTCAACAGTATGAGGATATGATAATGTCTATTAATTGACAAACATTGTTTTAAAGTGCTCTTATTAGGGTGCCTTTGCAATGCAAAGCACACTATTACTCTCCTGCATACTTATCTTCTTTTTTATTTATTCTTCCGTACTTTTTTCGGCGCGGAACTAGTCTCACAGCGTTGCCAGCACACACGCAAAAAATACATCAAAACGTGCGCCTTGACCGGGAATCGAGTGCTACATATTTTGTTTGTACATACCATTATTACTTTCCGAAATATTCAACATTTAACAGCATTTTTGCCCCATTGAAATGAATGGGGGTGAGTGTTCAAAATGTGTCCAAAACCACTCATATTCAACCTCTTCCCATTCAGTCATACATTCAGGTAGAAACTCCATTCAAACATTAAAACGTTCAGGAAACTTGGATGAATTCACACATGATTTCACAATTTTCATAACATTCATACTTTTGACACAATTACAGTTCAGACTTAATTGATTTTTCAGCTCCTCAGACAGTTTAACATGGGTGTGTATTGCGCCGGGTTAGAGCGGGTGACGTCAGGTTAGAGCGGAGAGCAGACGAAAAAAAAAACATAATCTATTTTTAAAACTGCCATCCCGCCCACAATATTAACTCCACATACGTAATCTATACATCAAAATGTAGGCACACTCGTGACGTCACCAGATATGTAACTATGGAAACAAACAGACTTATACTTTTGGATTTATGAGCCTAGAAGTAACATCATTGCAGACTCCAAAGCCCGTATTTTCACGCAGTTTCAAGCTGTCACCCTCCTGCGACAGACGGATTCACCACTGATCACGCCATTTTAAAACTGCCATCCCGCCCACAATATTAACTCCACATACGTAATCTATACATCAAAATGTAGCTACACTCGTGACGGTCACATATATGTAACTATGGAAACAAAAGGGACTTATACTTTTTGATTTATGAGCCTCGAAATGACAGGTGCCCTACCCAATCAGCTCATTAAATTACATGACAAACAATGACTAAGCAAGTTTTTGTCCCGCTTGTTTAATGTGTGGACACACACAAGAACACACACACACACATCCCTCGTCGGGCCAATGGCGGCGACGCCATAGCCACGCCCCCTCATCGCGCACACAGAAGGGGCGTGACTATGGCGGTGATGCCCGTAGCCCACGCCCCCTCGCCAAAACACAGAGAGACACACGTGTGTTTAGGGGGCGTTTTATGCTGTGTGTGTGTGTGTGTGTTTTTGAGTATAGGCCTATGTATTTTATGTTGTGTTTTATGTTGTGCCAAAATGGTGCCAATCAAAATGGTGTCAAAATGGCATCTGTGTTTGGCGTAATGGCGTGTGGTGGTGTAATATTTATACACGCCAAAATGGCGCCAATCAAAATGGTGTCAATGGCGGTGACGCCATAGCCACGCCCCCTCGTCGCGCCAATGGCGGTGACGCCATAGCCACGCCCCCTCGACGCTCATACAGAAGGGGCCACGCCCCCTCGCCAAACACAGAGACACACACACACACGTGTTTAGGGGGCGTTTATGCTGTGTGTGTGTGTGTGTGTTTTTGAGTATAGGCCCCCGCCATAGCCACGCCCCCTCGTCGTGCACACAGAAGGGGCGTGGCTATGGAGGTGACGCCATAGCCACGCCCCCACACACGTGTGAGAAGGGGTGTGGCCGTCATTTCATATAACACACAATCTATTTTTTGTCTGTATACTGTGTGTGTGTGTGTGTTTTTGAGTACAGGCCTATGTATTTTATGTTGTGTTTATGCTGTGTGTGTGCTTTGTGTATGTAGACCTAATTGTTGATTCAAGATCAAGACCTAGTAATGACCTTGCTAATACAAAAGTACAATTGTATTTTTAGGTATTGCTCATGAAACATTACTTCAAAGTACATACGTGTATCTCTCTACTCCTCTCCTACACATCTGTGTGTGTGTGTGTGTGTGTGTGTGTGTGTGTGTGTGTGTTATTGCTTGCTTAGTAGGCACCCTCAAAATTTCCCTGGAATTTTTCTAGTTGATAATTGTGATCTAACAGAGGTAAATGGCAAATATTAACAATATATGCTGTCTATATTGCTTGTAATTGAGATAAAGTAAACATCTGTTAAGTATTTTTTACATAAGTTGTTATGGCTTTATTGATTTAAAGACTCAATAATGCAGTGGGTCCACCAGACCCGCGAACATTGGATGAGAAACAAAAACATGACCTGAACACAAGGGTTAATGTGCAATGTCTAGGTCAATAGATAAGAAGTCCTCATCAAGCTTGGCCATGTTAGTAGGACCCCGCATTGCTGCCTGCAGCTATATTTCCAATTAGTTATTTGTTTATTTTTGTTTCAATACAATACGCTTCGGCAATAGCTCGACTCGACCTGTAGGTGTCGCTGTGGTTCTTGAGCCATTACACTTCCTGGTTGATCGCCAGACTCATGAGTGTGTGTGGGGAGTAGGGATGTAACGATATGACATTTTTAGTACGATACGATACGATATCAAAATTAATATCACGATATCACGCTACGATATTAACTTTTAGCTGTCAATTAGATGTAGCACTGCTGATTAAAATAAGACATACAAAAAAGAATTTGCTCTGAAGAAAATATTTATTAACAACTTAACAACTTGCTTTCTCCTAATAGAAAAACAAAACAGAAGCCCATATTACAGATACAATTTCAACAAGGTATGCCTATATTAGCACAATTTGGTTATGCAACTTAATTTAGGCACTTGTCTGTCATTTTAAAATTATCTTTCAAATCAAATCACTTAACAATAGTGTGATCATTTTCAATGTATCTATGTTGGCCTATTACCCTATCAAATACATTTTTATTTAACACTGTTTTTATCTTAATACATTCTGACTTAATGAAATAAAAAAAGGATTACGATATTTTTATTTGTTAATTATTATTTTAAACATTCTGTCTCAAAATGTATGTTTTTACAGTGCACTCTTCTCACTCCCTCTCACTATCGGAGGTGGGCAACTTCACCTAAGTGCGACCTAGTAATGATTCCATACTTGCCGGTAGTACACAAGCTAACGTAAAGTTATGGTGAACATATTAAGGATCATTGGACATATTTATATATGTCTTAACACTTATTAATGGCACTTAGCATTGTTGTTCATTCTCAGATATTGTATCATGCTTAGAATTGCACGCCTGCCCAGCTACTTATGCAGGCAACTTGGCAATTATGAAACTCGTTCTATTCGTCTCGTAAATATGAATGCTCGAAAACAGCTCTATTCTTATCTTCAGGTACCACAGTGATATATTGCTGCCTCTCCTTCAACAAATGTACTATTTGTAAGTCGCTTTGGATAAAAGCGTCTGCCAAATGCCCTAAATGTAAATGTAAATGTATATCATCTGTCACGGATGTTCGCCAACCTTACCGTGGATTTGACGATTTTGGCGATGGTCTTGTGGATGTTTCTCACGGAGATGATGTGCCATGTTGGACGTGTTTGCCGCTTTGCAAGGCACTTTTCTCTTGCAGCGTTTGCAAGTCGGCATTCCATCTTCAAGAATTTTGCCGTCTTCATCCTTTGGATAGCCGAAAAATTCCCACACTGCCGACCTGGTCCGTTTTGGTGGCCTAAATAGCGGAGATGCGTCCTCTCCTTCTGCAATTTCTTGTTCGCCTGGATTCATAATTACTGACCCGTGATGAACCACTTTCTGCTCCAACAGGTAAGCTAGTTTCAATCGCTTTTTTTCTCTTTTTCTCTCCTCCAACAGGTAAGCTAGTTTCAATCGCTATTCTTTCTCTTTTTATCTCTGCTAGCGTTTTCTCTTCTTGGCTGCTGTGTGCATAATGTTGTTGTAACGGACAGTGCAACACTGAGCTGGTTAGTGTTTACAAACAAGAGAGGGGACTGACTGGTGATTTTCCAGTTAGGAGTCATATTTCAGTGGTGTTGTGTCAATGCTTTATTATTTTGTGTGGTGTGGGCTGCCTGGGCATACAGTGTTAAGTTGAGTGCAACGTTTTAATGACAATGTCGCTCACCAGACTCCCCACAATGACAGTGCGCATTTACCATGCAACCTCGCAGCTATACCGCGACACGGTATTACATGAAAAAACGTACGGTTGACATTCGTGGCCTTTTCATATCGCGATATACCGTTTTACGGTATATCGTTACATCCCTAGTGGGGAGTAAGTGTCCTTTTGCAGTGACGTCACCAAAAGCTGCTCTCTGATTGGTGGGTTTTGACTTTTCCCACGGGCCGCTGTGAATCTCGCCCTAAACGCGTCCATGAATCCGTATCGCTTTGGTGTTGCGAGTGTTCGTCATGTCAGGGAGATGGCAAAAGCTGGACAAATAAACGGAGTGCATTTATAGAGCGATTTTATCCAAAGCTCTTTACAGTATTGCCTCACATTCACCTATTCATACACCGACGGCGGTGTCAACCATGCAAGGTAACAACCAACACGTCAGGAGCAGGTAGGGTTAGGTGGTGTCTTGCTCAGGGACACCTCAACACTTAGCTAGGAGGGGGAGGAGCCTGGGGATCGAACCAGCAACCTTTCTGTTGCCAGACAACCGCTCTTATACCTCCTGAGCTGCTGCCGCCACAAATGGAGTTAGAAGTTAAAGCTCTCTCTCTCTCTCTCTCTCTCTCTCTCTCTCTCTCTCTCTCTCTCTCTCCCCTCTCTCTCTCTCTCTCTCTCTCGCTCTCTCCCTCCCTCCCTCTCCCTGCAGCTTGTGGATTCAGAGCTCAGGTCTGGATGTCATCTTCTCTGCACGGACAACACTCAAAGTGGTGAGGAAATAATTAAATATATATATACATAGCTCTACATATATAGTTATACATATATCTACATGTATATCTGCCAGTGGTGGAAGAAGTACTCAGATATTTTACTGAAGTAAAAGTACTGTAATACTCTGTTACAAGTAAAGTGCATTGAAAATGTCACTTAAGTGAAAGAACAGAAGTATTACCATCAACATACTGTATACTTTAAGTAACAAAGTTAAAAGTATTCATTATGCATAACGACCTTTGAATTTGTAATGTATAATTTTATATAATAATAATACAATATATTATTATTGTTTAATATATTTGTAATATAATTTTTTATATATTTGTTTTAGATATTACTTCACATACTGCTGGGTAATTTGTGTAGGACAAATAAGTCCTTTTTATCTAATAATATCATTTATTTATTCATTAGAATTTTGTTTTGTCGTTTGTTAATTTTAATCTACAAAGTACAGTAGTAACTACAAGCCTGTCACGATAATATAGTTGTACGGTGTTAGCTGTGAGTTTAAAAAGCTCCCTCAACATATTAGATCTCTGCAGGATGCTAGCCTAGAAGTATAAAGTAGCCAGAAAATAGAAATACCTCCAGCTAGACAGTACAAATTAATTTAGAATGCTATTTAGTTTACTTTCCGAATGCTGACCAGTATAATACATAGTGTGCATCTACTACCATAATGTATATAGTATTATATCAAACTAGTGCGCCATATGTAATTGTTTACGCTTCATTCAATGTTTTTTTCAAGTGTATAAATATTTGTGATATTGGAATATGCACATCTGTCAACTGTACTGAAGTTATGTCTTCCTAAACCAACACCGACCGTATCGTGATTTAAAAATAAAATCAAGATGTTGAGATCCACGACATGCCTAAATATATTGAAATAGGAAATGTACGATGTCGAGTATCCCCAGGTAAAGATATACGTGCGCCGTCATTCTTATTTTCGTATTTTAAGTTTTGATGTACTTTTACTGCAGATGAGAGCAGAAGTCGTGAACCTGTATTCTGAACGAGAGCGACTCCACCACCACACATGGACTCAGCCGAGGTCGGTTAAAATTAAGATCCACTTTTACTAGGAAAAAATGTTCTAAACTAATATTGATCACAGTCATTTAAATGTCGTAATTTAAGTGTGCAAACTTTGACAAATAGTTTCGTGAGAGAGAACAGCGTTTAATGCCAGAAGCTTACTGTCACGTACAACAAATATCACAAATACTTCAGGATACTAATGGTTCGTGGTTAGCATACGGCTACAAACACAGCATTCCGTTTATCATTCAGCATAAACATTAATTAATTCATCTATCATTATTAGCTAGATTAATATGCTTAAAACATTAAAAGCTCATTAAAGTTTGAAATAAATGAGAACGGAAACGCCTAATTCAGTGTTTTTTTTACAATAGGCACAGCCATAAATATTTTATACCAAATGCATTTCTTAAAGTCATTGAAATTATGACAATTTTAGTCACATGGCAACTTTGAAAGGGCTTGTCATGGTTCATCACATGCACACCTGGTGACATAGTTGCGCCCGCTTTTCCCAAATGGTTGCACACTTTTCAAATTTTAACAAACTTCAAATCCAAATGAGGGAAAATCGCATCACTCCTCCTCCTAGTTATCCATCGACTATAATTTGAGGAATTTCTGTATGTTTGTTTGTTTGCGTCTATGCGTGTCCTCCGAACCGTTCATCTGATCGACTTCACACATTTATTCTATATTTTTTTAAATGTTCTACTGCCTTTAGGGCGGCAGTAGCTCAGGAGGTTGTCTGGCAACAGGAAGGTTGCTGGTTCGATCCCCGGGCTCTGCCTCCTAGCTAAGTGTGGAGGTGTCCCTGAGCAAGACACCACCTAACCCTAACTGCTCCTGACGTGTTGGCCTTGCATAGTTGGCACCGCCGTCGGTGTATGAATGGATGAATGTGAGGCAACTGTAAAGTGCTTTGGATAAAATCATGATATAAATGCAAATGCTACCGCTCTTACCGCCTGACCGATGTGCAGTGCAGTCAAGTTGTCTGCATGACGGGTTCTCCAGAAAGAAAGCCAGCAGCAGCAGCAGCAGCAGCAGCACTGCCGGCCAAGCTATCGGCCCTTCTCCTGAGCAGGGCAGGCCTAGAGCAGGTCTAGAACGGGGGTCCTGACTAGTCCTGCACCAGTGATTAAAAACGTCAGGGAGACTCAGTGAACTCCGCACTCCACGTGTGCTAAAGCGATCCTCGCGATGACAGCCGGGAGAGGTCGTCGGGTAGGGGTCACTCACTTGGCATACTTAACCCTTGACCTCCCTGTGGCGTGGTGATCATGTGTGTGTGTGTGTGTGTGTGTGTAGACTCCTCGGACCGCTGCCCTGCTGAGCTCGATCCTGGCCGCAGTGTTGGGCTCCCTGCAGGTGGGCTACCACACCGGGAACGTCAACCCGCCCGCTGGGGTGAGGACCTAGGGGAGGCCATGCGGGTGGGGGGGAGGGGGCTATACTGTATATTCCTGTGTGTGTGTGTATATATTCGTGTGTGTATATATATACTGTAAATTTGTGTGTGTGTGTGTCTACTGTATGCGTGCGTGCGTGTACGTCTCTGTGTCAATACTCCTGTGTGGGTGTGTGTATATATATATATACACATTTGTGTGTGTGTATATACTGTATATGTGTGTGCGTGTGTGTGTGTGTTTGGTTAGTGGCCCCTTGAGAATGTACCACCGTCTGTAACCAAACATGGATGTGACCCCAACATCTCCCGAACCGCTGAATCTACGTGACCTGTTGCTACTCACACAGTACACCGTCCTGTAGGTTCACACTCTGCTAACACGTTAGCACTAGCAGTACCGTGTGTTAACACTCTCTGCTAGCATGTTAACACTCTCTGTTAACACTCTCTGCTAACACATTAGCACATATTATGCCACCAAGTGGGAGTGTGATCGCTGACTAGATCAGTTTACCTGTCGGTTCAGTGCACTGGGTCGGCTGGTAGACTGATCTAGTAATCATACATCGAGGTGGACATCCCCACTTGTGATGTCACTAGACGGTAGTCACATGGCAATTGTGAAACTGCTTGCAATGGCTAATTACACTCACACCCGGTGGCATAATATGTCCCCTTCAACACAATTATTTGCGGTCGCTGCGGCCGCCCACCTACACCACAGAATCTCAGTTGGTTGGCGATTCGATGTGATTGGTCCAAAGGTGTGATCATGTGACGTGTCCCGCGTGGTGTGCAGGTCATCGAGGAGTTCTTCAACGCCACGTGGAAGGCCAGGCACAACGAGTCAATGCCCAACGACACCCTGACCATGCTGTGGTCGCTGTCCGTCAGCATCAAGGACTTTGGCGCCCTGCTGGGGTCGCTGGGGGTCAAGTACCTGGCCGACGCCCACGGCAGGTACAGCCGCTCACACACCTGCACAGACACACATGCTGAACGCCACGCCCACCTGCAGCAGGACGTCAGGGTCACATGACTGATGTGGCACTCTACTCCACTATACTCTCAACTAATCTACTCTATCATACTCCACCATTACTCTACTTTCTTGTCCTCTACTCTATACTAAACTCTACACTCTACTCTACCCTTCTCTACTCTATACTGTACTCTATACCCTACTCTATAACGCTACCCTACACTCTACCCTACTCTACTCTACTCTACTCTCTCCCCTCCCGGCCCCTCCTCCAGGCGTAACTCCATCCTCATGGTGAACATTCTGTCGGTGGCCGGTGCCGCGCTGATGCTGCTGTCCAAGGCGGCCGAGTCCTTCGAGGTGCTGATCATGGGCCGGCTGGTGTTCGGCGTGTTCTGCGGGCTGGTGTTCAGCCTCAACCCGCTGTACATCCAGGAGGTGTCGCCCACCAACCTGAGGGGAGCCTTCGCCACCCTCAACCAGGTGGCCTTCGCCTCCGGGATCCTCGTCGGCATGGTGAAGAGGAGGGGCTTCAGCGGAACAGTGATCTCTTGACTACTCATTTAGTAGCCACGTAGTAGTGTAGTAGTAGTAGTAGTAGTAGTAGTAGTAGTAGTTCTGGTGTGGTGTCACACGCCAACATTATTGGCATTAACGTTACATTTGACCACGTTACTTATGCACGGCTCGGCTCGACTGGTACCTGCTGCTTTTCCACTACAGCTCTGGTACCCCTACAGTACCCCCTCCGTGTAGCAGGAAAAAAACAGATGAAAACAGAGGTCCCTGTGGAGCAGCGGACTGAGCTGTAGGTTAACGCTCTGGACACTCAAGGTTCAAGCCCGCCTCATATTTGACTCCATCGAAGCCTTTTGTAAATGCCGGTTTTTAGGCATTAAGATCTGGGGACAGGTAAACGAGTTAAACACCAGGAAAAGCAGGTCTGAATAATTGGACACTGGATTGACGCGAAAAGGTGTGGATCTAGTAGAACAAATAGGCACCGTCTAGACAGATACATTCTCTGACTATGGTTTGGACGACACACAGCAACAAACTGGGACGACCTGACAAACAAATGAGGAAAAGGCGGAGTTTAAATACCCTGGGTGACACATAACGAGACACAGCTGAGAACACAAAATGGCGGGAAACAAGACAATGAGGAGGTGGAACCTTAAAAAGGAGAGAGGCGGAGTCAATTAATGTCAGGGACCCTGACAGTAAGACAGCGGGACAAGTAATAAAATAAAATAAAAAATACATCATGTATCATGGTCATGTGGTCATGTATTCATGTGGTCATGTGCTCCGGCCCCAGGTGGCCGGTCAGGAGACGGCGCTGGGCACCCCGCACCAGTGGGACCTGATGCTGTCGCTGTCCCTCATACCCGCCGCGCTGCAGTACCTGGTGCTGCCCTTCTGCCCCGAGAGCCCCCGCTATCTGCTGCTCACCAGGGGCCAGGAGGCCAGGGCCGAGTCTGGTGGGTGCTGCTACTGGGACAGATAAGTTACTGTTCCCCTCGGGGCCACACAGGGTCCACACAGAGAGTCCCTGCAGGGTTTGAACCCAGCAGGGTTTGAACCCGGGACATTCTTGCTATGAAGGCTGGCTGTGTGTTTGTGTCCAACCTAAACCTTAAAGCAGGGGTGTCAAACAGGCGGCCCGGGGGCCAGATACGGCCTGCTAGCTGACCCAATCCGACCCGGGAGGCAACTACATGAAATGGATTGGATGGATTCGTCTTTCTGATTGATTTCTTCGCTTTTTTCTTCATAATTACAAAGAAATGTCCGTAGTTCCTACAAATAACCACTAAGCTGCACAAGTTGTAAGAGTTTCACGCGTATTTTCGTGGTGTTTTGTTTGTCCAGCCCCCTGCCGCTAAGTAGCATTGGGTCTGTCACGGCCCTGAACCTCAAAGGAGTACACCCCTGCCTTATAACGTGGCACTAATACTGCCAGGGGTTAGGGGTTCCATTCCCACTGGGGACACCCATTCTCAGAGAGTATGGACTCACTTTTTTATTGAATTGTAATTTGTCAAATTAATTTCAAATTCCACCCCCCCCCCCCCCCCCCACCCCGTCCACAGCCCTATTGAGACTGAGGGGCGACCCGGACATGGTGGAGGCGGAGCTCAGGGAGATGAAGGAGGAGGCGACCCACACCCAGGCGGGCATCAGCATCCAGCAGTTCTTTAGCCACGCCCGCTACCGGAAGCCCATGTTCCTGGTGCTGGTGGTCAGCCTGGGCAGCCAGCTGTCGGGGTTCAACGCTGTAGGTCCTCCGCTCTCCTCTCTCGGAGGACAGACATGTTGAATATGAATATGTCATTTGAAAGCAACTGTCCTACGCCCTGCATATATACTCGCAGTGAAGTGCCTGATGTGTTCCCTAAAGCCAACACCGTCTTTAAGCCAGACACGGCATCGTGTAGCAGCTGAAAAAACAGCTCTTCTACTTCATTTTCTTCTACAGGTCATAAATTACTCCACCAAGATTTTTCAGGAAACTTTCAGCGAAGCCAAATATCTGACGCTGGGCGTGGCCGCCATGAACGTGATCTTCACCCTGGTGGCGGTGAGTACCAGTACTTAGCAGGCTATTATTACATGTCTGCACCTATTGTGGTCCTTCAGAGGGCTTGCTGTGAGGTGGTGTTGTGGTCCTTCAGAGGGCTTGCTGTGAGGTGGTGTTGTGGTCCTTCAGAGGGCTTGCTGTGAGGTGGAGTTGTGGTCCTTCAGAGGGCTTGCTGTGAGGTGGTGTTGTGGTCCTTCAGAGGGCTTGCTGTGAGGTGGAGTTGTGGTCCTTCAGAGGGCTTGCTGTAAGGTGGTGTTGTGGTCTCGCCGCAGTTCTTCCTGATGGAGAAGGCCGGGCGGAGGAAGCTTCTGCTGACGGGGTTCCTGTCCATCGCCGTGTGCAACCTGCTCATGACCGTGGTGGACGCCACGCTGGTAGGAGACCACTTGTCTATTCACCTGTTGCACCTGTTTATCTAAATGCAATCCCATTTACCATGTACCATTCTTCTCCAGACGGTGGCGCCAGACATCCGCTACCTGCAGGTCATCGTGGTGTTCTGTCTGATCTCCTCCTATGAGCTTGGCCCCGGGCCCATCTCCTGGTTCATCGCCGCTGAGCTTTTCGACCAGCCCAGCCGGCCCGTTGCCATGGCGTTCACCAGCATGCTGAACTGGGGAGGAAAGTTTGTGCTGGCGTTCATCTACCCTCCGTTACAGGTGTGCACCACGCTCATCTTTCTTACATTTATCGTTCCTTCTGTCATTCACAATTTGTGGATGAAGGCTTCCTTCTCCCCAGCAACACTCTTTCTGGGAGATCCCGAGGCGTTCCCAGGCCACATGAGATATATAATCCCTCCAGCGGGTTCTGGGTCTGCCCCGGGGTCTCCTCCCAGTCGGACGTGTCCAGAAAACCTCTGAAGGGAGGCGCCCGGGGGGCATCCTAATCAGATGCCCGAACCACCTCAGCTGACTCCTTCTGATGCTGAGGAGCAGCGGCTCTACTCCGAGCTCCCTCCGGATGTCTGAGCTCCTCACCCTATCTCTAAGGCTGAGCCCTCACTCCCAACCCGGAGGGAGCACTCCACCGACAAGATAGCTAGGATAATCCAAAGGGATAGCTAGGATAATCCAACAATCCTTACCTATCCTTACCTTTTAGTTTACCAAGACACTAACCCCTCTCTCGTCCCCAGCTTCTGTGGCACGGCTCCGTCTACCTGGTCTTCATGGCCATGGCGCTGGTGGCCTTCGGCGTCACCTGGTACCGCATGCCGGAGACCAAGGGCCGCAGCTTCGACGACATCGCCGAGGAGTTCCGCGGCGCAGAGGGCATTCTCTTGCGGAACAAGAGTGACTTCAACACTTTTAATTGACCGGGAACACATACACACACGCGATGGATCGTTACGTCCCCGGTCCGGGACATTAGCTGCCCGGGTGCTTACTGGAGTCCTGGAGGAGTTCGAACGTCTCATTAGGAGGATTTAAATGGAGACCAGAGCGCACAGTTGTACATACACGTCTTCTTTAACGTTGCTCTTCGTCAGGGACAGGGCCGTAACCGGGGTTTACAGAGAAGCAAGCTCCATTGTTTTTTGGTTTTTTATTTTACTGCATTCATGGACGACGAACACAATATTGTCGCTATATACACACTCACATACATTCAACAGCAGCGTCTGAATTACTACCCGGCAGTCTTGAATAAATAAATCACAAACCGTTGTTGGACGAATGTAAGGCTCTCATGTCACATGACCAGAGGAGAGCTTCAGGACAGTATTCAGGACATACCGTCCCGCGAATAGGCTCGCACAATTAGAGTGTGTGTGTGAGACACCCGCTCTCTTCGCCTACATCTCTCTCTCTCTCTCTCTCTCTCGCTCTCTCTCGCTTTCTCTCTCTCCCTCTCGACAAAAAAAAATGTACTTGACTCTCTCCCCCCTCTCCCTCTCTCTCACTCCACCTCCCTCTCTTTCAATCATTCATTCACCAACTGCCCATCACAATATACATTTCTCTCTCTCATTCACTCACACTTTCCCTGTCTCACTCACACACACACGCACACGCACACACACACACACAATTTCTATTAAATGTTGTTTCCAGACCAGGATCTCCGAGATGCCTACAGCAGTAGGAAGACATTGACAACATTCAGCCACTAGAGGTCGCACCCCCCCCTCCACACTATACTGGTCGCCAGTTCGTTGCACAACCTGCACATTTCATGGTCTAGTGGAGTTGGACTCTAACCCTCTTTCATGGTAGAGATGATAATTATTTCATTTTGTAACATGTCACCCATGAATGCAATGTTTTTATGACCTGTAAATATAAACCTATAACCCTAAATGCTCAAAAGTGTAGAATTGTTTTGTTTGCTGCATTGTTGTTCATTGATTATGTCAAATGCAGTGGTTGTTTATGTATTATATTTTATTTATGTTGATTGTGTATGATATATTACTTTTTATCAAGTTACACAGAGTGATGAAAAATCTATAAAGTGGAAGCGATGAATCCAGTAAATGTACCGATTAATTAAACCAATGAGTCTGATTAATTGAACGTGTAGAACCAGTGACAAGGACACCAAAACCAAAACAGTGCACGCTTTTCATTTGTAATCATGTTTTCATTCATTTATTTATAGGAATGATTATGTAATATGACACGACAAACAGAATGAGAAAAAGTAAATGTTGTACATTTTTCGTGAATATTAAAGTCACATTGTTTAAACAGCCACCAGAATTAGAAAGGCCCTTGGATGGATGTTCAGTGAATATTCTACTCCGAAAACAGGGAGTTTCTTATGAATGAGGTGTATCGGTGACTATAGGCTATTCCTGACCGGCATGTCAAGCGAACAAACCATGAAATGTGTAATTCACAGACTATTGACAGTCAAACCAATTTTTTTTTTTTACCGTCCAATTTCCTGGTTTGAATTGGCCCCGCCCCGTTTGCAATCAGTTGACAGCCTTATTGGCTACAAAAGATGAACGGTTTTGGATAGAATTCAAATTGTGGCTCAGAAGCCAAGATGATTTTATTTTGGAGCGCAGCAGAGTGGATAGTGGAATGCATACTTAAGTGAGAGTAAAATTGCACACTTAAAATAATACACAAAAAAAGTACCCAGAAGATTGACAGTAACGTGTGTCGTTGTAATTCGTTGATTCCACCGCTGCAAACAAACGGTTGCTGGACACCGTCACCATGATCCCCATCACCACCTTCTCGGTGTGTCTCTACTTGAATCTTCCCTGGATCGCCACGGGTGAGAGAGAAAACAACGCAAAACAGAGTACTTGATGTGTATTGTTTTGTATTTTAAAGCTTCTTAACTCACGTTATCCACAGGTTCTTCCAGCGATCGCAACGTCTTCCAACGCCCAAAGTCAATCATCAGGCGACCTGGGGAGCCACTTGTAAGCGATCTCCATTGCTCACACAACATATTAAATTACGACAACATACTCTGGTACAAACAGGACAAAGGTGCAGGGTTTCTGTTTCTGGGATATCTCAACCAGAAATTCCCCAACCTTGCCGAAAACATGAAAGATAAAATCAGCATAAGTGGAAACGGCAAGTCCTCCTCGAACCTCACCTTGCACAACCTGACGGCTGGCGACAGTGGGGTGTATTTCTGCGCTGCGAGACACTGTGGCGTACGCTGGCGTTCCCTTGCTACAAAAACCTGCTGCGTTGCCAGGGACGACAAGGAGGAACTCCTCCCACAAATCTGCAGTCATCCCTCTTCTACCGGGCACGATGGTATCTTCCATTTACTAGGAGCCTACATGGTATCTTCCATTTACTACGAGACTAGATGGTATCTTCCAATTACTATGCGACTAGATGGTATCTTACATGTATTAACTTCCCTCTACCTACAGGGCAAGATGGTATCTTCCATTTAGTATGAGACTAGATGGTATCTTCCATCTACTACCAGGGACTCTGACCACCTCTGAGGACACCTACTGGCTTCATTGTGGAAAGAGGGTTTGAGGAAACACTCGATTGGCTAATCGATGCACACAGGCTAAACCAGCCATCACCACACACACTGACATATCACTAGCTACTACTATTTGTACTGGTATTGGAGGAGCCCTGCAGAAAAGCCACTTCAGTGACGTGTAACAAGCGCTACTGCTACAACTCGGCTTACCATGTGTGGCAGTTTTCTCTCTGGCTCTCTCTCTCTAAGACACTCAAAGACTCCTTTATTACCACCAGATAACATTAGATTCACACCAACGATTATTCCAACAGGTGGCTCATCGGTGTGGTGGAAACCACAGCACTGGGACACCACCACCACACATCAACAGATCAAACTTCTTATACAGGTGCTTTACAGCTCTGTGCCGTAGGAAAATATAATTTGAACCGCTGTTGGTGATTTGTAATATTAATATTATGATGTTTGTTGAAGCTATAACACTTTAAACATTCACTTGCTGTATTAGCTGTATGAAGCAGTGCACTAAAGACGTGATCCAGTGTGCCTA
The DNA here is from genome assembly GCA_002895965.2 of Coryphaenoides rupestris. Classification (NCBI taxonomy): domain Eukaryota; kingdom Metazoa; phylum Chordata; class Actinopteri; order Gadiformes; family Macrouridae; genus Coryphaenoides; species Coryphaenoides rupestris. The sequence goes on from PIJE02000255.1 coordinate 250,799, forward strand.
GCGGTGTATACCCGCCTCTATGTATGTACTGTATATACCTGCTGTGGTGTTAGACGTTTTGATCGTCGGTCTATTACCTCATCTCTTCTAAACCTATACACAAAATGGCCCCTCCCAATTTTGTGGTTCCGATACGGTTACAAGATGGAAATAGATTATTGCACGTAGGAAGTACTCACGAGGGGTTTATACGATGACAGTCCAGAGCTAGCTTGCATTGACTTACCACAACAAAGACAAATATGTCGACAATCTCATTCCTCGCACTAATAATGATGATTACGGTTGTGTCAGGTGCTGTCCTTAATTTTAACTTCAGATTTAACTTAATTTTTCCACATTCCACAATGTTTTTGTGGAATTTTTGTGGAAATTTGAGAATTTTGTACTTAATAATCACATTTCAATATTAATTAATTTTCTCCAGTTGGAAAAGTGTTTCTATGATAATTTGATCTTTGGTTCTTTTTTCACCGTAGGTGACCGTAGCGACCAGGTTCACCAAACTCCAACCAAGATGTTTGTGGCCAAGTCGGTAAAAACGGCCACGCTGAGCTGCTACCACAGTATTAATACCTACAATCAAATCTTCTGGTACAAGCAACAACGCACGGATAAACAGCTCCAGTTGCTGGGGTATATATGGTTGAAGAAAGCATATCCCGAGTCCAAAGAACACGAAGTTGGTGGGGACGCCAATCAGTACGGAAACGCCACGTTAACGATAAAGAACATCAGCTCGGAGAGCAGCGCTGTGTATTTCTGTGCTGCTAGTTTCCACAATGCAGCGTATTGCAGGTTCACCGTACAAAAACCCCTCATCTAACAATTCATCTCATCATTAACCGCCCTCCACCTGCATTAACCACTTCTTAGCCTCAGACTGTTCTCTTTCATTTAGTGCCAAAAATGCAACGTTTAGATCAATGGGAAATTCTTCAGTCTAGAGCAAAGGTGAGGTTAGCTGTGTAATATTAACAACGTGTAACTTGCAATTGTTCAAGATATTTGCAACCAAACTGCTGCTGTATATTTCGTATATTTCGTATATTTATTTTAATATATTTTATGTGAGTGTGTGCGTGTGTGTGTTGCCTCTCATGTTTTTCCTCTAGATGGAGTAAATGTTTCACAAATATTCCTCCCCCCCACCAGCCCCATTTGACAGTAAACGTACCCTCATTTAACAACTACTTTTTACGACTTCATTACTTTGTAATCGAGCACTGTAAGAAATTCCATGGAAAAAGGTGTGTTCATTCATGTCGTATCCATCATATGTGGATTTTACTATTTCAGTCGGCTACATTTTGGTACTGAAACCATTCCCACAATCAAAATGATTGTATGAATCTACATATTTATAGTAATTAATCTCCATATTGCCTATATATTTTGTTATTATTATTTGCTAATGATATGGTAGCTAGCGGTTGCCAGACCTTGCTCATCAATACAGTTATGATCAGATTATATTTGTATATATATAGTAGTATCACTTCCTGTTCCGCCTCACACAACTTGTGAGGTGTGGACAAGAAGGTTCGCAGCATCCTGTCTACTGTTGGAGCGCTAAGGCCAGAAACTGTTCAAATAATGAGACTTCTTTGTATATTTTACCTCACAGGTAACAACTGTTGAATAATCCATTCCTAAATATTGTTTAGCATTGTCATATATTATAATGATAAGATTACTGAAAGGTAAAAAGATAATAAGAATAATAATCACATTTTAATGGCATTTGGTATGATGGGTTTATACTGCCTCAGCAAAAGATTCCATGTTAGTGAAAAGCAGTTCACAATGCTAGTCTCTTCTCGTCTTTCCCCAGGGTGGTCTCTGGGTATTGTAGTCCATCAGACGCCCTCCGAACTCATCAGGAAACCCGGGCAAAGCGCAGAGTTTGTGTGTACACACGGGGAAACTGAGTACAGAGTCATGCTGTGGTACCGGCAGTCCACGGGGCAGACAGACCTCAGTCTGATCGGACGCCTGGAATACAAAAACATCGTCATGGAAAGTGCCTTTGCAGAGGACTGTACCATGACAGGGGACCTCAGTGGAGGGGCCACCAAGAACGGCTCTCTTCGGGTTCAACTGAAAGACCCCGAGAGCAGCGGCATCTATTACTGCGCTGCTCGCTTAGCACGTCGGCACACACCCACCACACCTCTCGACAAAAACACAGCGCGGTTTACTTCTCGTCCGCGGTGGTTTGGAATGAAGAGCTCGCAGCAAGCTCATGTTGCTCGGACACCTGTGCTCGGGGTTGCTTTGAGGTTCTCAAAGCCTCATATTGTTGATTACACTGGGGCCAGAAATAGCCCCTGAACTTTTGGGTAGTTATTTTAATTTTGAGGTTTATTTCACTTGTTTCTTCATCATTTGAGGTGTTAAAAGGGACGTAACAGGTCACCAACCCTGCCCCTGGTGGTAGTTAAGGTCTCTAGGGAGGAAGGATGAAACATCTAATAAAAACGTTTTTTTTCCATTGTTATCCTAAAAGATGTGTATTAGTGTACAGCTTTCTAGACACAATAACACAATTAAACATTGTGTTATTGTGAAAAATATGGTCTCAACCTGAAGCGTTTCATCTCCCATTGGGTCATTTCCTCTTTCTGTCTTCACTTCATGTTATAAAAACAACCATATGTTGTTGTGTGTGACCCAAAAACCAACTGCCCCAAGAATCCCTGGTGTGGGGTCACACTTAAGGCTGATACATACTCCGCAAGAACAGAGAAATTTGTTCTCGCTCCTGAACCAGGGCTGCTAGAACAAAATGACGTCATTTTGTTCTCACAGCCCTGGTTCGGGAGTTCTCGCAGCTTGTTCTCGACACATCATCCGGGCCGAACTTTTTTCTCGCGTCGTGTCCGAGAACTATTGTGTGATTGGTCAATTTGAAGTGGGCGCAGAAGTTTGCTGCTGTGGGCGGGGCCTTTGTGGAGTTTCTCATGAAGTATGAAATGTCCTGGTGGCCAGAACGAACTTTGTTCTTGTTCTTGCCACCTCGAGAACAAGAACTAATTTCTCTGTTCTTGCGGAGTATGTATCAGCCTTTAGGCTCTCAGACTTGGAAGACTCGCTCAAATCTGGGCCAGTGGGGCGTTTCACTATTTTTTGCTTCATATTTGTTTTCGACCAATCATGTGGTGTATCTCTACCCAGTGCAATGGTTACTCTCTCTGCTCAACAAAACCCCTCCCACCACATGAATGGTCCTCTGCTGCTAACCAGTGAAACGGGAAATACTCAATATCGGTTTATACGAAGACAGTACCGAGCTAGCTAGCATTGACTTAGCACAACCAGACAAATATGTTGACAATCACATTCCTGGCGCTAGTAATTACATTTACAGTTGTCTCAGGTACTGTCCTTACATTTTGTCAGATGTTTCTTCATTGTTGAACATTCTACAATGTTACATGTTGTGAATTTTCTTCCAAAACTAAAAGTGATCTTTGCAAACACATTTCAATATAACTGACTAGTTCCAGTTTCCAGGTTTCATTTTTGCCCGTTGGAAAAGTGTTTCTACGATAATTTGATCTTTGGTTCTTTTCTTGGTTCTTCTCTGCAGGTGCATCTCTTAGCGACCAGGTTCACCAAACTCCGACCGAGATGCTTGTGGCCGTCGAGTCGGTAAAAATGGCCACGCTGAGCTGCTCCCACAGTATTAACGGCTACAACCAAATCCTCTGGTACAAGCAACAACGCACGGATAAACAGCTACAGTTCCTAGGGTATATATCTTATACGAATCCAAATCCTGAGTCCCCAGGATTCACGATGGGTGGGGATGCCAATCCAAGACAAAAACGCCACGTTAACGATACAGAACATCAGCTTGGAGAGCAGCGCTGTGTATTTCTGTGCTGCTAGTTACCACAATGCAGCGTATTGCAGGTTCACCGTACAAAAACCCCTCATCTAACAATTCATCTCATCATTAACCGCCCTCCACCTGCATTAACCACTTCTTAGCCTCAGACTGTTCTCTTTCATTTAGTGCCAAAAATGCAACCTTTAGATCTATTGGAAATTCTTCAGTCTAGAGCAAAGGTGAGGTTAGCTGTCATTTTGCATTTATTTCTGTTTTTATTATTTGTGAATATGGGTTTTTCTTTTTGAATACAAAGGATAAGGAAAAGCTTGAGGACTAGCATGTACAGGGTTCGGGCTAGAGTTAGGATTAGGGCTCGAGTTAGGATTAGGCCTAGGGTAGGATTAGTTAGGGCTAATGTTAGTGGTTAAAGTTGACATGTACAGGCCTAAGAGGTATGGACTAGCATGGTTAGGGCTAGAGTTAGGGTTAGGTCTAGGTTAGGATTAGTTAGGGCTAATGTTAGTGGTTAAGACTGACATGTACAGGCCTAAAAGGTAAGGGCTAGCATGGTTGGGGCTAGAGTTATGGTTAGTGATATCGTGGCTACTTCTAGGGCTAGGGTCGGGTGAGCATGTGCAACAGCAAGAACACAGCAGGGGGCAGCAGCCACACGGTCACACAGAAGCAGCAGCAGCATCAGCCTCCTCCTTCCTCCACACCAAACAGAAGCAGAATCAGAGTTTCATTGAGTCCAAAGCGCCTTTAGTCTGTAGTTTGTTGTTTTGTGTTCAACATGTTCGCCATTGTTATTGTTATGATGCTGCTGCTGCTGGGAATGAAACAAGGTACCACCTCTCTGCCTATGTCTCTGCACTGTTGGTTACAACATAGTATGTACTTTGGCTCACAAAGTGTTTTATCATCAGCTGTGCGGTATACCATATGCACACCATATGCCGCACAGCTGATGATAGACTGATAGACTCAGAACATTCGGCCATTGTAAAAATTCTATTCTTATTGTTCTTCTTCTTTGACGTCATCTAGAAATCGTCCTCTCGTCCCTCGTCATCGACCAGTCACCAAGACATCTTCTCCTGCCACAAGATCGAGGAGGAGCGTGCACTGTGTCTTTTTAGGAGCGAGCCTGTCACAAAAACAGTGTCTGATCGTGTGGTCACACACACACACTGCACACACACCTGCACCTAACCACCAAATTATTAGTTACTTAGTTACTTAGTAGTTGAAGAATAATAAGATTGTGGTGGAATGAGCTCCCGGCTGACGTCAGGACAGCAGTATTTGTACGTCTTGGCATTATTAATAGTACTTAGCACTGGTTATTGTATGTTCTTAGATGTTGGTACTGCACTCAGAATGGCTATTATGCAGGCAACCTAGAAATTATGAAACTTGTTCTATTAACATTGCAATTATGAATGCTTGAATCCTGTTCTGTTCTTATCTTTATGTACCACAGTGATATATTGCTGTCTCTTTCTACAAATGTACTCTTTGTAAGTCGCTTTGGATAAAAAAAAGTGTCTGCCAAATGCCCTCAATGTAAATGTAAATGTATGTGTGTGTGTGTGTCTATGTTTGTTTTGCTGCTCCACTACAGGACTATTGTATATGTTATATATTATAGGGTTAAAGAAGCAACAGCACCCTAAACTACTTTATAATTAAACTCGCTCAAGTCATGGTTTCCATTACATCATTACAAATGAGACGTCATTTGACATGGTTGTAGGTGTAGTTGGTATGACTGTCCACTAGGGGCAGGATTCAAGCGGTTTCCATGTGAGGTTGGAGGAGCGCATCATTGTTGTTTCAACTCTTGTGATGACGACAAGGACGGTGATGAGATGAGAACATGCTCTCATTTTTATTTGTACTGCTAGTGGCAGGTAAATAATGAAAACAAACAATTGAGATACAAATGTGGATGATAAAAAGTTTAAAACGTTTTTTGTTTATGTATAATAACATGTATAATAACCAACAGCCTTATGTTTTGCGGTGCACCAGTCGTGTATTTTAGTTCCATGGTTGTACATATCATTTAGGCGATTCTGTTAATCTATTAGCCTATCCGACTATTCATTAAACCTTGTTCCCAGCCGCACCGTGGCAGCCAGGTGTTTCATCCTCAGCCATCGACGTCACCCAGACCCGCGCCGTGGTGGCGTCGGTGGGGGACAGCGTGACCCTCACCTGCCGCGTCGGCAGCGAGGTGTCGGCGGCGGTCTTCTATATTTTATGGTATCGACAGAAGACGTTTGGCGACGACATGGTCCTCATGGGTTACCTCTACGGATCAAACGTCAACATAGAACCGGAGTTTGAGCGTCGCTTGAGTCTCGGCGGCAGCGCGCAGAGACAGAGCACGGCGAGGCTCGGCGGGGTGGCGGCGGGGGACGGCGGGGTCTACTACTGCGGCGCCCGCCACGGCGCTGCAGAGCATCCGCGTCGCTGTACTAAAACACCCGCGACGCCGCGTTGCGCTGCTATTACGCAATACGACCGCTGTGTTCCTTCGCCAAGAATCAAGGAATTAATAAATGCAACTTTTTAGTAGAACGTTTTAATTAAAAAAACAAACAAACAACTTATAATAAATGTCACAACGTTTCATGACACGTCACTTTAAAATAATAGCCCACAACAATGTTGTGGTTGTGCTCAATAGTCTGAATAGCATTGATATCTGTGGGCCAATAAATAAACGTAAATGCACTTATAATGAGCTTTTTCATGAGGTATGATGAATATACAAATTCATATTTATAGGCACAATAACAGGCTAATAATACCATAACATGTTACATGTTAATCTTGATAGCAATTTAGTTCCGCAACACTAACAAATAATGAAAAGATCAGGAGATGCAATATTACGACAGAATAACCTTTAAATATAAATGTCAACGATCAAATCTACCCACTCAGCCAACTGCTCGTCACCATAACTCAACACTACCCAACAGGGTTAACATTTGATCTCAGATGCTACTGTACAGTATAATTTGGAGATAATCCTATCCGATAGGTGGAGGCAAACACCAGTCAGAGAGTCAAAATCTATTGCCCCCCCCCACACACACACACACACACACACACACACACACACACACACACACACACACACACACACACACACACACAACACACACACACACACACACACACACACACACACACACACACACACACACACCACCCGAAAAAACACCCATGCGTTCTTTGTATCTCAGCTCAGGCTCCTGTCTCTCCATCTTCCCGTCCGAAATGATTGTCTGCCATGAGACAGGAATTCTCGTCCTTCTCTTTCTGTGTAAGTTCCGGGGTTTAACAAGAAAGTACTTTATTTCAGGTCAAACTATTTCTAGTATCAGTACTAGGCCTACGTTGATTACTACAAACTTTGTACACACTCCAACTGCGGCATCTTTAATATTTTGTATTCCTTTGTTCTACACAAGTTTTTGCTTTTGATGGACTCGCTTGTAAATCCCTTTGGCTAAAAGTGTGGGCTAAAATGACTCAATGTACATGCATATTATGCCTGATTTTTCATCCACAGTTGAGGTCCGAGGCATCAAGTTTAAAGAGTCCGGTCCCCAGATAGTACCGGACATGAAGGCTAAGGTTTGGATCAACTGTAGCCATGACGACAACTCTCGAACTGTGATGCTGTGGTACCAGCAGAAAAGGCAGTCGACTGCCTTGGTCCTGCTGGGGTACAACTACGGCGGCACGTCCAACTACGAGGACGGCGTCAAGGATCAGTTTGAGATACAAATGTCGGACAAGCTGAACGGAGCCCTGGTCTTTCTGGAGGCGCACTCGTCGCACACAGCGGTGTACTTCTGCGCTGCCAGTGAGCACGGTGATGTGGTTTGGGATTGTGCATGTACTCAAACTCCCCCCCCCCTTCCTCTGACTGGATGATGAACAGCATTCAGGAAGACAGGCAGAGTCTTAATAAAGCAGACGTGTTCTGAGGGTAGGTCTTTGTCTGTCTGAAAGCGACTCGGAGAGGATGTCTTTTGCAGTTGTCCGAGTTCTGACTTTGCTTCGACTTCTGTGTAAAGTTTCTCTCATCGTTCTGCCTTTCATAAAAGCTATGTACTAATGTTGGCAATTTTCAATAATTTCTGTATTTTGGTTTTGATGTGGACATTAAATTAACAACCTCCAACTCTGCTTTTTTGTTCACAGGTGTAGCAGACTGTGTGACATTTACGCCATCCCATCCCATAATAGTTCGAGAAAACAGCAAGGTGGTGATTAAGTGTCAACATGACGACAGCAACCTCAGTGTCATGCTTTGGTACCTACAAAGGCCACCGAACACCACCTTGAGTCTAATAGGTTACATCTATGTGGGTAGCGAACCCAACTATGAGGCAGAGTTCAAAGATCAATTTAAGATGGAGAGAGCAGACGCACTTAGAGGGACGCTGGAGCGTCAGATGGCAAAAGCGAGAGACTCAGGGGAGTACTTCTGCGCTGGCAGCACACGGTGATGTGGTTTGATGTGACTTGCTCACCCAAAACCCAATCTGCACTTTCATCAAAGCTCAAACACAAGCAGCCAACACAAGTGTACCGTATATATTTTTTATAGTTCTCATTCCTGCTGTTCTTTTTTACTGTAAATATTGTAAATATTCTGATTCCGATCCCTCCAATTTAAATTGTCATCTGTAGTATTCTATTGTATAATCTGCTGAGCATCGCCACTTTTAATTTCACTGCATATGTGCATATGACAAATAAAGTTCTTCTTCAAGAATCTTAGTTCTTGAATGTTGAATCTAGTCCTTTGTGTCAGATTCCACCTGCACAAATTCCTTACCTTTGTTCATTATATGGATTGTCCATCGACTACGAATTAAAGATTAAAATATGAATTTTAATACTCACTGTATATACTCTTTGACTACCCAATCAATTAATGAGGAAATACAAAGGCCAAATCAAAAGAAAGAATATAAATTATTTGTCTAGGGTTTGATTTTGTCTGATAGGTAAACATGGTCATGGTCAGTGTCTTTGAGCAAGGCATGGCATGATCCAGTACATAAAGTACAGGGAGGAGGAGACTACAGGCAGGGTCAATGTTCAGGAGAATCAACTCCCATTTCAAGTCTTCGTGTGTGTGCACAGTGCAGCCTGGTTAAACATATAGCACAAATCATTGATTGGATTAGACACTGAGGATTATGAAAGATACATGACAAATAAAATAAATATAATAACAGAGAATATTCCCTTGTAAGATCGCTTCGAGGACGGTCCAGGATGCATCCATTTCTATACAGCCTGGGAAGTATACTCGTCTGTATTTCACGTAAGGCTTATTCCGATTCACAATGATTTAATCATAACTAATAATTTTGTGAAGACACAACTCCTGAAGTGAAGACAAAAAAAAATGTGTGTTAGCTAATTCATTTTTATTGTCCATTGACAGGTGATGTTCAAAGCGTTACCTTTCAGCTATCTTCCTCCCAAATAGTCAAGAAAGGTGCCAAAGAGATCCGGATTGACTGCAGCCATGATGACAGGAGTTATATATTCATGTACTGGTACCAACACAAAGACAACACCCAATCCCTGACTCTCATTGGGCTAGCGTTTATGTCCGATTCATCAAGTCGAGAGCCCAACTACGAGTATGGGTTTGAAGAGAGGTTCAGAATTACAAGCCAAAGCATCCTTCAAGGCGCGCTGGTTATTAAAGAGGCAGCTGAATCTGACTCGGCTGTCTATTTTTGCGCTGCTAGCAAACGGTGATGTGCCTTGTGTTTGAAAAGACGCCCTCGCCAAGAACACCCTGAGAACTTCAAATGCAGCCAAACTGCTCTGAGCCCACCTGTGGAGGCTTCTCCACCCATGGAGGTGGTGGGTTCATCTCTGGGTCCTGGTCTTGGGCCCTGGTCCTGTTTTCTGGCTTCTGGTTCTGGACTCTGCATGTCAAGTCCCGGTCCCGTCTATGTGGAGGTTTTGCAGTGTTTGTCTGGGTTTCCTCCAGGTATTAGGATCCTTGGTGCTGGTCTTGGACTCTGGTTTTGGACCCACCTGAGGCTGTGGGTGGATGGTCCCAGTCATCTCTATTTGAGGGTTTTGCATGATTGTTTCTACAGGAATAAAGGTTCCTCCTGCATCAAAGGTAACATTGACCCTTCCTCTAGACCCCTCCTAACCCCTTACCTTAAGACTAAACCTCTAACACCAGAGGTTTAAGATCAGACAAGATAGAACTTGATTAATCCCGAAGGAAATTCCTGTGCCAGAGGTTGCTCAAAACTAGACACCTGTCTCACTCATTTTCTGACCCGAAAGATGCCCAACATGTGTTAAACCCATCAGACAAATCTAAACAAATCTAAACAAATAAGATGCACTTGAGAATATCATTCGACAAGAAGAAAGTGTTGAAGAACCCCCGGACAGGCGATGCCAACTTGTTGTGCCCAGACAGCAAGGCAGGACAGTGAGAAGGTATGACAGCATCAGCGGTGGGCGTTGTTGTTGGTGTGTTTGGTGTTTAACAGAGAAAGGTGTGACCACAGTCTGCTGCCCGTCAGGCAAATGTCAACACCATGCTAGTCGCAGTTCTTCACCTGTTCAACGCCTTCCTTCTAGGTGAGTTCTATATCGTAATTCAGGGACAGTATATTAGATTAATACCAAAATGGGGAAACTCCTTGACATGTTTTGCCGTGGCGTGTACTGATTGCCATGCTTTTGTGTTTGTTGAAGAGTATCTAAACAAAGTTTGATCCTCCTGAATATTGTGCAGGTCTGGCTGCGGTCCCGATGCTGATTCAGTCCGGAGATCGGACACTATACCCAGGCGTCTCCGTCACGCTCAACTGCAGTCTGGCCGGCATGTCGAGCTACACTATGCTCTGGTACAGACAACATGTCAACGGGGCGCCAATCGACTTCATCATCAAAGAACATGACAAAAATCAAGGGCGCTTCCAGGCCACTCTGGAAATTAAGCAAAACCGCTTCTCGCTGGCAATAAGCGAGGTGCAGTTGAACGACAGCGGGACATACTATTGCGCAGCTTATCACCGTAGCGTGCCCGGGTTAAGCTGGCGTACACATACTGGAACCCTGAGCTACGTTAATAGCAGGGCGGCCAGGACACCGTAGAGCAGCAGGTATCACAGATGTTGCGGGCGCAGGGGGGCCGGGTGTGGTTTTGATAGAAGTTGAGATAGTCAACTGTCAGACAGGCGGTTGGCTTGATCAGTGGAAGAATGCTGTACTAGTGTGTGCTGTGTTAGCACCATTCTGTAATAGCAAATTCTGTATTTGTGTATTTCGGTTGTGGTGGCTTTTATCCAATTTGCTGTCGTCTCTCTAGGCCACAAGTGACGTAATGTGCCCCTGTGGAAGAAACTTTCCATTGAGGGGAAGCGGTTCGTCGCTGACTTTGCGACAAGATGCCAGACAGACTTACAACATGCAGGCCACAGAAAAACAAATAAATAACAAGCCTTGAGAAAATCACGCAACCATTGCTCGCTGGATTCTAGTCGAGTCTTTAGGGGCCCCTGTGCATGTGTGTGGGGGCCCTACGCCATGTACGTAGTCTGCGGATAGGGGCTGCTGGCAGGGTCAGTAACACATATTGCTAACTTGCATAAAACGACTGCAGAAAATGCAGACTGAGAGGCACATGGTTGATTCTCAGCTGATTTGGCACATCTTTTAACTCTAGCAGCCGTCTGCCCCACTGACATTTACCTGACCAAGCTAATGTGATATCGATTTGAAAGTCTTCTGGAAGAGCTACACACAGCTAGCTCACAGCTAGCTCCTCCAGAACTAAAGTATAGGCACGCTTCACAGCTAGGTTTAATGAGTCCAGTTAGCTCCCCCAGAGCTAGAATTCCTGTTAAGTCGCTTTGGGACCTGAAGCAGTGCGGACTTCATTTTGAGTCCAGTGCTAACTGGACTAAAACTGGTTTGATATTAAAAAGGCAGCAGGTGGAGATCGAAGAATAACCAAAAAGGTCACTTCCACCAACAACAACAACAAATAAAACCTGTGCAAACAAACACATAACAACACAACAAAACAACACACAAATGTTTACCTCTGACGCCTCCCCCGTCAATCCATTTCCTGTCGCCGGTTGTTGTTGGTTTGGTTTTTTTTAGCTAGCACAGAAATAGCACGAGCGGCTGTTTCCCGCCCCACCTGCTGCTGCTGCTGCTGCTGCGCGCAGAGAGACACGCGGGGAGGTCGCGCGCGCGGCGTGGGGCGTGCGCGAGGCATGTTGTATGGAACGCCATCCACGTAATTAACGTGTTAACACGTCCAAAAATTACGTGAAGGTTTTTGTTAATTACTTTTGTTAATGACTAATTTTGCACGTTAACTACGTGACGGTTTTTGCCTGGATGGCGTTCCATACCCATGGGAGCGCGCGGCGGGGGGTTTTTGTATGACTTAGTTTCACCGTGGGGACAGGGACCCACGGTGGCACGCGGCCGTAGAGGCGCCGTACAAAAACCTGCCGCGCCTCGAGCCCGCGCTGCGCAACGTAACCCGAGGGAAAACAGCAGGAAAACGAGTGTATTATTGTTCATTTTATTGCGCTTATTCACTGCGGCGTGGATACAATCTATAAGGAGGACTCGCGCGTTTGAAGAGATTTTATTGCCGTTTTTCAGGTGGAAATGGCAAATAGCGATTCTATGCCGTGTGTGAATTGGAACGCGTCGCGATGACTTGGAACGCACGTCGACACGTGTTTCATCCAAACGCGCGATGAACCCGCGTCCCGGTGTCGGTCCTGGTGCCGAAGCTTCGACCACCTTTTTTGGTACAAGAGCAGACCAGCGTGACTCTGGGAACGAGGCTCACTTTGGAAGCGGGACTAAACTCACTGTCCTGGGTAAGTGAATGAAGTATTGGACTGTAAAAAATAATACAAATACTACTACTACTACTACTACTACTAATACTAATAATAATAATACTAATAATAAGAAGAAGAAAGAGTCGTTTGTGTAGTTAGAAGATCTCGTAGTTGTCCTTGTAGCCTTGTGGGCTCAGGGTACTTTTTGCCATTAAGCTGCTGCACTGTGCCAATTATGAAGCCTATTTCGGCCAGGGAACGAAACTGACTGTTCTTGGTAAGTCACTTACTTAATATTATTATTATTATTATTGTTGTTATTTCACTTATTCTAAATCTAATGAGCCCCACCTGTAGTGAAGGAAGTATGCATTTATTTGTGTCTGGATAACTTATCAGGGGGAACACTATATGTTCATAGCTAGGCCTCTCTCTAAAACGACGAGGGAATTGATTATTAGATTTTTCGAGGATGTGATCGTGACAATCAGGGGTTAAAGTATCAGCGAAATGGGGACTATAGAGTTACTTACTGTGTCACTGGCCGAGGTTCACTTCGGCGGGGGAGCAAGACTGACTGCTTTAGGTGAGAGATCAAATATCCTATTTTATTTTAGAGGCTCCTATCTAAAATAAGATAAGCAATACACACATCATACATATGTCTATAGGTATTACATATTGCGATCAGAATGTCCGTGGTTGTCTTGCCCTGTACAGATAAATGAGAGCATAATGAGCGAGGGTTTTTGTCAGGGTTAGACACCTCTGTGCTCATACTCGGAAGCTATATTCGGACGTGGGACCAAATTAACAGTTTTAGAAAAAGGTAAGAAATGTGTTCCTCCAAATCTAACGTAATCTCGTCGAAGCCACGGCTGTATGTTGTATTGTTCGGCAGTATACAGGCACGCAATCATAATGTGGATTATACAAATGTGCATGTTTAACTGGGAACATTGGTCGAAAACCAGCGAGTTGGGATGAGTTGGCTCTGGTTTATCACGTTTGATCACTTTTATCATCTCAAACAACAAGCACTTACTGTTTCAGGTACGTTTGTCCAAGTAAAACGATTGTATAGGACGCATGTTTTCTAATGACGCATGTCCGATAACTGGTCAATATCAGCAAAATAAAAAATACGTCAGTCGAGCTTAATTAGACAATTTTGGCGGTTAATTAAATTAAATCTTCAATTCGTACAGGCACACACACGTAAAGACCTTGTGTGTGTGTGTGTGTGTGTGTGTGTGTTGTGTACAGAACGTTTCTACTCTTTATTCTACTGTGGGCTATAAAACTCATATAATCAGATGGAGCCTCTACTGGTTTAACTGTAAGCTCCTGTCAGTGTGTGTCAGACCCTGCTTACTTCGGTCGAGGAACCAGACTCACTGTGTTGGGTAAGAAATAACTAAAATTATTAATTATCTTGTTTAACATGGAGGCCTATTAACAAAAAGAAAAAACAACAACAATAATACTGCAGAATTTAAATGTGGAAAAAAGTATTGTGAATTATCCAAGAGAAAGGTCTTCATGAAATTGACATGAGAAATTAATTAATATTAGACAGGCCTAATTCATGTCATCTATTTGAACAAGCAGCAAACGCTAGTTCACTGAATTAGTAGGCTGATTCATTTCATAAACAGGAGTCGACTAGGCCTAAAATGAAAGAAATGTGGTTAATATTGTAAACAAATGTCCTAAATATAATGAATATAAATGAAGCAAACAAATATGGAATAGATCAATCACAATCAGGTGAGATTTGCTGAACAACGATTTTGTAAAAAGAAAAGTGACAGGAAAGGGATAAATAGACGGACCTAATAAAATTCATTCTTTATCAGTCACTAAAACATGTTTTTTTAAGAAACTAAAATGACTGAATATGGGCTCTATTTTAAGTCATATAAAACTCTCAAACTGTGAGTGTGTTATAGGCCTATGACTGTCCTGTCGGCTCAACTCCATCTATAATCAAGGTGTTAAAAAGTGATAGGATTTAAATGGTCAGTGTCTCGGCCTTATTCACATAAGACGCCAGACATACGCCACTATGTTCATTGATATAGCTCTATATAAACATACAGTATGTGTATCACATATAATGGTCAGAGCCCGTTAGACATACCAAGGCTATTATGTGAGTCAACAGAACTAAAAAGAAGGAGGGAATTAAACATTGCAACAACAAATAAAAAACAATAGTAAATATAATTAAATAGTTCGTTGGTAACGTGATCAAAATGTCACTTCTGCTCTTATCCCAGCTATTATGCAGGCAACCTAGCAATTATGAAACTCATTCTATTAACCTTGCAGTTATGAATGCTTGAAACCTGCTCTATTCTTATCTTATACCACAGAGATATATTGTTGTCTCTCCTTCAACAAATGTACTCTTTGGATCACTGGTCGCTTTGGATGAAAGCATCTGCCAAATGCCCTAAATGTAAATGTAAATGCCCTAAAATGTAGTTAAAATTCTACATAAAATTCAAAAAATCTTTATTATCCTTAAGGGGGAAATTCTTTCTTAAGCATATAAACATGAAAATAAGTGAATGAATATATACCGTATATAAATATATATATATATATATATATAAAAAACCCTCATATGTCTCACGGCCCACACAGCACCAGGCCATATGGTATATATAATGTATATATAATGTATATCATGTATATAATGTATATCATGTATATATAATGTATATCATGTATATCATGGGTGTAACGGAGGTCTCTCGGTCCTCACAGTACATAACATCACCAAACCAAGCAGTGTGACGATTTACCCGCCCTCTGCAAACGAGTGCGCGGACCTGCAGGAGGGGAAGAGTAAGAAGACCCTGGTGTGTGTGGCGTCCGGTTTCTACCCCGACCACGTCACCGTGTCCTGGCGTGTGGACGGCGTCACGGACGAAGGCGTCGTGACCACGGACCATAGTGCGCTGAGGGTGGATGATCATTACCAGATCACCAGCCGATTCCGGGTGCAGGCTAAAAGCTGGTACAACGCCCGCGCCAGATTCCAATGCACCATCAGCTTCTTCAACGGGACAAATTGGACCGATCACACAGCCGCCGAGGTTTCTGGGGACCCGAGAGGTACAGTATAGCCCCCCCCCACCCAAAAAAAAGCCAAATGACCCCTTATGAGTCCCATTAGACCAGCCATGGTTTATGAGGACACGGCAGGTGGAGTACCAGAACCTTTCAGCTCGGAGTCCAACACTTGAATAAACCTTGTGACTGATGAACAAAGATTTGATTGGCAGGAAACCGGTGTAATGACATAATAAATAATATGTGTTCCTCTCCGTCTCTCTCAGGTCAACCACTAGACTACATTACTCGAGGTACTAGTTCTGTTCTGACTCTCAGTACACATGAGTACACAGTACTTCTAACAGATATTACCCAAGGTGTACCCAGGAAGTACACAATAACTTTTATAAACTACGGTTGTATACCTGTACTTACTAACTTATTTTACATTACATATTATTTGGGACCATCCTGTCTAACAACTGTATATATTTATTTTATTACTCCTTTACTCCTATATATTTGATGTTCTAGTTCTATGTTTTATGTTCTATATTTTAAGTTTTCACCACTTTTCCAACAGTGGTAAATCAAAACAGAATATTAGCTCACCCTGCCCGCAACACAACATGTCGTTATTTAAAAGTTCTACTTTGCTTTCCACACAGAGAAATACATGAGGGTGACCCACGCCGCCAAACTGTCCTACGGAGTATTCATCATCAAGAACGTAATCTACGGCATCTTTGTCATGATACTGGCGTGGAAACTCGGGCTCGGGCGGTCGGTACGTTGAACGTACGCCGCTAGGCTAACGTGTAGCAATGTTGTTGTTGTAGTTGTTGTTACGAAGATAACAGTTTTGGTTTTACCATGCTTTACTCTTTAATGACGTTACACAGAAGTATCTAGGAAGTCGTCCTTTGAAACCTTTTGGAAAAGGGTGAGCACTTTCTCAAAAAAATAATTGGCGGGTGATTGGATGAACCACCTGTCCATCACCACGCCCGGTAGCTGTCAGAAGTTCCTCACGGGACTCTGATTGGGCTGAAACGCTGGTGGTTCGGCCGCCAGCATATAACCAGACCGAGAGAAACAGAATACGAACTTGTGAGATCGGAACGGTCTTACGAGGCTAGTGCCTGTGTATTTGACAGGCAAAGTTTGATTGCGAAAATAATTTTCATAACACGCAAGTTTGTGGTTAGAATGGTTACTTAGAACCCTCGCACAGCACAGTTGTTTAAACTAATGAGTGTTCCCATTTGCAACTCAGTCAGTCATTTGCGTATATTTATTGAGCACATTGCACGCATGTACACACTTTCCTCGTAAAGTAAGTTGCATCTCATGTTCTGTGTACTTCACTGCACTGCTGCTGAGCTAGCGGCAGGTATTCAAGCATTACAACGGGCACATGACCACAAACGTGAACATTAAAACAATCCAAAACTCCTGGGAAGTTTAAATCGGCTGTCAGGACGTCTGTAGTTTAACTGGATCTGTGTCTTTTCTCTGTCTCTTCCACAGGCTGAGAAGTAGGCTAGCGAGCGCTTGCTGAGCGCTTGCTGAGCGTTTGCTGAGCGCTTGCTGAGCGTTTGCTGAGCGCTTGCTGAGAGCTCGCTGAGAGCTAGCTGAGAGCTCGCTGAGAGCTAGCTGGGCAAGAGCTCCAATGGATCGACGCGTGTTGCCCGTTGTTGCCTCTGTGATACACATGTAAACAACAACAAACAAGTTATATATGCTGTATATTGTACGCAATACTGCTGTATAGACAAGTGTCGTGTTTTATAGTGCAGATCTTCATCCCTCTGTCTCTTAGTCTCTCTATCATGTTTACAGACCTAACTGCTGATGAATAGACACAAAAATGTAGAATAATAATAATAATAATAATAATTAAATTGTTGTGCTGAAATCCATGATGGCATTGTCTCATAATAATGCAAAACTTGTTTTTTTATAATCACGAGTGTTCGGTTTCATAAAATCGCAATTTCTTTCAATAATAAAGTTGATCATTTGAACCGTGTTGAAATGTTATTCTTACTGGTTTGTCTAAACAAGCTGAGAGGAGGTGGGAGAAATAACTTAAAGTGAATACATAGAACAGGTCTGTTAGTTAATCATTTATATGTGTCGAGCAATGAGGATGATAGGATGATTCAAACAGGCCATATGTTATGGTTTTAACATTCAAACGAGAGGACTATACATGCGTAACATACAGTATATACATATGTAATATATATGTATATATGTGGGTGTGTATATATATATATATATATACAGTATATATATAATGTATTTGTGATATATCCATATATACATTTTACTCCATGTACTGTAGCTGATGTTCTAAGTCACCTTAAAACCCAAAACACCAAGAAGTAGTCCAGAGTTTCCAATAATTTCTACAACTCTTATTTGTCTGTGATAGAGTGATTGGGGCACATACTTCTTTGTCACAAAAAACATTCATGAAGTTTGGTTCTTAATGGAATTAATGGGTCTACTGAAAATGTGACCAAATCTGCTGGGTCAAAAATATACATACAGCAATGCTAATATTGGGTTACATGTCCCTTGGCCATTTCCACCTCAATTAGGTGCTTTTGGTCACCATCCACAAGCTCCTGGCAAGCTTCTGGTTGAATCTTTGACCACTCCTCTTGACAGAATCGGTGCAGTTCAGCTAAATTTGTTGGCTTTCTGACATGGACTTGTTTCTTCAGCACTGTCCACATGCTCTCGATGGGGTTTAAGTCAGGACTTTGGGAAGGCCATTCTAAAACCTTAATTCTAGCCTGATTTAGCCATTCCTTTACCACTTTTGATGTGTGGTTGGGGTCATTGTCCTGTTGGAACACCCAACTGCGCCCAAGACCCAACCTTCTGGCTGATGATTTTAGGTTCTCCTGAAGAATTTGGAGGTAATCCTCCTTCTTCATTATTCCATTTACTTTCTGTAAAGCACCAGTTCCAGGCAGCAAAACAGGCCCTGAGCATAATACTACCACCACCATGCTTGACGGTAGGCATGGTGTTCTGGGGGTTAAAGGCCTCACCTTCTCTCCTCAAACATATTTCTGGTCATTGTGGCCAAAGAGCAAAATTTTAGTTTCATCTGACTACAGAACTTTCCTCCAGAAGGCCTTTTCTTTGTCCATATGATCAGCAGCAAACTTCAGTCGAGCCTTAAGGTGCCGCTTCTGGAGCAAGGGCTTCCTTCTTGCACGGCAGCCTCTCAGCCCATGGAGATGTAAAACACGCTTGACTGTGGACACTGACACCTGTGTTCCAGCAGCTTCTAATTCATTGCAGACCTGCTATTTGGTGGTTCTCGGTTGACTCTTGACCATCCTGACCAATCTTCTCTCAGCAGCAGGTGATAGCCTTGTGTTTTCTTCCTGATCGTGGCAGTGACACAACCGTGCCGTGCACTTTATACTAACGAACAATTGTTTGCACAGTTGATCTCGGGACCTGTAGCTGCTTTTAAATAGCTCCAATGAGTTTCCTGACTTGTTCAAGTCAATGATCCACTTTTTCAGATCCGTGCTGAGCTCCTTTGACTTCCCCATTGTTACATTTGTGTCTGAGTCTAATGATTGTATCATGAGTCCTATTTAAATGGGCTCAGAGAAGTCACCAGCTGTAGTCAATCATAATCACTCACAAGAAGTTAAGAGGCCACAAAGATCATTTGTTTGACACAACTTTCTACATTAACTAAATTGATAAGTCATGTTGCTGTATGTATATTTTTGACCCAGCAGATTTGGTCACATTTTCAGTAGACCCATAATAAATTCATAAAAGAACCAAACTTCATGAATGTTTTTTGTGACAAAGAAGTATGTGCTCCAATCACACTATCACAGAAAAATAAGAGTTGGAGAAATTATTGGAAACTCTGGACTGCCATGACATACATGTTCTTTACAAGTGTATGTAAACTTTTGACCACAACTGTATATATATGTACACTGTCTATCCATATATATGCTCTTAGTTGAATCAAGAGTTGATAAACCACAACAAAGCGTACATTATCTACAAAATATGTACAAAATCGTCAAAAGTGTAGAAAATCAACCCAAAGTACAGGGATACAAGTACTCAAACAATAAGTACTATGGACTTGACAGAGATCTTTCTGTCGCAGATCAAAGACAGAGCAAGATAGTCTGCAGTGGAGGAGGAGGTGGAGGACGAGGTGGAGGAGGTGATGCAGGAGGTGATGCAGGATGTGGTGATGCTACATCCTGCATCACAAGCGAGAAATGTCACAGAGCTGCACCGCCCTCCTCTCGCCTCCTCTCCACCACAACCCAGACACAGATGCCACCCGCTTGTGCAGAAAAAAACCAGGCGGGAAACGTTCCACAGGTCTGGTGGTGGGGCCGTTGCTACGGGCGACGGTGGCCTAGTACGTGTGTGCGTGCACGTGTGTGTGTGTGTGTGTGTGTGTGTGTGTGTGTGTGTGTGTGTGTGTGTCTGTGTGTGTGTGTCTGTGTGTGTGTGTGTGTTCTGAGACAGCTGTTTGTCTGCAGGAGTATCCGGTGCACGATGTTTGCATTTTTGCAAAAGGTTCTTTTGAGGTGAAGACCTTTTTAAAACAACGTGTTCCGCATGTAGGCTACAATGTGAAGTCAGAGACAGGTGTAAGGGAAGCGTGTTTTTTTATTTGACTTGAATTGAATGTGCGTGCGAACAAAACAAAAGGTGTGGTTTGAAGAATTGTTCAACACAAAATGTCTTCCTTTGCCGGAGCTATTGGCTTACAGGAGCCCAAGTGTACTTTATCACTTGTGTTGATGTTTCGAAAATCCATCATTTATACACACACACGCATAAACGCACACACACACACACACACACACACACACACACACACACACACACACACACACACACACACACACACACACACACACACACACACACACACACAGACCCTTGTAAATGTCTGCATACTGTATTACTGAAATAAAGTCACCAAAGGTTTTTTTTTGTATCAAAATATGATTCTTATTATAAAATTATTACAAAATGAACAGAATATAAACAGAACATATAAAAGCAACGCCTCAAGAAAGTAGTTTGAGACAGTGGCAGTGCATGGCCCTTAAATTAGACTACAAAAAAACACAATTTAGTGAATACTCACAAGTCACAACATAAAATCATAAAAATAAAATCGTACAGCCGAGCAGATACTACAGTATATCAAAGGGAATTGAATGAATCACCCTCAATTACCAATTTAACTTAATTCATCTGAATAACAGACAAGAGGGCTCTCTTAAATAGACTAGCGTCGTGAAAAGTGTGCTATATATCCAGATGGACCAGATCGGGGTGACAGTGAGAAGGCAAATATGTACCGTGACCTGTAGGCAACTTCTAATACATTCTTTATGGAGTTTAGCTGAAAATAAGTACCTCCCTTCTTTAAAAAAATATATGCATAGTTCCATCCATCATCAACATATTCAGTTGTATGTTATGATGAGGAGCTTTTGTTGTGACTTTAAGCCGTCCAGAGTTTAATGTTCGAAATGTACAGTTCTCCCCACCCCACCCTGACCCCCACCCTGACCCCCAACCTGACTCCACCCTGATCCCCAACCTGACCCCACCCTGACTCCCAGCCTGACCCCACCCTGACCCCCAACCTGACCCCACCCTGACCCCCAACCTGACCCCCAACCTGACCCCACCCTTACCCCCAGCCTGACCCCACCCTGACCCCCAGCCTGACCCCACCCTGACACCCAACCTGACCCCACCCGCCTCAAACCCCTCAACCTCACCCCCATCTGAACTAAACTGGAGGGAACTTCATTATATTTACCCTAACTTTACTTTACTTCTTTTTTCTTTTCTTTTAATAAATACAATCAAGTCGCTCGGTTGCATCGTAGCGTGTTCCGGCGCCACCTGCTGGTTAAACTGCAGCCTGCATCAGTGACCTCTGACCCATCTGACCCCAGTCTTTTACAAAAAGGGGTTCCTACCGTGGCAAACGGCATCTCAATCGAACCCCCAAACATCACCACCATTCTGGCGGTCTTCGGGGGTCCTCCGGTGGGTGGAGCCTGTAGGGGGGTGTGGGGTAGCGGGGGAGAGGGGGAGGGGTGGGGGTCGGTCCTCTACCCCGGCCGGCGGCGGGTGCGGTCGGTGGAGCGGGCGTGGCGGGTGCAGCTGCCGCAGCAGAACCCGGAGTAGTAGGCGTTGGAGCAGAGTCGCGCGAAGACAATCAGCTGGCAGTTGGCCAGGTCAGGCTGGTCCACACACCCCGCGGGCAGCTCTGAGTCTGGACAACACACACATCATGTATAATATGTACATATAATACACATATAATACACACATCATGTACAATATGTACATATAATACACATATAATACACACATCATGTACAATATGTACATATAATACACATATAATACACACATCATGTATAATATGTACATATAATACACATATAATACACACATCATGTACAATATGTACATATAATACACATATAATACACACATCATGTACAATATGTACATATAATACCACAGAACACAGAGATATATGATACAGAGAGAGAGAGATAGAGAGAGATGGAGAGAGATGGATGGAGACGAAGAGAGATGTACATAGACAGAGAGAGAGAGAGAGAGAGAGAGAGAGAGAGAGAGAGAGAGAGAGAGAGAGAGACAAAGAGAGATGGACACATAAAGACAGAGAGAGAGAGAGAGAGAGAGAGTCAGTGACTGAGCAGAGAGAGAGAGAGAGTCCGGCTCCGTGGGGCTGGCTGACCTCGCTGTGAGATCTTGGTGACCTTGACCTCAGCGGCGGCGCTGACAGAGTAGATGCCCGTGTAGGCGTTGCAGGTGTAAGTGCCCTCGTCGGCCGGCTGTGCGTCGCTCAACGCCAGGCTGCCGTCCGCCAACACACGAACCTTGACCCCGTCCGGGCGCACCGGGACCCCGTTTCTACGGCAACGCGGCGAGAGTT
Organism: Coryphaenoides rupestris; assembly: GCA_002895965.2. NCBI lineage: Eukaryota > Metazoa > Chordata > Actinopteri > Gadiformes > Macrouridae > Coryphaenoides > Coryphaenoides rupestris. Next base: position 273,618 of record PIJE02000255.1, read on the forward strand.
AGCACTGTGTGCGGTAGCGGCGGTTTCAAACAATGTCAAGTGCCGTGCTGCGCGTTAAATAAGATCATCGCTAACGCTAACAGGAAGTACAATAGCTTAGGTTTTACCGGGACCAGCCGATGTTGACGTTGTCCCCGGAGACCACGCAGGGCAGCAGGGCCGTGTCGCCCTGGGAGACGTGGATGTTGTTGGGCGCCGTGGTGATCCGTAGATCCGCTGGAGGGGCACACAACGCACTCAATGCTATGCTACCTGTGAGGCTTTTGTGTTAGCATGTGGCTGGGCGAATTAACATATGAGGTGGGAAAGCTAATTGATAGATTAGCCTGAGACTAGCAACATTAGCATTAGCAACATTAGCAAGATAATTGGTATGATATATCGACATGTGATAAAGGTAAGTGTAACATTAGCATATTGTAAAGCCAATTGAAACACTAACATGAGATGATGCTAATTGACACTAGCATAGCATTAGCGTAACATACGTCTAATTGAAATATTTGCATTGTCTGCTGAAACGGCACGTGAGCTCATTGTAGCGTTAGCATGTAGCATGTAGCACGTAGCGGCGCGGCGCGGCTGACCTTGCACCCGTAGCTGCAGCTGCCTCTGCTCCAGCTGGTTCTGATTGGACGCCGTGCAGGTGTACACGCCCGAGTCATCTGACCTCAGCGGGCCAATCGTCAGCGTGCCCTCGGAACTCTGGGTAATCCTGAGACAGCCAGGAAGGAGACAGCCGTGTGGTGGGAACAAGAGTCTGTCTGTCTGTCTGTTCATATGTCTGTCTACTGAGACTCTGTACCTGGTGTCTGAGAGTGTGTGTGTGTGTACCTGGTGTCTGAGAGAGAGAGAGAGTGTGTGCGTGTATGTGTGTGTGTGTACCTGGTGTCAGACAGTGTGTGTGTGTACCTGGTGTCTGACAGTGTGTGTGTGTGTGTGTGTGTGTGTGTGTGTGTGTGTGTGTACCTGGTGTCTGACAGCGTGTGTGTGTGTGTGTGTGTGTGTACCTGGTGTCTGTGTGTGTGTGTGTGTGTGTGTGTACCTGGTGTCTTACAGTGTCTGTGTGTACCTGGTGTCTGTGTGTGTGTGTGTGTGTACCTGGTGTCTGTGTGTGTGTGTGTGTGTGTACCTGGTGTCTGTGTGTGTGTGTGTGTGTGTGTGTGTGTGTGTGTGTGTGTGTGTGTGTACCTGGTGTCAGACAGTGTGTGTCCGTCCATGGTCCAGTGTATGGTGACGGAGGCGAGGGCGGAGGCGGGCAGGATGTGACACGGCAGAGAGGCCGTCTGCCCCGCCCGCAGCTCCACCAGCGAGGAGGAGGAGGTGGAGCGATCGATACTGAACCTGGGGGGGCGGAGACAGGTGAGATGACAGGAGATGAAGAGGTACTGATGGGGGGGAAACAAGAGAATGTTTGTTTGTTCTCACCTGAGTGAAGGTCCATCACCTGGTAGTGGTTGTGTTGGAACAGGTTGAGCTCCTTCTGTGATGAACACACACACACACACACACACACACACAGACACAGACAGACACAGACAGACACACAGACAGACAGACAGACAGACAGACAGACAGACAGACATGCACGCACACACACACACACACACACACACACACACACACACACAGATATACCTCTGTTGATGTGTCTGTGGTGTGTTACCTGAGACAGACAGGTAGATGTGTCTGTGGTGCGTTACCTGAGACAGACAGGTAGATGTGTCTGTGGTGCGTTACCTGAGACAGACAGGTAGATGTATCGGTGGTCTCGATCGCGCCCCCTGGTGGCCACACACAGGAACCAACCGGAGTCGGCCCTGGTGAGCGGACCGACCAATAGGGAGCCGTTGGGCTGCTGGTGATGCCTGAGGGTCGAGAGGTCAACCATTAAGTGTTCCGGTGTTCTGTGAAACTTTTAATTGTTTGAAAACAGAAGTTGAACTTTGACCTTTGACCCTAACATATTGATTATCTATTATTATTATTATTATTATTATTATTATTATTATTATTTAGCATCTGTGTTTAGTATTAACGTCAGTGCTTAGCGTTAGCATCTGTGTTTAGTATTAACGTCAGTGCTTAGCGTTAGCATCTGTGTTTAGTATTAACGTCAGTGCTTAGCGTTAGCATCTGTGTTTAGTATTAACGTCAGTGCTTAGCGTTAGCATCTGTGTTTAGTATTAACGTCAGTGCTTAGCGTTAGCATCTGTGTTTAGTATTAACGTCAGTGCTTAGCGTTAGCATCTGTGTTTAGTATTAACGTCAGTGCTTAGCGTTAGTGACGGCCTGCTCTTCCACGTGAGAACAAGGGTTAGCGGCGGCTCGCGGTTTAGTGGTTTGGAAACCCAAGACACCCCGGAACACCTCACCTCTACCGAGCCACGCCCCTCACCTGTACCGAGCCACGCCCCTCACCTCTACCGAGCCACGCCCTTCACCTCTACCGAGCCACGCCCTTCACCTGTACCGAGCCACACCCCTCACGGCTAAACATGCATCTCTGGTTGATTTAAAGTAAATGTAAAGTAAATAAATTGTAAATAGATTGAGGTCTGTAGAGCATTAGTGTGTTGTAACTAACTGTGAATGACGACAACGTTTTTATATCCATTCTTACCATTGCCAAATCCTGGAAGTCCATATTTGGGCAATTCTGACGATCTCTTCCTTTGCCTTCCTGTCCCTTTCCATCCAACTTCCTGTCTACGCCCCCCCCCCCAGCTGGAAGACAGGTGAGTGGAACGCCTGCTCGGTCACCTGCGGGGGCGGCTCCCAGCTGCGCAGCGTCCAGTGTGTTTCCCACGATGCATCGGGGCCCCGCGTGGTGGAGGACACCGTCTGCTCCGCCCACACCGAGGCCCCGCCCACCCTGCAGACCTGCAACATGCACAGGTGTGCCGAGTACCGGGTCAGCAACTGGAGCCAGGTAGGGGTGCCTTCATCACTCCTGCTGGGATGATGATGATGATGATGATGATGATGATGATAAGATTGAACTTTATTCATCCCGAAGGAAATTCTTGTGTCAGAGTTTGCTAAAAAATACCAACAACATGAACAACATGATGATGATGATGATGACGGTGATGATGATAACTACTATGATGGTGATGAAGATGGCTGATGAAGTGTGTGTGTGTGTGTGTCCCCCAGTGCTCGGTGTCATGCGGGGCGGGCCAGCAGAACCGCGAGGTGACCTGCGTGGGCTCGGGGGGGATGAGGCTGGAGGACACTTCCTGTGGCACATTGCTCCGCCCCCTGGCCACCCAGCCCTGCCAGGCCACGCCCTGCCCGCGCCTGATTGGCTGGCAGGTCGGAGACTGGGGACTGGTGGGTCTGCTACTCACAGAGACACACGCACATGATACACACGCGCACACACATACGCACGCACACACATGCATATGCAGATGTAAATAAAGACTCACAGACTAACTTGTTGTTATTATTATTATTATTAAAGGGGCCCTACTATTATACCAACAGGTGTGAGCGTGATTAGCCATTACAAGCTGTTTCAAGCATTGTCATGTGACCAAAATTGTCATTGTGACGAAGTGACATCACAAGTGGGAGTGTCCACCTAGATGTATGGTAACTAGATCAGACTACCATTTGGTACAGTCCACTGGGTCAGCTTTTCAACCGGATCCCTGGTTGTGGTCCACGGCTCTGATCCCTCCGATTCAAGTTATCTGTAGCATTCATTCTCGCATCCTGTATGTGTATGTGACGAATAAAGTTGTTGAATCTTGAATCTTGATCCTGTCCTCTCCCGGGTCCTCCTCAGTGCTCGCGGAGCTGTGGGGGCGGCCTGAGGGACCGCCGGGTGATCTGCGCCGACGCCGCGCGGAACCTGTACCCCGTGGAGCGATGCTCCGCCCACCCCAGACCCGCCGTCGCCGACAGCTGCAACGCCCAGCCCTGCGGCCACGGCCAGCGTGAGTCTCACATCCCTCGCTTTAAAGGTCCCCTATTGTACCACCGGGTGTGAGCAGTGCTTAGCCATCGCAAGCCGTTTCACAATTGCCACGTGACTACAGTCTAGTGACATCACAAGTGGGAATGTCCACCTAGATGTATGCTGACTAGATCAGTTTACCTGTCGGTACAGTCCACTGGGTAGGCTGGTAGACTGCTCTAGTAATCATACATCTAGGTGGAGATTCCCACTTGTGATGTCAGCTTGCGATGGCTAATCACGCTCACACCTGGTGGGCCTTGATGAAGCAATGCACCACAGGTGTGCAGCCCCACCCCCACACAGCCCCATACTTTAACCAGCCTGACCCGGGGCCATGTGAGGCTGCTTAAACCAGCCACCAAACACACACACACACACACACACACTGTCAAAGTGAAAGTAAAACTAAACAGAATGACTCATTATGGGTTTGCTTTGACTGCTTTGGGGCTTTTGGTGTCTGACTGAAGTCTGTCTGCTGAGGTAGAATGAAACTGAATGTGAAATTAAAACTAAAGTTTCTTCTTATTGGGTTTTCCGTGTTTATAACGTAACATGGGAAGTACGGCAGAAGAAATGGAAGCAAACATTCAGAGTTTTATCTCTTATCTTGTGTGTTTTTGTGGTGCGGTGTCCTCAGTGGTTCCCAGAGGACATGACAACACGCAGACGGTATTCACACCCTACGTTCCCGCGGACCCCACTGCCACAGGTTCGATTCCCTCTTCACCCCCCCCCCACCCACCATTCCCCCCCCCCCCCCCCTTTTTCCCCCCCACCACCCACCATACCTTTAAACGTAACCATCTCAGGACAGTTGTCTAGTCGTGGTGAAGGTGTTATGGCGACTCCCAGACGGGAGGGTTGTGGGTTCGATTCCCGGTGTCTGCAAGCCGACCTGTACCTTTTTTATGTTTCTTCGGGGGGGTTTGTGTGGTGTGGTTTTTTGACCGTGTGGGGCTGTTCACACAAAATTATTGCATTTTCCACTTCGATTCGCGCACTCGCGATCCAGAACTAGTTACACCAATGCACAGGATCCAACGAATCGATCCACCCAACCATTCCTTTAAACGTAACCATCTCGGGACAGTTGTCTAGTCGTGGTGAAGGTGTTATGGCGACTCCCAGACGGGAGGGTTGTGGGTTCGATTCCCGGTGTCTGCAAGCCGACCTGTACCTGACCCCTCATCAACGACATGTATCTGAATTCACTTTAAAGTCGCTTTGTGGATAATGTAATCTAAATAAGTCTCTAAATAACTCTGTTAAAACGTAACCACGTAACCGTGATTGATCTGATGATACCTGTCAGAACACGGAACCCACACATTCCGGAACTCTGGAACCGTGGAATCCCCAAACTCTCAGTTCCCAGCATCGCCCCCTGGGTCACCATTCCTGTGTCCTGCACCCACCCCCTCCTCCTCCTCCTCCCCACTAATTATGTAGAACTTCATCACGGCTCTGCGTCAACCGGGATGAAAATATCTGACGTGCACTCGAGTGTGCGAGGGAACACCGGCTCACTGCTCTCTCTCTCTCTCTCTGCCACCATGCCCCGCCCCCCCCCCACCTCACCCCCCGGCACAGCACAGTGTTGTCCCACGGCCCAGGAATGCCGCTGGGAGAGGAGGGAGGGAATTCTTGCGTTTGCTCAAATTTTCCCCCCCTCCCCTCCCCTCCCTCCCCTCCCTCCCTGTTTACATGGCGATAAAAACGAATACAAACACTTGAGTTGGTGGATGCTTTTATAACGCCAGTAAGTGCGTACATTCTTAGCACAGCCATGATTTCCCCTCCTCCGCCCTCCCTCCCTCCTCCTCCCCCACTGGGGAATCGAACCCCCAACCGTAACCCTCAATGCCAGGCCTCTCTCTACCTGTCTGTTGTTGACCCGACCGGTGACACGCATCATGTCCACATATCTTTTGCGGTCGTGTGGTACATAAAGATAAGAATAGAGCAGGTTTGTCTTTGCTAGGTTTGTCTGCATCATAGCTGAGATAAGAGCAGACGTGCCATTCTGGATTGGCTTGTCGTCTCACAGTCTGAGGTGTGGACTTCCCCCTGCTGAGCATTGAACCCTGTAACGCCGTAACCCTGTGACCCCAACCCCGCCTCCCCCAACCCCCCCCCCCCCCCCCCCCCCCCCCCAACATCCTCCTCCTACAACCGGTGGTCCTGCTGTGTCCTGAACTCTCCCATGCGTCTCTCCCCAGCGCTGGACGTCAGCCGGACCACCAACGCGGTGCAGGACCCCCACCACCATGGCTCCGCCCCCGCCATCCACTGCAGCCAATCCCAGTACGGCTGCTGCCCTGACGGACGCATTGCGGCCGGGGGCCTGCGTGGCCTGGGCTGTCCGCGGGCGCCGGCGACCCCGCCTGCCACCGCTGCCGTGGAGCCCACCGCCGCCGTCCAGCCCGCCGGCACCTGCGCCAGGACCAGGTAGCTAGCTAGCCGCCCCCCCCCCCCTCCCTAGCCGCTGAGCCCCTGATTTCTCAGCTGGGAAGCCCGGAGCCAGACCAGTCATTACACCGCGGTTATGCTGGGTGTCAGGTTTAACCTCGTAATAAAAGGCCTTGGGGTTTGGTTCTGGGCTTGGCACCCGCTGGTATGGGACTTGGGGCTTTCTAATGTCCCAGCGGGTGCCTCTACAGCCAGAGATGTTTCTGTTCACACAACACTTTGGGACTCTCGGTTGTGTCCCCGCCTGCTGCGGTCAAAACTGAACAAGCTGCTCGGTACAAACTGTCCTGTTGTGTGTCTCTCTGTGTTGCGTGTGTTTAGCCACGGCTGCTGTCGGGACGGGGTGACGTCCGCCCGGGGCCCCGACAAGGAAGGCTGCCGGGAGTACGTGGCAGCTGTGCCCACCGTAAGTTACGCTGTCTGCGAACCGATTTACTTTAACCTCTCGTAGCGGGAAGCTCTGTTGAGTCCTCTGGGTGTCGGTGCCTCTTAGTTGAAAGATTTTCGGTTTGAAGCCCAATGACCGTACACTTGGCGCACTTTTGGTTAGCTTGCGGACAAGAGGGCTGCCACTTGGTTTAACTGTAAATAAAAAATATACTGTATATATAGATATATATACAAAAACCCAAACATTATTCATGAACATGTGTTCATGAATAATGTTTGGGTTTTTTCATGTGCTTTTATGGAGACAGGACAGTGAGGAGGACATGTATTAAATTATGCTATTGACTAGGAAGCATAACTTGTGATCAAGTATATATGTAAAGAAAAATCTAATACAAATATTGAAAGAGGGAGAGGGCATATCGTGTAGCATAGCGTGTAGCATATTGGTTTCAGTGTCTTGCGTGGTTGCACCCTCCTGTACCCGCTGCCCTGCTACTCTGAGCCACCAGGGGGGCGCAACAACCACCACAGGTCCCAATCCAACCAGCACCTACTGTAAGTGGTTAGCGTGCTGTTAGCGGCTCAAAGCGCCCAGCCGCCCCCCAAACACACCCAACGTTCGTTCAAAAATCTTTCAAACAGCCGGTTATTTATAATCCTTGTGGGTTCGGGAACCGTTTTTTATGGCATGTTCCCTCTCTCTCGTCTCGTCTCCGCAGGCCTCCGCGGCCGCCGCCTCCCTCCCGACCACCAACGCGCAGCAGTGTCGCACCACGACGTACGGCTGCTGCTACGACCGCACCACGCCCGCCGCCGGGCCCAGCGGAGAGGGCTGCCCCGACCCCCCCGGCAACCGTGAGAGACAAACACACACACACACACACACACACACACACACACACACACACACACACACACACACACACACACACACACACACACACACACACACACACACACACACACACACACACACCCTATATGACTGAAATACACACAGTAAATATATAGCTAGCGGCCACGTTGTGGTTTCAAGAAAATAACATATTGCTTTCGTGTCGGCCAAGTAAAGATAGTTTAGTTTATTTTGTTTGACAGTCAGGACGATGGCTTTAGGGCTTTATGATTAAAGGTGACGTAAATGTTGAAGGTCTGTGGGCTGCGCTTCTTTAAAGAAACGACCAAATCTCTGGCGCCATCTACAGGCTAAACACAGCTTGACCCAAATGATGACTTATATTGTGTGGTTGTCAGTGACGTCACCAGACACTTATTGGAACCAATCACTACCACCCTCGACCTGTAGATGGCGCTGTTCTCCCTGTTTTAGTGTTTAGAGTTTAGTGTCGCCCAGCCAACCCTTCTGTCCTGACTTCCTGTTCTCCCGTCCTCTACTTCCTGTTCTCCCGGCATCTACTTCCTGCCAGTGGCGCGATCCATGTGCTCGCTGCCCCGCGCCGCCGGCTCCTGCGCTGACTGGTCGGCGCGCTTCCACTACGACGTCGTGAATGCGCGGTGCGTCCACTTCTGGTACGGCAACTGCCACGGCAACCGCAACAACTTCATGACCCGCAGCGAGTGCCAGAGGGCGTGTCCGTCCGTCCCCGTCGTCTCCGTCCCCGTCCCCGTGCCCGCCCAGCCGGCCCCGGGGCCCGCCTCCGTGCCCGCCTCCCGGGGAGGGTCCGGGAGAGGCTCCTCCTCCTCCGCCACCTCCACCTCTGAGGGGTCGGTGCCGGCGGTGGCGCCCAGGCAGGGGGTCAACGCCGCCACCCACGCGCACCGCGCCCGCAACCACATGCGCTTCCGACACCCCGCCCACGGCCCCGCCTACGGCACCGCCGCGCAGAGTGCTGGCCTGGCAGCCAGGTAAGGCCCCTCCCCCCCTACTGTGGGTCTGGCTCCGCCCCCTTACCTCCACCCCTGGCTCGCTGGCGTAGCCTCCGTCCACGGGGCGTGAGGCCCAGGGTGACCACAGGGTGGCACTGCGGAGCTGTGGCCCGTGTGTTTTGAAAGACGAACTGTATGTAATGTATTTACCCGCCGCCCGCCCGCCACCACAGAGGAAGAAGTGTAGTTTCGTGCAGAAACGTGCCCCTTTTTAGGCGGTGAGCGCTCTGTCTCAGGATGCTTATTATAACCTTAGTTCCTTGCTTGCCTAGGCTTATTCTTCTAGTAATATACTGTACACACCCGCCCGATTCACTACTAAACGCTGTCAATGTACGCTCACACTCTCACTTCCAACTGGGATGCTTTTATTTTATTGCCGTTTATTTCTCTGCTTCTCGGGACTTTTGGCTATTTTCTACTCAACGTTTGTGTTGGTCTGTAAATCTACCACTACCTCACTCACTGTGTCCGTCGCCATCATGTTTTTTCCCTTGTTGTTGTTGTTGTTGTCACCTCTGTTTGTCACATTGGACTGAACTAATAAAGGTTTGTCTCGTGGTGTTTCATCCTGGTCCTGGTGTCCTTCTGTCTGTCTGTCTGTCTGTCGTCACTAAACCACCACGCTCTCTGTCGCCCCCCCTGTGGTGTCCTGGTGTCATCGTCTCAATGTTTTCACCTCACTTTTTTTTCTGGTGATATTTCGTTTCGTTCTGCTTCAACACACATTATTGCAGCACTTTTTTTTTTTTATTATTACAGTATATCAGAGCTATTGATTTACTTTCCTCTTGGACCCTTCTTGGACTATTTCTATTTCATCTTTTTTTAATCATTGACATTATTAGATTTACATTTACATTTACATTTAGGGCATTTGGCTGACACTTTTATCCAAAGCAACTTACAAAGAGTACATTTGTTGAAAGAGAGACAATATATATATCAATATATCACTGTGGTACATAACGATAAGAGGCGGGGTTATGCAGAGTCCAGGTGAACTCTGAACAGGTGGGTCTTGAGTCTCTTGTGGAAGCTGGAGATCGACTCTGCCGTCCTGACGTCAGCCGGGAGCTCATTCCACCGCTGCGTAAGGGTTTGACTGCGGAGGCAGAGAGTCCAGCCAGGAGAGAGTTGCTTGGACCAAGATCTGTGCTGCTCCACTTGTGAGGAAGGGCCAGATCCTACGGATGTTGTCGACAGCAATTGTACAAGATCAGGCCTCAGAGGTGATGTTGGCGTTGCAGCACAGCCGGTCGCCCCAGTACCACGCTAAAAAGGTTCCTTGCAGTTGATGAAGGGGAGACTTCGATGTCCTCAATGGTGACAAGTAGGTCCATCTGAGGGCAGTCTTTCCCTGGCATGAAGAGAAGCTCAGGTTAAGTTTCGTCCAGTCGTCCATTTGCTGATTTGGGTGTCAGAGAGGGGGGAGGAATGGAACAGTTATGTGTCGTCTGCATAGCAGTGATAGGAGAAGCGATGGGATGTAATTACAGAGCCTAGAGATCTAGCGTACAAGGAGAACAGAAGGGGTCCTAGTACTGAGCCTTGAGTCTTGGTGGTGTCAAGGGTGGGTTTCTTGAGGAGTGGCTTGATTCTGGCAGTCTTGAGGGCGGTTCAAAACAGGCCTGAATTGACACTAGTCTAGTATGGCTTAGCTTTAATAAAATATCACTGCCAACTCCACAACAAGAATAGCTCATTCTCACATTCTCACATGAATGTTTGTGTAACAGTATAAATAAACATTACACGTACATTTGCGGGGATCAGAACACTGATGCGCAACCATGCAGTGTGTGTATCTGACCCACAGAGTCAGATACACACACTGGTGCCGCCTCTATCCCATACACCTCTCCCAGTTCAATCATCTGGTGCAGTGATGCTGTATCCACCAGCAGTACAAAGTAACAATAGTACTCTGACTAGTACTATGACGATTACTACGATGTACTACGACGAATGCTACGAGTAGAACTACCAGTCATCATGTGGTGGGTGTTCCACTGTGTGTTGGGTTCAAGGTTGCATGAGCCAGTCCGGCATCCCCTCTCTCTCTCTCTATCTCTCTGCCCTCTGACCTTTGACCTATCTGACCTCTGACCTCTCCGACTGACCAATCAGAGCCCAGAAGTGGCTTGTCTTTATGCTAGCTTTGCTGAGACCAAGGGACCCAGAGTGGAGCATAAAGTGAAGTTTTATCTTCATCTCTTTTCTTTTCTTCCTGTTGTTCTGCTTTCTCTCTTTTTTTCTATTCCTGCTTTCGCTCGTTCTTTCTGTCTCTTGTCTTTTCTTTCTTTCTTCCTCCCTTTCTTCTATCCGTCCTTGTGTTCCTTCCTCCTCTCCTCTCTCCTCTCCCATTTTCTCCTCTCCTCTCCTCCTCTCCTCCTCCCCCCCCTCCTCCCCCAGCCTTACTCTAGGAGGGGGCGTGGCCATCGACCAGTCGGATCCGTCCGCGGTGGAGGCGCTGGTGGGCCAGACGGCGGTGCTGCCCTGCAGGGTGAGCCCTCCGCCCTCCTCCACCTCCACCTCCACCTCTGTCAGCGTGGAGTGGAGGAGGGACGGCGATGCCCTCTCCACCCGCAGGTCAGTGGCACACACACACACACACCCACGCACGCACGCACGCACACACACACACACATATACACACACAGGATGCCATTTTATTAACGCTGAACACAGACGTTAGCCACTAAACAAGGGTGCTAATACTGAACATAGAGCTAACGCTAACTCAAACACGTCTGGGATAACAGAGGCACAGATCGAATCAGTGGTGATTATAGATATTAAGATTCAAGATTCAAGATGGTTTTTTTGTCACATACACATACAGGATGTGCAGTGAAATGAAAATATTAGACATTTAGGAATTTGAGATGTAGCTCACTGACAAATCAGTGATTAATGATTGATGAGGAAATAATGATTTGCGCAGAATTCTCTCGTCCTCTTCCCTCCGTGTTTGAGGCCCAGGGCAGGTCTATCTAGGCCCCAGGAGGGTTACCTGTAGACCAGGGTTCGGGGTCTCTGAGCCTGGCTCCACATCAGTGGGCCGTACAGGAACGCCACCCTTATGAGACACACCAACGCAACAACAGTCTGACCCCACAGCAACGATTTGCGTGATGAATGTATGAATCTATTGACGTCTCCTCCCGCCCCGTCTCACCTGCGGGTCTGGGGGCAGGCCTGGGCGTTGCAGGTGCGGTTGCTCGAGGGTCGGGGCAGTGAGGCACACAGGTAGTCGGGGTAGGCTTCGTTGTCGATGGCGCAGAACACCAGGCGGGATTGGAAGCCTAGAACGGGAATTTTTTACGGAAAAATATAATTCTAGATTTTTTTAAAACACACCACATCACCACAACACTCAACCCAAGGGGATATCGGCTCATTTTAAAGGGGCCCTATTATGATACCACCAGGTGTGAGCGTGATTAGCCATTACAAGCCGTTTCAAAATTGTCATGTGACTAAAATTCGTGTGACGAAGTGACATCACAAGTGGGGAGTGTCCACCCCTCTAGATGTATGCTGACTAGACCAGACTACCAGCCTACCCAGTGGACTGTCCAAACTGGTAAACCGATTTCATCAGCATACATCTAGGTGGACACTCCCACTTGTGATATCACTATGTCACATGACAATTTTAGGCATGTAATGGCGAATCACGTTCACACCTGGCGGTATCATAGGGCCCCTTTAAAGGCTGTAAAGATGGCGTCAGTGGTCAGTGGTCTCACCTGAGCCACACTCCTGACTGCAGGGGGTCCAGGAGCCGTAGCTCCAGAAGTAACCCTCCCTGGAGCGTCCGTTGGGCAGGTAGTACTCAAAGTCCACGCCCTGGTTTAGCTCCTGGCTGATCATCTGCAGGACGAACCCATTCATTAATCCACCCTTCCATTAGTCCATTCATTCATTAATCCACCCATCCATTAGTCCATTCATTCATTAATCCATCCATTCATGGGACGGAAATGTTTACATGACGTCTGTGATGCAATTTAAATATGTTTTTTCTTATAATAATGTAAATGTATTATGTTAATGAATGTATTAATTGTATTAACTCTTCCTTTTTTAACCTAGTGTTATTTCTTTTTATCTTGGAGCACGTCGGAGTTGCATTTGATGTATAACTTGTGCTACAGCAATAAAGTTTGATTGATTGATTGATATATACAGTATATACAGTATATGAAGAAATAATTCAATCAATCCACAAAGCCATCATTGTGTGATGACTGTGATGGACTCCGGGCCCCTCACCTCGATGACCAGGGGTTCGGTGGTGGGTCCGCGGCCGACGATGGTCTCGGGGGTGTTGCCGCCCTCGGCGCCGCGCTGGTAGAACAGCACGGTACCAGCGACGGGCGTGGAGCGGGAGAACTCGATAACCCAGTGGCCGTTCAGGTAGTACTCCCCGCGGAGGTTCTTGATGGCTGGAGGAGAGACAGAGGATGTCATGGTTAGCACAGGAGCTAACAATTAGGATAATTACAAGCGTTAATAACAGCACGTTAAGTGCTTCTGGAGTGGCTGCTAGCGTACCGAGGTAGTTGCGCGTGGGAACGGTCTCTGCGATGCGGATGCTAGTCGCGCCCACGGGGATGATTAGCATCTGGTTGTAACCTGCAGGGAAAATAGGAACATTTCATCAGATATGTCAGAAATATGTACGTAAATATGTATACATGAAGGCTAGTGCTAAGGCTAATGCAAAGGCTAGTAGTGCTCCTGCTAATGCTAGGGCCAGAGCTAGCCGTACCGTTGGGCAGGCCGTTGGTGGTGAAGGTGTTGTGGACGCGACGGCAGGACCGGCCGCTCCCGCCGCACTGCAGACACGCGTCCTCCTGCTGCAGGGAGTCCAGCTGGTTGTCACAACCCAGACGCTACACACACACACACACACACGCACACACACGCACACACACACACACACACACACACACACACACACGTACATGCACACAAAGGAGGGAGAAAAGATGTCATTAGTAAATGTTAACAAGGGTTTGAATGAACACATGAACAACCAACTGTATTATTGTCATTACCAGTCATTACCAGTGGTGACCAGCCATTACCAGTCATTACCAGTGGTGACCAGTCATTACCAGTCATTACCAGCGGTGACCAGTCATTACCAGTGGCGACCAGTTATGACCAGTCATGACCAGCAGTGACCGGTCATTACCAGTGGGGATCAGCTATTACCATTGATACCAGTCATTACCAGTGATGACCAGTCATTACCAGTGGTGACCATCATTACCAGTAGTGACCAGCCATTATCAGTGGGGACCAGTCATAACCAGTGGTGACCAGCCATTACCAGTGGCGACCAGTCATTACCAGCCATTACCAGTGGCAACCAGTCATTACCAGTCATTACCAGTGGTGTCATTACCTTGCAGACCCCGTCCACGCAGATGTCCCTGCGCCCCGGGTGGCAGGGCGTTCCGTCGGCCACGGCGCTGCGGTGGCGGTAGAAGAAGTTCTCTCCTCTGGGCATGCAGTTCAGCTCACAGGGGTTCTCCGCTGCAGGAGGAGCGGGAGATAGCGGGGACTAGGTTTATGCTAGCGCCGACATGCTAACCCTGCTATCTCAGTGGAACGTCTACTGCTTTTAGCTCATTTGATTACATTGCATACAAATATATGTGCAATAATATTTTAAGTAGTAATCCACAAAGCCATCAGTAATAGTTTAAGTTAGCAGTTTCAAAGGATGGTTCAGTGTAACAAAACCTTAGCGAGGTTTAGCCCAAGGATATGTTGGTTTAGTCGTAAAAAATGCAGCATTTCCATGCGTGTTTTGCTGACCAACCTCCGTAGTACGGCAGCCACTTGTAGCGCTTGCCCTGGAAGTCGCTGCCGTCGAACTGGGAACACTGCTCCTCCCGGAAGTCCTTGGAACCTTCCGAACAGTCCTGCTGCCCATCCGAACCAGTAGGAGAGCAGCGGAGAGGTCAGAGGTCACATGTCCAAACACATCACTATCGCATTCAACATCATATGAAAAATAAATAAGCTATGAGTCAACCAAATGCCTATAACTTAATGACTAGCAAGTAGATGTTTAATAAAATGTATACAATAATTTGCATACAAAATGTTAGTACACTTGACAAGCCGCGGCAAGAACAGACAAAGGGTTTCTATGGTGCGTGAGATAATGCGATAGTGTGAAGGCGAACGATGGTAATGCAGGTAGAGAGGCGGGCTGAAGGACTCACCTGGACGTTGCAGGAGCTGAACGACTTGTCGGGGCCCACGCAGTTATGGCCCCCGTCGGTTCTGAGGGCCGGAGAGAGACAAGCAGAGGAGAACGCAGCCTGAGGAACAGTTTCTCAGACAGAGTTTCAAACAATGCAAATGAAAACCAGGAAAGCTCTTGGAAAAGCAACTGTTTGAAACTAGATCATTTTTACGGTGTTTTACAACAGAGCAGAACATCGCAGGAATGAAATGGGAATAAAGATAATAGAATCTAACATTTTGATTGATTGATCTCTGACATCAAGAAGAACAAGTAACACATATTAAGTCACAACCCTAACTAAGTACGGAATGTAGGACAGACAGACAGATAGACACCTGTCTGTCTTTCTGTTGACAGGTAAGTTGACAGACAGACCGGTAGGTCGACAGACAGACAGACAGACAGGTAGGTAGGTCAACAGGCAGACAGGTAGGTTGATAGACAGGCAGGCCGAGCCATCTCTTCAGGCAAGCCAAGCAGAAGGACGTGTCAAAACAACCCTTCAACTCTCCTCCCTCAGAGCTACAAGCTGCTCCAACACAGAGCTCTGCTCTAAAGGTCACAGGGATCCTCTTTCAAACAAACACGGAAGACCAGGACTGCTAGTGAGCCTTAACCCAACCTCAACCCTGAAGGTGATGAAACATCAGAGACACCTCTCTTCCACCTAAGAGACAGTCAACAGTGTGACTAAGAGCGAGAGGCAGTACCGGAGAAGCCTTCCCTTCTAGGGAGGTTCTGAGAAATGTGGCCAACAAGACAAGACACCACAGATTATCTCCTCAATCACCCATCATACGCTCGAGTCACGGAATGACTTCATTAATCAACGCGGTCTCCATGGAGACGCTCCACTAGACCGAGACTCCGACGGACTCGCCGGCTCCGTCTCCGAGGGCGTGGTGACGAAATCAGCACATGGTCAGTTCTTACACGCGGCACTTCTGGGGGGGGTTTCTAAATGGATGTTTCCTCACCGGTTTGGTCAATTTTGGTGACGAAACGTTGGACCGTAAAGTTTGAATTGACTCGAACTGAATTGAACTTCTCGGAAGCAAGCAAGCAAGCAAGCAAAAACACCGGCTGGGCTGAGCTTATCTGGTGTGAATCTCAAGGGAATCACGCCTTCTAACATCCACAACATCATCACATGGAGCCTCGGGTTGCCAGCCTTGCGTGTGCCTCGTTACGCCACAACTCCCACCCTGGTTCCCTTCCCTCAGGGTGTCCTTACATGACTCTTTGCTGTCGTAACCTCTCAGGTATTCAGATAGTAAACACCTGCCTCTCGGTGTGCGGCTTTACCACAGATTACAGCGCCGGTATTGACAGGAACTCCAGTATCGCCCCGTTCCAGGAAATAGTTTGAGTCACCCCTATACTATACCTTGACGATCATTACCTTATTCTCTCTACTGTCGTTTTACTGTTTTCAACGTGTATTCGTTTATATTCTACAACTATCCTGTACTTGCTGCTGTGCCACCCGAATCTCCCATTGGGGATCAATAAATAAGATTATTAACAGTATCTCTTGCTGGTGTATAAATAGCAAATGCTCCATCTACTAGAAGACGTTGGTGGATTGAATAAACATCGGTAGTGTCAGAGGAACCTCCCTGAACATGTGTTTGGGTGGACCTCCTACTTTGGGCTATGTAGGCACCTCAGACAAGGGGAGGAGGTGTCCAATGTTGGGTTTGGCGGAAAAGCAAAACAAATATAACGTGCTTGATGACGTGACCAAATTGACGAGCAACACTATAATATACGCCACATAATGGTGCTACGGCTGGAAGATGGCTCCATTAAAGACTAACAACCAGGTTAGAAAGATCGACACCCTCCATGGAGACTTGGCCCTGGGAGTTGTGCGTTTAAGTAGCCTGGACCTGCCCCGACTGCACCCAGACACAAAGGCGGGATCAGCCCTGGTGCCGCCGCACATACCTGGAGGCATCTGACACACAGCGGGCCCTCAGCCGGGCTGGGGCCACGCCCTGCTCTCTATCTTGCTCTCTCTCTCTCTCTCTCTCTCTCTCTCTCTCTCTCTCTCTCTCTGTCTCTGTCTCTCTCTCTCTCTCCGGCTCTCTCTCTCTCTCTCTCTGTTTGTCTATCTCTCTCTCTCCCCACCCCCATCTCTCTCCCTCAATGACTCCTTCTCTCCCTCTCTTTTTATGTTTGCCTATGTATCCCTCTCCCACCCCTCCCTCTCTCACCCCATCCCTCCCTCTCTCTCTATTTTTATGTTTGTCTATCTTTCTCTCTCACATTATCTCTGTTCTCTCTCTCTCTCTCCTCTCTCTCTCTCTCTCTCTCTCTCTCTCTCTCCTCTCTCTCTCTCTCTCCTCTTCTCTCCTCTCTTCCTCTGTTCTCCTTCTCTCTCTCTCTCTCTCTCTCTCTCTCTCTCTCTCTCTCTCTCTCTCTCTCTCTCTCTCTCTCTCTCTCTCTCTAAGTTTCAAATGTTCCATTTTTGAGATGAGACTCAACTAGCATATAATCATGGAATGAGAGAGTGTGTGTGTGTGTGTGTGTGTGTGTGTGTGTGTGTGTGTGTGTGTGTGTGTGCAAAGCAACATACATTAAACTGCTTCTATTTAAACTAAGATATAGTTCGCTCTACATCTAGATCTCACACTGCGCTACGTTAGCCCGGTACCTCTGGGTGATGCAGCGTCTGGTTCTCATGGCAACGCCGCTTCCGCAGGTGCGGCTGCAGTCTCCGTACGCGCCCCACGCCTCCCAGTGGTCCCCGGTGGGCACCTGGCAGGGAGGGGGGGGGGGGGGGGTCACATGACTAGATCTACTACGATGACGTCATTCAGATCAGAGATGCAGACAGACGCTTCGACAGTGAACCTTAGAGGCATGAAGTCATTCATTAAGGAGCAGGCGGGGTATCAATGACTAACATTGCAAGATTGATTAATTAAGAAAGATTGGCTTACCGCTAGCGCTGGGCCCAGGAGCAGCGGGAGGACAGCCAGGTACACCAGCATCCTGCTGTGGGCGGTGGAGACAAGACATTAGTGGGAGTCATCAGAACTGATAATAGACTGAGTCATCTTAGCTAGGAGCTAGGAGTTAGGAGCAGTGCGCTGCTAGGTGACTTAGTCACTGTGGCTGTTAATGTGTAGTCGACAGAAAAACAGGCAAAAGCAGGAAAAGTTACGAAGAAAAGTGAATCATATGTTATTAGTAGGCCTGTCTTTATCGGTGAGTCTTTACGTGTATTTGTTTTCTCACATTTCTCAACGACCACTCAAAAACAAAGTCTAGCGTGAAAGACAATTTAAGTATGTCAGCCGTTTGGTGATAATGGGTTTAGAGAGCAGTGAAAGTTATGTTCACACTGTCTGTGCTGTAATGCGAACCAGCTTGCATCCATTTAAAGTGTTTTCCCAGGACGGCCCTTACTGCCAGGTGACCCCCGGCCAAGTGACCCCCGGCCAGGTGACCCCGGATCCTAACCGCCTCTGTCAGACTGCCGACTGTCAAATTTTTCATTCAATCGATCTAAACCTTTATTTATTCTGGGGGAGAAGGTGACGTCAATGTTTACAGTCACAGATAATTTATGAGTTAAACAGTAAAAATGTACAAAAAATGACAAAAAGAATAAATCAAATGTATGAAGTGAAGGCTGATATATTGCAGCGTATATATTGTATATATATTTTATGCATTTAATGTATTGTCAATATATTGTAAGCCTATAAACCTAATGTATAACAATATTATGAGCAATTCTGTCATGAATTGATGCCTTGGGATGTTTTTAAAGAGAATATTAAACAGATATAAAGTTCACAGTGTTACTTTGGTTTACTGTGAAGAAGTACTTTCTCAGGGCAATCTAATCAATAACATTATAATAACTTGTTGATACCTTAGTTTATTGATCACAACAGTTTATCGACTTTATATAATTAATATAATTGATAAACACGCCTGGTTTAAACTCAACCAAATAAAATGTTCCCTCAGGTTAATAACCTTATGAACTTATGAACTGGATTTTAATGATTAACAGGAAAAAAAAACCACACGATTGTTTAAAAAGGTAAATTAATAAAAATCTTCTTCATCAAACTCATAAAATATTGATTGGCTGTCAAAAAATCAAATGTATGAGGACAACTTTAAGTGTCTTTATAATAAGATACTTACTTTGTATGTAAAGTATCGCCTCGGATGGTCCTCGGAGGTCCCGGAGTCTGTAAGATCCTCAGTGTGTCTGGACTCTCAGGTGGCCCCGGAGTGGAGCTGCTGGGGGCCCCTGGGTGTGTGTGTGTGTGTGTGTGTGTGAAGTGTTCCTGGTATTCAGCTTCCAAAGAGGAGGAACTGCGGAGGAATCAGTCTCTGCTCCGGCTGCACCTCCTCCTGCTCCTGCTGCTCCTCCTCCTCCTGCTCCTGCTGCAGCTCTTATAAACCTCTGCGCATCCAGGCGCAAATTAAAGCGCAACTCCAACAAAAAAAAAAAGAGCCCCATAGTAGTCTTGCCATGAGCTGTAATTTAAGACCAGTTAAAAATACCAGTAAACCAGCGTGTTGGTGTGTTGGTGCGTCCCTATAAGCGGACTTAGGGAAGAGTTTATTCCCAGGGGCGTCAGACAGTGGGACTGACGACCCAGGGGCCCAAAGTGGAGGGGGGGCCCCTCTAAAAGTCTGAAATTAAAAGTTTGTTTTTATTTGGATTTATTTTCTTCTATGTAATTAGTGACACAACTACAGTACAATTGGTTGATAGACTGACATTTTTATCAAAAAAGAATAAAACAAAATATACTGGACGGCCCCTGTCACCCTCTTACAAAATAAATGAAGAAAATAATGTTCTCTTAAGCATGAGACTCCAAGCAAACCTCATTTAACCACATAGTAAAAGTAGCACTGTATTATATGGAACCATATACAGTATATATAATGATGGTCTAAATTATGTTAAAATGACTTTTTTTCCCACTCAGCCATGGTGGGCCCCTACAGTATATGGTTTCTTTTCACGGGGGCCCAAAATCCCTGGTGCCGCCCCTGTGTATTCCCACTCTGCGCTCAGCCATTCATTATCATTATGTCGCAGCGCTCTGGGGATGCGGCTCGGTGTTGGGTATCCGCAAAGCCTCGACCGAGATAAAACCATATTTATCTAGTTATCGTAACTGCAATCTTTGCGGTCCCTAAAAATGGAAAGTACAGTTCATTTTGTGCGCGTATGACACGAAGGAGCCAGAGTGAAAGTGACAGTGGGCCTACTATGGTGCCAGGCAGACCGCCACCTTGTGATTTTTATGGCCTCGGTCCCACAGCTGCGAATTATTTATTACGCGCAGACATGGTAAACGAACAGGAGCTTATTTCGGGCTTTTAGAGAACCACCTATTCCACGAGGAGGGTTATGTTTAACCTCCATCATTTTCCAAAAGTGTCCATAGAAGGGTTTTTGTGTCTATCTGTTCCCCTCTGGACTCCAGACCTCTAGAGCCACAGAGACCGACATGTACGAAACATTTGCTGGGTGTGAGATTTTATTCTTCAACAAAGCGCCCACTGGTTGGCGGTTTAAGAACTGTTGTGCCTCGATACATATAATCAGTGTGCAGGGCAGAACTGGAGCCACAGTTCTTGCCACGCAGAGTTCTTGCTCCACAAAGAACGCTAAGTAGCCTGCATATAGATGACAGACTTGAGGTAAACTTTGTCTCGTTGTAATGACATAACGAGGCTTGTTGTGATTTAGCATGTAGCCTCACAATCAGCGATGTATGGCTGACTCTTGCACTACACGTCTGTACTACTACACATACAATATAAGATAGAACTTTATTAATCCCGAAGGAAAACATTTGCTCATAAACAACTCTTTTGAGTGTTGTAAAACCATATCGCAAAACCGAAAACAGACGTCGGAAATTATATTGAGCTGAGTATTGAGCTGAATATTACTCCTTAAGTTATGATCCTGACGATCATAACTCATGTTTGTAACGTCGAAAAGGTCTCCTACGATTTGCCGTGCCAGTTTTACAAGGAAGTCTGGAATGGTTTGAAGACCTTGGCAAACAATATGCCACCGAGTTCCCTTGCCAACTTAACCCAATAAATGAACATTACTCATTTATTGGGTTGGCATCGGTGAGGATAAATCACTTAATCGTCATCTTCAGGTCATCTGTAAAGAAAAAAACCAAAACACCAAGAATGTGGGTGGGAGAAGGATTATCAGCTGGGATTATTGCGTTGTCAGCTCCAGAAATAGGTGGCCACCCAGTTCTCCTGGGCTCTGGCCAAGTGAAGTCAAGATAATACCCAGCAACTGTCATTAAAAGATTTTTATAAGGTAGAGCTGCTACTCATTGGCAGCTCTAATTATAGAAATGTGTAATGAGTTCAACATGACATCCATTCCCACTTTGGGAGAGGAATAACGACCAAAAAAGACCCCCTTTTTTCAAACAAATTCCACAAATGTCCACATCCACAATTTTCTGCTGGGAAGCCTAAACCTCTGATTCGTGGTAATTACGCCTCACCATGCAGCTTTAACAAGAGCGCAAAACCCACAAGACTTCTGGTTGACATTTAAATTAACTCCTAAGCCTCCTAGGCTCTAAAATGTATACATATGTTCAGTCTGGGTCTAAAAAAACGTATGTTCTTCTGTAGGTTAGTCGCGCTCAGTCATCATGGCTCGCCAGCCGCAAGCCCATAGAAGACATCCCACCCACATGCAGTTCCCACCATCCACCATCCACCACCCCCATCCAAAACGGTTCTATAATCTCCCCCAAAAGTTCCAGGTTCCAGGAAACCCAGGTGACCACCACCATCCCAACCACCACCACCACCTGTCCTGGCCAACAGCAGTCCTCCCCTCCACCACTTCACTTGTTCCATGTCGTCCATGCCCTCCGTTCTTCTGGAGATTTTGTACTTTTCTACAGTTGCCGGCTAAGCTTCCGCACCTGCCGCTCCTTGGCCTCGAAGGCGTAACGGGTGTCCTGCAGTTGATCGATGACCTCCTTGGCCGCCCGCATGTCCGCGGCCAACTGTTCGTAGCGCTCGGCCAGCTCCAGGTTCTCCCGACGGAGCTCCACCACCAGCTGGCTGAGCTCCTCGCTCTGCTTCCCGCAGTGGGACTTCAGCTGCTCCATCTCGGACAGTGTCTCCTCCATGCGCTTCACCAGGCCCTCCAGCTGGTCCTTGGACATCTCGTTTGTGTTTTCCGTGTCGCTGTAGTCGGGGAGGGATCGTGTTGTCGTCGAGTGGTGTCGTGTTATGATTCAAACAGACCGATGAATGGTTTCACCTTTGATTGCGGCGCCTGGTTGCGGTCCAGAGTGATTATCCACAGTGTAATCCTCTCCCTTGAAATCGCTGTAATCCTCTCAGGGACAGGCTAGGCTATTCAGGGACACCTGGACACCGGAACGCACAACGGGTTTTGCGGGTGAGCTTCAACCAAAGCATCACCCGTCATGTCCGAGTCCTCACTGGGCAAAGAGGATGAGGGGATGATTGATAAGATTACATCATCTTGCCGTGCTGTTTCCGTCCCCTTCTTCAAGGTGAGACAGCTTACGTACCCCGTGATCCCATGATCCCTTGGAATCGCAAACAAAATGGCGCCAGGTGTACAACATGGTGTAGCATAGCTCATGCTACAATGCCACATGTGTGGCTTTAGTTCAGGGCTCCTCCAAGGACACAAGCAGGTTGTGGTTAAAGTCTGGTTTATTGTACATTTGCAGGTAAAAATGGCATGACAGAGCAGATGGTACTTCCTAGCATGCTAGTGCTCTCTGAGTGTGTGTGCGGGTGGCTGACTTAACCTGTGGTGCACCAATGCACCACAGGTTAAGTCAGCCACTGACTCTCCACTGATGGCCAATCAAACGAAGAACGCTTTGCACCAACCAAAGTGTTGGATCCTTTGTTCAATGGAGGGGGAGGATGGGGTGGAGGGGGAGGTGGCTGGCAAGACGGTGAGTGACATGTAACCGAGACATCGTGGGGTCAATCCATCCATCCAGGCCGGCAGCTGGAAGCGACTCCAGACTGCCAGCCCCCTTGCAGTTGCAGGGGGGCAGGTCCACCAGGCCAAGAGAGTGGGAACACCAACAGAGAGCAACAGAGCAGCAGCAGCAGCAGCAGCAGCAACAAGAGGCCAAGCAGAAGCTCAGTGGCGGCGTGAGACTAAACGATTTGGTGCAGGACAAAATGGTCCCCATGGCGACACAGTTAACACCTCACCGTGTCCTAGGCGACGGGCCAACCGGCGCGGCGACGGGGGCCAAGTTGGCAACGGCCGACGTGCTCACCACCACCAGGGAAATTCCCCTGACCCAGAATCGCACTCGAACTCTGCTGCTGCTGATGGAGGGATGGGACTCAATCTCAATTCACCCGCCGCCAGCCATATTGGTTCCCCTCTTGGTGCTAAACACTAGAGTAGAACCAAGATGGCCACCAAATGAATAAGGCCATAGGGTCCGTTTCCCCCGCCCCACCCATTAGTCTCTTTCCTTTCCTCTCTCTCTCACTTTCCTCTTTCTCTCCCTCCCTCTTACTTTCTTCTCTCATTTTCTTCCTTGTCTCTCTCTCACACACTCTCCAAATGAGGACAGACAAATCAGTTTTCACATTTCAGTATTTATTTTAAAAAAGAAAGGAAAAAAAGACATCCATTTAAAGAAATTACTGTTGCATAATGAACATACGCTTGACAGCAAAACAATCAGACATTACAGCCCAACAGACGACCAACAGTCAACATAAGAGTCTCAGCAGGGCGGCGTTGTCCCCGCACGCCAGCAGGGCGCCGCCTCCTCAGCGTTCTCGCAAAACACGAACCAGGAAGTAGTCAGAGAAACAGGAAGTTGTCGGTCAGAGCAGCAACTATAAAACACTTGAAACAACTCCTGAAACCACAACAACCAGCATCATATTGTCCTCAAACGAGAGACCATAGAATGATCACATCACTCCCTCCCCCGAAGACTAATCTCTCACACACACACACACACACACACACACACACACACACACACACACACACACACACACACACACACACACACACACACACACACACACACACACACACACACACACACACACACACACACACACACACACACACTCTTCAAGCCTGTGACATCACAAGTGGGAGAGTCCACCTGTGGACATTTGTGTGATGTCGTACATTTTGGAATGGCTTGTGAGGACCAACCAAAACAGAGGGTCCTTTTAAACGTACTTCTCACAGCTGCTCAGAGAAGTCAAAGGTACTACGAGGTCATGGCGATCCATGGTGTCTACTGGTCTGGCAGGAACAACAAGGGGGCGGGGCCTACAGGGGCGGGGCAACGCATGCACGACAACGAAAGTGTGAATGAAGCAGAGTGAATGAAAGAGTGACTGATTCTCTGACGACGAGAAGTGGAGTAGGTGGTGGTGGTGTTGTGAAGATTACAATAAAAATCATCTTTAATTCTATCATTACTACGCTGTTTCTCCCCCCACATTTCCCCACACGAGGAACGGAAGAGTTCCCGGTTCCCGAGCAGCAGACGCAAAGGATTCTGGGTAGTTGAGTTCTGGGCCGTGTGTGTGGATCCAGCAGCCCCTGGGCAACAGTGTTCAACAGTGAGTTCAACAGTGAGTCAAGCTGCAAAGGCTTCTGGGAACCCAGCCGAGTGTCAATCACAATGTCATCCTCATAATAATAATTATTATTAACGTCTTTTAGTTTCATAAAAAGCCTTTTTATGATCTTCTTACTACAGTTTGCTGCAGCAGAGGCAAAGAAAAGACAACACAAAACACAAAAAATGTGCGATGCTGCTGAAATGTTAAGACGGGTGAATCGCCGGACCGAGTGCTGGGAGTGTTGAAACCTTCTCCTCCTCCTCCTCCTCCCCTCCTTCTCCTCCTCCTCCTCCTCCTCCTCCTCCTCCTCAAGCGCTGCAGTATCCTGGAGCAAGGCACCTCCTCATCCTCAGTCATTACAACAAATCATAATAAAAACAATAGAGTTCTTCAGTGCACATGCACAGCGATCCAAGTAGATGTCGATGAAGTCTCTGGCAGCTTCCGATCCATTCAATTAAAAAGTTTTTTTTTTGTTCATTTTTTCAGCTCGCAAATTCATCGGGAATCAACAAAAAATGAGGAGGAAGGAGAAGGAAGGAGGAGAAGGGCGGAGCGAGCAGAAGCCCTTCCAGTATGAAAGTCACGCAAAAAAAACTACTTGTTTTCGTTCAGTTGTTCAGTTCCCAGGTAGGGGCCGAGTTGCAGGCCCCGCCCATCGACCCCCACCCCAGCAGCAGGAGTCCCCCTCGGTGGTGGTGGAGGTGGAGGTGGTTGGGGTGACCCAGGAGCCGAGCCAAGCCCCCCCCCCCGGTGCTGGGAGGTGGTGGTGGCGGGAAGGGGGCGGGTCCTGCTAAACGTAGAACTGGTAGAGGGCGAGCTCGTCCATGAACGGTCGCACCAGGTTGTCGGTGGCGAAGTAGAAGACGAGGCCGAAGAAGATGGAGATGGGGAGGGCGGGCAGCGCCTTCTTGAAGATCGCCAGCAGGAGGAGGGTGAGACACAGGCCCTGGGACAGAGAGAGAGACACACCGATTACAAGATGGTGAGAGAGAGGGATGAGCAGAGAGGGGTGAGAGACAGAGAGACTCAGAGATAGAGAGAGCAAGAAACTGACAGCAAGACAGACAGAGAGCTATCGGAAGAGAGACACAGAAGTTGGAGAGAGAGATTGAGAAATCGAGAGAGTGATCGAAAGACACCGTTTAGGAGAGAGAGAGCGACAGAGAGAGACAAAAAGGGAGAGCGAGAGACGGGAGAAAGACAGAGAGAGCAAGAGGAACAGTGAGACAGACAGAGTGAGAGAGACCGAAAAAGACACAGACAGATGGAGCGAGAGACTGGCAGACAGACAGACAGACACAGGGAGAGAGGCAAAGAGACCCAGTGAGACCCAGACTACATGTATCCACTATGTCTGCATCCTGAGGTTGTGTTGTGTTGTTGCTGCTGCTCTCACAATCAGGATGGCCACGAAGCACGCCAGCGTGGTGTTCCAGTCCCCGGTGGCCGATGCCTTGCCCACCAGCATGCTGTAGAAGATGAAGTCCCCCAGACCCAGCTTCACGCCCCCTGGGGAGCAGAGCAGCAGAACAGCCCTCATTACACGTCTAGAGGAACCTTCCCGCTCTCTAACAACAGCTGTAATTACTGTACAAACAAGCGCTCCCCACCCCACGGGTGAGAGCGGGAGAGAAAGGGCGCGATGGAGACAGATGCTGAGCCTTGTAATTGTTGTGAATAATCGCTTCCTGCGATCGGCGAGGCGAGGACTATAAACGGTTTCCCGTTGCCAGGCGCAGGGCGGGGACTTCGTAGCGGCACCGAGAAATAGGATTTAAAATGAGAGCGTTAAAGAAAACGATCGGCGAGAACACGATCGGTTCCTACGGACCGGGGAACTTTTCTGTAAAGTAACAGAAAAAGAATTCCGTAAAATTCTAAAGTTAAGATTCTAAAGTCACGATAAGGTAAGAAAAATGCTGAAGTTACGAATCAAAAACAACTAACGTGAAAAAGATGTGAAAGTTACGAATCTAATGTCACGAGTTAAGGTAAGAAAGACGCTAAAGTTCTGAAACTGGATTGCACACCGCACGCATGGTGGGGGAGGGGTTATGGGGAGGGGCTAGGAGAAGGGGGAAGGGTTAGGGGGCAGTACTCACGCTCCTCGTCGTCGTCGTCCTCCACGGGCGGCCGGTCGGAGGGCATCTCCTGGATCTGCCGGCGGGTCTCCTCGGTGGACTGCAGCGGGCCCAGCTGCTGCTGCTGCTGGTTCACCCAGTCCGCGCTGAAGCCGCTGTTGTCGGGGCTGGTGGGCGGCGGGGGCGGGGACCCGGCCACCGCCACTGGAGGAGGAGCCAAAGCGAACGACTTTAGTATTATTACTGTATGTTATTACTATACATGTGGTCGGTCACTACAGTGGCAGTAGCTCAGGAGGTAGGAGCGGTTGTCTGGCAACAGGAAGGTTGCTGGTTCGATCCCCGGGCTCCGCCTCCTAGCTAAGTGTGGAGGTGTCCCTGAGCAAGACACCACCTAACCCTAACTGCTCCTGACGTGTTGGTTGTTACCTTGCATGGTTGGCACCGCCGTCGGTGTATGAATGGGTGAATGTGAGGCAACACTGTAAAACGCTTTGGATAAAAGTCTCTCTACTCACCCTGGGGTTCAGGAAGGGGGCCGGCCTCTGGCTCCTTCGGGGGGGGTGGTCGGCGGGGGCCACTCTGTGTCGGCCATGTTGACCAGCCACACCATGGTTGCTGCGCAGGAGAGCAGGGAGCAGGAGGAGGGAGGTCAGCAGTTCAACGGCTACTTTCGTTTCATGGGGAATTCGGACCCAGCAAAGCTAACCAGCTAATTTAAATTGATTTGATAACACCACACCCTTCAAAGTAAAAGTCCCACTTTTTTTGGACAGACACACAAAAGATGCATTGTTTAGCATGTTGCATGTTCTTGGTCCTTTGAGACTTGAGACTGTAACTGTGATTAAAGGGCTATACATATACAATTGACTTGACTCTTTGGTAACGTGCTCAGAATGGCACTTCTGCTCTTATCCCAGCTATTATGCAGGCAAACTAGCAATTCTGAAACTTCTTCTGATAACCTTGCAATTATGAATGCTTGAATCCTGCTCTATTCTTATCTTTATGTACCACAGTGATATATTGCTGGCTCCTTCTACAAATGTACTTATTGTAAGTCGCTTTGGATGAGAGCGTCTGCCAAATGACTACATTTTGTGTGTTGGCGTGAGATCTGATTCGATGGTTCTCTCTTGGGTCCAACAAGAATTATGACAGGCTGGTGTTGTCTTGTGTGCCGTTTAACACACGTTTGCATTTACAACAACCGTTCCAAACGTCACTACACTTCCAGGAACCACCAGATGACAGAAGGACATGTTATTGAGACATGGTCAAGACCCGGTAAGCGTGTGCTTACAGGAGTAGATGAGGGCGGGGAAGATGGGCTCGTTCCTCTCCTGGGCCGTCTCCACCAGGATCCTCAGCGGGCCCTTGGGTGACAGCACGGCCAGCAGGTCTGAGGGCCAACAGAGGAGGAGAAGCAGGGAAGGGTTAGATGACCAGGAACAACCACACCGACACACAGGGTAGGCCTGGACCAGTCATCTTCAATTCAATACACTTCATTATTGAAATTGCAATATGGCAAAGTGCAATATCTTAATGGCATGGAATAAAAACATAAAATGAAATGAATGACTCAATGAATTAATGGATGATTAAATGACAATGAATGCACGAATTACTCAATGAATGGATGAATTATTTAATGACTCAATGAATGGCTCAATGAATGGATGAATTAATTAATGACTCAATGGATAAATGAATGAATGACTCAATGGATAAATGAATGACTCAATGGATAAATGAATGAATGAATGAATGGACGAGTGACTCGATGACTGGATGAACGCCGCTCACCGTAGATGGAGATGACGGCGAGGATGAGCCAGGCGGTCCACTCGGGCAGGTACTTGATGAAGACGAGGGCCATGAGGGCACTGATCATGATGAGGTAGGCCTGCTGCAGCCGCAGGGGGCCCTTCCAGTGGATGCACACCATGCCCACCACGCCGAAGTTCCAGATGATCACGGCGATGGTGATGTAGTCCATGGCCACGTTGTAGGTCTTCAGAACCTCCCTGACCGCCGCCAGGGGAACGTGGTTAACCAAGATCTGCCCTCTTCTCTTGTTTATGTCTTTATATTTACGTCTTTATATCGACCCCTGCCAATACTGCCCGTGTACTGTGTACTATATACTGTGTTTGACTGCCGTGTGGTCTACATTCAATGCCCTGTTTAAAGGAGACACATTGTACCACCAGGTGTGCCATTCCAAGCAAAATCGTCATCATTCATCTCCGGAGTGTCCACCCAGATGTATGGTGGATAGATCAGCCTACCAGCCTACCCAGTGGACTGTAGCAACTGGTCGGCTGATCTATCCAGCATACATCTGGGTGGTGGACACGCCCACTTGTGATGTCACAAACCAGAGATTCTGAAACCGCTTGGAAGGCTAATCATCCTCACACCTGGTGGTAGAATATAATATAAGTCCTTTAAGCACTTGCTTTTTAGGAGGGTTATATAGAATAAAGGGGCTCTTCACTAATCGATCCATTTTAAAATGGAAAGGCTGGTACTATACATCCTAACATACTCCACAGAGTACTCTGAACTTACTTGAGGTAGATGTAGGAGAAGAGGAAGAGCAGGAGGAGGGAGGAGAGGAACAGCCAGCCCTGGATCACCTGCCAGGACGACAACAATAACACACCAAGCTGTCACTATGACAACAACACACCAAGCCGTCACTATGACAACAACAACACACCAAGCTGGCTCCATCTAAGTGACACCACATGGTATGCTAAACCGTCAATGTGTTTAGAAAGGTTCTATATACAGTTTATTATTAATATTATTATGACTACATGTACACCACTAGCATGGATCCAACACCACTACCATGGTAAATGGTTTGTATTTATACAGCACTTTTATCCAAAGCACTTTACAGTATTGCCTCACATTCACCCATTCATACACCGACGGCGGTGCCAACCATGCAAGGTAACAACCAACACATCAGGAGCAGTTAGGGTTAGGTGGTGTCTTGCTCAGGGACACCTCCACACTTAGCTAGGAGGGGGAGGAGCCCAGGGATCGAACCAGCAACCTTCCCGTTGCTGGACTGTCCTGTTGTCCTTACCGAGTAGCAGCGGTACTTGTAGAGCAGCACCAGGACGCCGGTCATGACGATAATGACGCTGATCATTATCATGGCGTTGAGCACGGCGTACAGCGCCTTCTCCCCCACCGTGTTCTTGTCCTCCGAGAACGGCGTGTAGATCCTGGGGCAGGGGGGGGGGTGTTCCATTAGACCACGACCAGAGATCACCACCAGAAGAACAACATGAAGACAGACAGGGGGACGTTGGGTATTGTTGAGACCCCAGACAGTGTGCTTGTGGCTGGGACTCGAACATCCGAACCGCCACCAGTCTGTCCCCAACTCCCATCGTAATATCTCAATATCTACAGTATATCTCATTCTCAACATCATGTGCAATATTACTTTTCTATATCATTGCCAACTTTTCTATTCTAGTTAACTTATGACTTACGTTTATTGTTATTATATTAGGCTTATTCACTTCACATTTATTACTCTATTCTTTTTATTCTTATGTTGTTATTTTTGAGCAACCTCTGGCACAAGAATTGCCTTCGGGATTAATAAAGTTGTATCTTATCGCACCCTACTGGCTCCATCCTGCCCACTCCCAAAGAACCACTAGGGGGCGTGTCTGGCCGTGCAGGGCTGGGTTTTCAGTTCCAGGACATTTCTACTCTGGTGGTGGATGTACAGTCTAGCCTCATACGCATAGTGCATTAGCACCACCTAGTGGCACGATGGATCCATCACACTAGACATATATATACTGTATATTATGTTTTTTTTTTTTTTAAATGGGCTTTTCTTTACAGAACAGTGAAGACAAAAAGGGAAGTGGATTGAAAGACAGTAAGGAGGGGGGGGGGGGGGGGTGGGGGTGATATGTAGCATAGGACCACTGGCGGGAATCCAACAATAAAAAAATGTTGAGCGTTCAGTCAAACACACGCACACACACTTACAGCCGTTGTCCGTCGCTCTGCGTGTAGAAGCTGACGGACTTCACGGTTGCCACGACGACCACCATGCAGAGCGTGACGGGCACGAAGAGCATGATGACGTGCTTGGCGCCGTACTTCAGCGTCAGCTCCTCCTCCTCATCGTCGTCCTCACCACCACCCTCTGACACCCGCGGGGCTCCTCCTCCACTGGAGGGGGGCTGCCCGTTCTGCTCCGGCCCCGCGGCTCCGCCTCCTCCATCAGCCTCCCCGCTCCCGCCTCGGGAGCGCAGCCGCAGGCCGTCGTCCGCCGCAGGGTGCTCCGGCCTGGGGGTCCCCTGCAGGGGGGGGGGGGGGGGGAGAACCGGGAGAGGATGTGAGCATGGAGGCTCCAGGGAGCGCCATCTACTGGACCATACTGGACTCCATAGCATTATTAATAGCACTTAGCATTGTTTAGCATATTGTATGTTCTTAGATGTTGGTAATGCACTCAGAATGGCACATCTGCTCTTATCCCAGCTATTATGCAGACAACCTAGCAATTATGAAACTCATTCTATTAGCATTGCAATTATGAATTCTTGAAACCTGCTCTATTCTTATCTTTATGTACCACCATATATTTGTCTCCTACAACAAATGTACTCTTTGTAAGTCGCTTCGGATGAAAGCGCCTGTCAAATGCCCTAAATTTAAATGTAATACTGGACTCACTCCTGTTGCTATCAGGCTACTTGATGCAGTAGTAATTTTAAATGGCCGTCGCATTCTTTACACTGTTATATGAACTACAAGAAAAGGTTTTCTTTTATCTACTGCTGCTCATTGTTTGCTTGTATAGTTGCCTTTGACACATAATTCATCTTGTCTGCGTGTGTTTTTGAGTTGTGTGTAAGGACTGGTAAGCTGCAAATGAATTGCACTTCTTGGGATTAACAAAGTTGTCTGATTGGCTAATCAATGGCCACACGACGCTAAACAAGCCTTAACCACACACACACAGACACACACTCAAGGAGAGTGCTAGCATGCTGGCACTGTTCCATCTCTATCCACAAACATTGCCATTAACCGGATTATAATCATCTTCTGAATCAAAGATACATTCACAGTGAAACAATTGAGAGGTAGATTTAAACTACAACGACGACACTACTTGCAACTTACATTGCAGTCTCTTTCGACAAATGTACTTGGTCGCTTTGGATAAAAGTGTCTGCAAATGCTCTAAATGTAAATGTAACTGAGGGCTGCCACCGATGTACCATAGATATTGTTGGGGATGAAGAAACTGGATTCCCTGGAGTCACTCGTTAGGAATAACAATGAATGACTGGAGAAGGAGTTTCCCTGTCCCACAGAAGGGCATGATTAGCTGGTTCAAAAAACAACAAGAAAACAACCAGTTTTCCAAGATCAATGCCCTACTTTATACGTCTGTGTCGTCACTTGGCCTGGTGCCTTACATTCTAAACTAAACTGACAAATCCGTCCACAGCAGTATGCCACCCGGCGCTCATGTTGTGACATCAATATGACTTTGGTGAAGTTCTGTGGCCACAACACTGACCGGCTCAGACACTGAACACTGGACTGAAGATGGCCATCGCTAGCCAACAGAACCACGAGATACAGCTTGCTGCTTGTTTTACCGCCTGTGGACTTGTTTTGACTGGAGGCTAACGTTGAACCTAGCGTCATGAGCAGCCACTCCCTCCATCAGAGCACAAACACAAGAACTGCACGTGTTAAATATTAACTCGCTCTCGGTAGTCTGTAGTGTAATTAGGCCACATCAAGGGAACACACCAGAGGATAACTTCGTTATTAGGGTTTGGTGGTCATTGAGGGAGAGATATGACAGGAAATAGATGCGACACCAGGATTAAACCCAACCACAAACCCCGTCTAGGTGACTTTGGATGATAATCTTTATGATCTGGAGGAGTTTAGATTTACTCCATGGATTCTAAATCCGACGTGACTTAAGTTAATTCGATTGGCAAAAAAAGGAGTCTTTCCACTCTCACAAGACAAACATGTCAGGGCAAATCTAATTTGAAAAAAAAATCTGTGCTAGAATGCAGGAAGCCATAACAAGATTGAAGCTTTTAGAAACCTTGATGGCTTACTAATCAATTTGATTGGTTGAATGACAACTCATGCAGACATGGGTTAGGATTAGAATACAAGAACACATAACATACGCAAGTTGTGAGCTTTGACCCGATTAAAATGTCCATGATTAATTGCACTCGTCATCACATTGAGTGTTAACAGATCCCACAGTGAAGCGAATGGAGCAATCTCCTAAAACCACAAACCCTTTTACACCCAGGAAGTGGTTTTAAAAGTTTCCGCAATCACAGTGTGTGAAACATCCTGTGTGCGTGTGTGTCTAGTATATGTGTTTGTCTAGTGTGTGTGTCTAGTGTGTGAAGTATACACACAGACACCGTGTTGTTCTCGACGTCCTCTGCATTGTTCGCCATCGTTGGCCGAGCAGACACTTGTCCTCACATGCAAGTCGTGTTCTTCTATATCTGGAAGAGAAGCGACATTATTACACGTTTAAAGGCATATTTTAACCACATTAGTGTTGTGAACAGTGGGGGTGGGGTCT
Source organism: Coryphaenoides rupestris (assembly GCA_002895965.2). Taxonomy (NCBI): domain Eukaryota; kingdom Metazoa; phylum Chordata; class Actinopteri; order Gadiformes; family Macrouridae; genus Coryphaenoides; species Coryphaenoides rupestris. The sequence goes on from PIJE02000255.1 coordinate 306,992, forward strand.
TACGGAATGGGCGGAGCTGCTTAGTTAAACATGATATATATAATATATATATATAATATACTATTGTGTGGCTGTTTCTATATAAAGAACACCCGAAAATATGATAAAGTGAGCGTTGACTTGAGGTGGGAGGATGGGGTGTGTGACGGTGCGTTGCAGTTGTACTCGGAAGTCGGAGTTTTCGCGCTTCCAGGCTGGAAGTATCAAGGGGGGGGGGTAACTGAACCCGTGAAGTGCGGGTTCGGACTGTGACGTCGGGGTTGGTGGGTTGATTGGTTGGTTGGTTGGTTGGTTGCTGAGGTTCCCCCGACTTTCAGAGTTGAAACCCCGACGCCCCCCTGAAACATTCGACTCGGAAGACAGAAATTCCGACCTTTGAGTACAACTGGAACGCACCACGATAGCATTAGCTCAAACGGGCTAGTGGCTCTCACGCTTCAGACCAACGTGTGTCAGCCTAGCGTCAGCGCGGGGATCACGACGCAGGGCGGTCTTACCTGGCGACGCTTGTATACCCTGGACAAATGTGTTTGGCATTCGGTGCGTTTTCAAATGTAGAGCAAATGTAGAGCAAAAGCGCGGGCACTTCTCCTGTCTTCCTCCGTATTGTTCCTCCCACCACAGAGCGGACGGGTTCCCGGAGCTGTCATCCGGCCGCCGGCGCGTGACTTCCGGCTCACGCGATGGGGGCGGGCATTAAAGAACATCAAATATCACACCTTTTATTGACACAAAACATATTTGGGGGAAAAAAAAATCATATGTCATGGAAATTAATATGATAATATATTAATATAATACCTAAAATCGATACGCACAGCGATAACCTGTGTGTTGAAATTAAATTAGTTTAATTATTCTTGTTAAATTGTCTCTTTTGACTTACGTTTTCAAATGTTTGTGTATCCGTTTCATCATAAACAACAGTGTTAATATGTACATATATACATAATATTTATATGATAGTTGCTTGTATGTTGCCACCTCTGCCGTATGCGTAGGGACATAGATATACAAACCTAGACCCGCCGAGAGACACGTCTGCGCGGCCGCCATCTTGAGGCGGTCAATCTATTGGCAACTGACTGGAAGTCTTTCCCGCGAATACCGAGATTGGAAGACTTTGCAATAATATTAATATTAATATTATAATATTAATAATCATTAATATTAATATTAATAATCAATAATATTACAATTAAAATGACCACCCCAGTGTCAGTTGTGAGTTATTTTAGAGGTGTCAAACCACTTCAACACAAAAATAGGCTTCATTGATCACTTCCTAAATTGAATGACATATATATTTATATATTATATTTCGCTGTAGTGTATGTGGAGAACATGGTGTGAGATCGGAGACGACTAGAATGATGGATCTTAAAGATTGTACCTCTCGTTTGACTTGACTTGACTTGACTTGTCCGAGGGGGGGCGCTGACCTCCCCAACATGGCGGCCACTAGACGTGTGACCGCACTGCCACACACAGCAGCGTCTGCGTCCACAGATCTGCTCGGTGTTGTGCTCGACGTTATTCTTCCGGTGTCAACGACGTGCAGCCCCGTCGGTCGTTGAAGGAGCCAGCATCACCGAGCGATCGATCACCCGAATACTGAAGAAGAAGAAGAAGAAGAAGAAGGAGGAGAAGAAACACAAACTGTCCTCAAACATGGTGAGTGTCTGAATTCTGTTCTTAGTTTGAACGCTAAATGACGCCATGATCTCTGTCGCGCAGATGGACGCGTCTCCTCCTCCACTTAACAAAAACACATAAACATCCTTTATAACATCATAATAATAATGATGATGTTGATGCTCATCCAATGTCCTCAGATCAAGGGCTTCACTACAATGTGAGAGATACACGTGTGGGAAAAAAACTGCATAGTATTTGTGTGTGTGTGTGTGTGTGTGTCTCTCTCTCTCTGTGTGTGTGTGTCCCACATTTGGCAGAAAATGGGTCACACACACACACACACACAGAGAGACACACACACACAGAGATACACACACACACACACACACACACACCACCACTGGAGATCAGGATCAACAAAAATAATAAATATAGACGCCATTGCAAGATCTCTCTCCCTCCACTGTCTTTAGTTGGTATTGTATTGTATTGTAACGCGTATGACATTGTACACTGGTTGTAATGTAAACCAGAAGACGTGGGCGTGATCAGTGTATCATTAATTGGCAATAATAATAATCATTTATATTCATTATATTTGCAGTCACACACCATCCTGTTGGTCCAGCCCACCAAGCGGCCGGAGGGACGGACCTATGCCGACTATGAGTCAGTCAACGAGTGCATGGAAGGTGAGCAAGGCATCAGCACCTCCAGGGATAGGTGGGAGGGGGGTCTTGCTCAGGGGGAGCCGGGGATCGAACCAGCAACCTTCTGGCTCATCTGTGACCCCCATGTTATTTATTTTATTTTATTTTGGTCATGGCTTATGTTTCCTGTGTAAATTGCTGTGTTATCATTGTATTATGATTGTTTATGATTGTTTTTACCCTTGCTGTTAAGCCCTTTGAGACTTTGTTGTATTTTAAATTGTGCTATATAAATAACATTAATTATTTATTATTATTCTGGTTGCGGGGCAATAGCACCTTTAATTTGTCAGTTGTAATTATTTAATTTGTCATGTGTGTTATTTACAAAAATAATGTTGATTAAATGGTTCTTTTTTTTGAAGATCTGTGTGGTGTTTGGTCATTCTATGGGCCTAATTCACCGAGCGGCCATCTTGGTTCTATTCCGCCTTCAGTTCCATCGCCCAGCTAGCGTCTTGGAACCAAAATGGCCACGAGGAGTAAGGCTCACTGGACAAGAAATACACAAACATGTCCACTAAAGTGTGTGTTTGTGTGTGTGTGTGTGTGTGTGTGTGCGTGTGCATGTGTGTGTTCCTGTCCAGGGGTGTGTAAGATGTATGAAGAGCACCTGAAGAGAATGAACCCCAACAGCCCGTCAATAACCTACGACATCAGCCAGCTGTTCGACTTCATTGATGACCTCGCCGACCTCAGCTGCTTGGTGTACGTCACCGTGGTTTGGGTGTTTTTTACAGGGGAGCAGGCAGCCCGTCCCTGGATGAACAAAAACCTGAAGAAAATGTCCTAAAGGAGACATATTATACCGCCAGGTGTGAGCGTGAATAGCCAGATGACACCGGTTGAAAATATTGATATCACAAGTGGGTGTGTCCACCTAGAAATGTGGTGGATGGATCAGCCTATCGGCCCACTGCCCAGTGGACTGTGGCAACTGGTAGGCTGATCTATCCACCATACATCTGGGTGGACACTGTCGTGGAAAATCTGGACGATCAACGACCAAACAACTCATGTAAAACACTCACACCCGGTGGTATAATAGGAGCCCTTTAAAGGTGGAGTCAAGTAGATAAGATAAGCGTGAGATAAGATAAAACTAACACTTTCGCTAACAGCCAAATGTCTCGGTTTGCCGTATCATCAAAGTGACAACACAAGGCATGGTTTAGGTTTAGAGTTTGTGTACGTACATCCGGAGACTGACTTTTCTCCCCCCCCCCAGGTACCGGGCGGACACCCAGACCTACCAGCCCTACAACAAGGACTGGATCAAGGAGAAGATCTACGTTCTGCTGAGACGCCAGGCCCAGCAGGCGGGGAAGTGAACCCCCACGGGCCAGGAGAGGGAGCTGGGGGGGGAGGGTGAGGGAGGGTGGGGAGGGAGGGAGGGATGGGAGGGATGGAAATGGACATTGGTTAGAAACGTTGTTGTAATAAATCTGTTATTTTCCTATTGGTCACATGTCAACGGGAGGGCGGTTTGTTTTGCATGGGGAACAGCGTTTGTTTTCTATGATGATGATGATGATGATGATAATGATGATGATGATGTCCAGGTTATAAATAAAGAATTGCTTACAAAAAAAACAAACCCTCAAAGGAACACAGCGTTTTCTTTTCTGTGCCAAGACACAAAATTACATTTTAATATTCTACGACACCACTGGGATGTTTCGTCTCTCGTTTATTAGGTTCACAAGTCATGATAGATTTCCCAACATTTAGATTGAACTGAAACTGAACCATAACAATTCAATGGGGTTTTGTTTTCCCATACTAAATCAATTTGCAGATTGATTATTATTTAGTTTTACAGTGACTGGTGTTTATTTTGCTATAATTCTGGATGAGTGATGATTGGTCTACTTTAGGATGGGGCTGGGGGGCTTTTTTCCTTTTTGCTCAAATCTGTTGGGAAGTATCGATTTCCTATCAGAAGTGGGAAAACGTTTTTCCCATTATCCGCTTGTCAAAATATGTTTTTTATTCTCCCTTCAGATAAAACATATCGATCACCTCGACGGGGGGGCGGGCGTGTGTGTGTGTGCGTGTCCGTGTGTCGGTGTGTGTGCGTGTCCGCGTGTGTCCGTGCGTGTGTGTGTGTGCGTGTGTGTGGTACCGTCACATGCGTCACACACACATACACACACACACATACACGCACACGGACACACACACACACGCACACACACGCACACGCTCCCCGCTCCGTCCTCCTCCACCTTTGTGTGGCGCCCAGTCTGTTTCTCACACCCTCCCACCTCCCCCCACCTCACCCTCCTCCTCCTCCTCCTCCCCCCTCCTCCTCCTCTTAGCATCTGAAAGGACCAGTGAGGAGTGAGGAGGAGGATCGATGGCGCAGAGGGCCGCTTGACAGCACAATAAACCACAAAGAAGGAGAAGAAGGAGGAGACGGAGGAAGGAGACGGGGGGTGAGTTGTGTTGTGTTGTTGTTGTGGTTGTTGTTGTGTTGTCGGGATCGCAGGGGACGCGCGGCGCGGCGGGTCTGCGGGCGGACGAACCCGGCGTCTATTGTTATTGCTCCCTCGCTCTCTATGTCGCTCTGTCTCTATGTCGCTCTCCCGCTCTCTGGTTCTCCTCTCAAAACAAGGAGGACCACCACCTCCCCTTACATCGTCAGCATCGTGCGGGACATTATTTATTTTTTATCCGAACACACGTCCACCTTTACGGTTCGACTATATTTAGAGCCCGGGAGGTGGAGGAGAGACAATGTGATGCTGATGCTGATGCTGATGCTGATGGTGGTCCTGATGCTGCGGGGTCCTCCTCCTCTGGCTGGGGATGCGGCACCTTAACGATGTTAATGCGGTGGTCCAAGACCCTGTGTGTGTGTGTGTGTGTGTGTGTGTGTGTCTCGGCTGTTTTTACATCATGATGTTTACCTCGATGATGATGGTGGTGATGATGATGATGGTGGAGGAGGAGGCATCTGTACAGCTGAGGGGGGGGGTGCCTTTCATACGTCTGTCTGTCTGTCTGTCTGTCTGCCTGCCTGTCTGTCTATGTGTCTGTCTGTCTGTCTGTGTCACCTTAGACCCCAAAACCAAATAAAAATAGTTTCTTTTATGATGGTGCTCATGCTTTGACAGCCTATTGATCCTACATCTCTCTCTCTCTCATCATGTTGTAACCGCATGAAATGTGTTTTGGATGACCTCAGGTGACCACCAACCGTTACCACCACCGACCTCCCTCACCTCCAAGCTCCGGCCCCTCACTCCATCACCTCCATCACCTCCGTCCCTCCGCCCTCCCTCCCACGCCGCCGCTGCCGCCGCCACCACCACGATGCCCCGGAGGAGACGCCTGGGCCCGCAGAGCCGCCACCCCGCCGCCCTCCAGACCGCGACACCCGGCCACAGCTCCCCATGAGGCCGCAGCGAGAACGCAGCACCTCCGCTCTGCATGGGGTCTCCTACAACACATGAAGTAGGCTACAAATAATGTAACAACACCCCCCAAATGAATGTTTGCTGTCTTTTAAAAGGAATTTGGTGACTATCCCGGTTAATTGTATCCCAATATTATGTTATTTTAATTTTAATGTGGGCTATAGTACTACCATCATTCTATAGTCTACGGGGACCATAGACCGTATGAATATAAGGGTAAAAATTAGTTTGTAACCATATTGGGGATGTAATAATGACTGTGGTTATGGTGTCAGACTTCCAGCCTGTTTCAATTCTTGTCAACTACCCTTAGTGATGTTTATCAGAATCCATCGTATAGGAAGTTGTATTCAGATTGAGAGGCATCTAGTGTAATAAATGTCATAAATGTACTTCTCTGCATTCCAGTTGACATGGACGATGAGGATGAGACATGCCTGCTTGACGTCTTGTGGTGAGTGACTCCTTAAACTCCTTCTTCTTTACACGTTATATTAATAACGTTTAACCTCACTGACTCCCAACCCCCATGGACACTTCTGCGTTACATTAATGCACATCTTTTGTCTAAATTGCACCTTTCTATTGCTTATTTTCTCGATATTGTCTATATATATTTTTTGAATTTTTTACCCGGTCTGGTTCTGTTTGACTCGGTCTAGTTCTGCATGAACTGGTCTGGTTCTGTCTGATCTGATGTGGTTCTGTATGACTGGGTCTGGTTCTGTCTGACTCGGTCTGGTTCTGTGGTTCACAGTGACCCCCAGGCTCTGAATGACTTCCTCCATGGCACCAATGAGGTAACAGAGACTTTAACAGTCCATTCCCACAATAGAAGAGACAAGGTGACCCCTTAAACCGACACACACTAAATATCACACAGCTAGACGCACAATAAAAGAGCAATATAAGTTACGTTGGCATTGTCGTATTTGTGGGGACAGACGCACAATGTCACGCCGACGCACACTTTTTCATTGTTCATGTCTCGCGGGGACCGTGTCTCGCGGGGACCCTTTCCTGACAACCTTTCACTCTCTCCAGCTGCAACCCGAGGACCTGCTCATCTCCGCCTCGTCCGAGGAGGCCTCCCTCTTTGCAGATGCCCCGGTGAGTGGTGTGCACACACACACACGCACACCACGCAGACACACAGTCACACACACACACCATGCACAGACACACAGACACAAGAAGACACAGACACACACACACCACAACCACACACACACAAACACCCACACAAGCACACCACCCACACACCCATTCAGAGCGATCAGATTAGAACCTACCCATCCACAACACAGCACAGGTGCACTGCATTCACACATGCACACACAAAGGCCACACACCATAGGCACAGTGCGGGAAGCAACCTTAGGAGAGTGAATTCATACATGCAGGCATCTGGGCAGGTAACGGCTCTAAATCATACCCAATTAGATGATTTTAACCTCCGCCCCCCATCGCTTTCTCTCTCGCTCCCCCATCACATTGTGTCTCCACCTCCTCCTCTCCCTCCCCCTAGAGCCCCTGTGTCCTTGCTGGGAGACGTCAGGGACTCCTCTGACACGCCTCCCCCTGGCTGCGTGGACCTCTCCTTCCTGGAGGAGGCCCTGCTCTCCTCCCCGGAGGGATCACAGGAGGAGGAGGAGGAGCCGCTGGAGCAGGAGGTGCAGCAGGAGGTGGGAGGGCTGGGGCCTTCCAGTTCCCACCAAACCCCCGAAGACGAGGACGACGATGAAGGAGAAGGAAGAGGGGTGCAGGAAGCTGCAGGAATGGCCTGTGACATTCTGCAGCAGAGTCTCCAGGAGGCGGACATCACGGAGCAGACCCTGGCCCTGGAGGCTGGCCTCGTCCACCCTGGACAGACCCTGGACCCGGAAGCCGGCCCTGTCCACCCTGGACAGACTCTGGCCCCGGAGGTCGGCCTCGTCCACCCTGGAGACGGCTTGTCCCTCTACTCCCCCGCCCCTCTCCTCCTCCCCCCGCCGGTCCCACCATTCCCCACCAAACTTCTACCCGTATCCCAAACCCTACCCAGGGACACCCAGGCAGCCGTGGAGCCCCCCCAGCCCTCCCTGTTGGCGGTGGGGCCTGGATGTCCCTCCCTGAAACCGGCCGCTCCTCCCCAGCTCATGGGGCTCCTCCCTGGGAGTGTGTTCCCTGCTCCGCCCCCAGAGAGCTCCTTCTCCCTCAGCCCAGCCCAGGGCTCCAGTATGATCATCCACAAGGCCATGCCCAGCCTGACCGGCCGCCCCCTGATGGGCCCTGGCCTGAGAACCACAACAACAGCCGCTGCCCCCAGCATCCTCCTGCAGAGAGCTCCTCTTCACATCCAGCCCAAACTTCCCATCAGCATCCAGCCCAGACTGGTTCAGATTAGTCCCAAGCCGTCCGGACAAAAACCCCAACAGGGTCTCACATTTGTCCCTGGGACTCCCTCGTCTAATATTTTGCTGTCCCAGGCGGGACCGAAGCCTCCACCTCCACCTCCACCTAACCAGCATCTCAGTAAGCCGCTCAGTCTACAGCTGGTCAACCAGGGTGGCTCCTTTGTGCTCCAGCCTCAGGGACTCTTCCAAGGCCAAAACCAGTTCCTCCTCCCGGGCCAGTGTCCCGTCACCATCGCCCAGCCAGCTGGTGCAGCTCGCCCTATTCTCACCTCCAGCCACCAGGCGTCCTCAGTCCACGGTGTGACTCCGTCCCCTGGACAGCTGTTGGATAGACCTCACATCCTCACAGTTCCCCACAGGCAGCTCAACTTCAGCCCCGTCTTCACCACCCCTACAGGGCAGCTCACACTCCGCCAGGCCACTGTACTCTCTGGGTCTCTGCAGCTCCAGTCAGCACCCCCTACCGTCTTCCAGATGCCAACACACCTCGCCGGGGCCTACACCCCGGGAGGGCAAGGCCAGCGGGCCACTTTGGTCCACAACTCTGGCCTGGGCAATCACATCACGTTGATCAACAGCTCTGGGGTGCTGCCCCCAGATCTGACTTCTATCTCCATCCTGAATGGCTCGCAGCTGGTTCACGGCATTCCCTTCGCAGCCCCGGCCCAGGCCCAGGGCGTGCCGGCAGGGGTGGCCGAAGGACAACTGAACCTCCAGCAGGCCTCGGTCGTTGTTCTAGCTGATCGGACACTTCCCGAAGAGAGGGTCGGTTCAGAAGAGACTTTCCACCAACTATCGCAGGTAGGTTTTCGTGCTTTTCTTTACATGGGTTGAAAGGAAGAAAACCTAATGTTGTTAATGTTGTACTTAAATGCAAATTCTTTGAATGTACACATTTCTTTTTTTGGATCACCTCTTTCTCTTTCTCTCCCTGAAGGCTTACGGACCAGTTGTCCATCATATCTCCATCCCGCCCCCCTCTTCCCCCGTGGTCACGGTACTCCAGGCCCAAACTGAACCCACTTTGGTCCCGGAGCCAGTGATGGAGCATCCCAAACTTCTGCTGCCCCAAACAGACATGAGCCAAGTAGTAGTAGAGGAGATGAACCACTCCATGGTTACCAACCAGGCCTTTATGCAACTCCAACAGGTCAGAGGTCATGGTTGGCTATACTAGGTGACACACATGTTGGATGACGGTATGGTTGGGTGTATTGTGTGTTGGATGTAATGGCTGATGTATGTATTTTAGAGGACCTAGCATTGACGTGGCATTGGGGATTAGCATTATTTCTGATGAAGAAAACTATATTTACTTGACTTTGTCTCTTTTGCAGCACGCACTTAGTTCTCCCATCACACCTTCAGATCTCCTGCTGGGAGCTCTACCAGTTGTGCCAATGGAATCCCTCGATTCACCCCCAGCCAATGAGAGAGAGGTTCCATCCCAGATTCCGTCCTCCATTGGTCAGGCTGACACTCTCGCTGCACTTGTGGACCAATGCGTGGAGGCCTCTCCTCTCCCGCCTGACTCTGAGGACAGTTCCTCCCATCCTGTACAGGATACACCAAGCACAGCACCAGCCAGCTTCTCCCCAACCAACCAGACCCAGGTAGCCTCATCTCGACCAGAGACTCCAATGGCCCAAGTACTAGGCCTCCAGCCTCAGCCCCTAATCCAGCCCCAGGTCCTACAGGCCTCCCTTCCCCCGCTGCAGACCTTTGACTCCATTCCCCAAACCCAGTCCCAAGTCCAACCCCAGGTCCACGTCTTAGAAGCCTTTGTGTCCAATATCCAGACCCAGGCCTCAGTGCCTCAAGCCCATCCCCAGGTCATGGTTCAGGACCAGGGCTCAGTCTTTAGCATGTCGGTGCCTCACCACCACCATCACCACCAGTACCAGCAGCCTGGAGCTCTGCCGGTGCCAGCCAGCCACTCTGTTGGAGCCGAAGAACCAGCTGTCCAACAGCACACACTAAGCAGTGAGTCCATCCACACGCAGATACATTGCCTTAGATGAATACCACACGATTGATTCGTTCAGTTCAACTTTCATCCCATGATTTACGTGAATTCCACTCAATTCCACTCAATCGCGGTCATCTTCTCTTCAGAGCCAGCAGCTGCCTTGGTCTTCGAGGGTACAGAGTTTTTGCTTGATGTCCGTCCACCGTCTCCGATATCCCAGGCCATGCAGGGCCTCGGGCACCTGGATCACTTGGAGATCCTTCAGGAACCTTCCATTCAACCAGAGGAACAGTCCGATTGCCAGGTGAGGTGTTGATGGAAGATTGAAGCAAAACCATTCAATGGATCAATGGATAAATGTGCTATGGTAGCAATCAATAGTCCACAACAAACGACAACACAGAGTTTAAATAATGAATCGATATTTAATTATATCTCAAATTTGCTTCATTGACAATTGAATTCAACACACGTAACTTGTTTACTAGTCTCACAAATCAGAGTTTAGATTAACATCTAAAGTGGTTTTGAGTAATAATTATATAGCACCGTCATCATAGTGCTGCCACAGCTGATTGGATTGAAGGTATCATTCAAATATGGCATCCAAATTGCACACTTAGGTGTTGTTCTTCCATAATTGCTAACAAAGAACTGATAACTAACAGGTGTTGGCATCGTGTTGCCGTTGCTGGTATCCCGTCTTGGCTAACAACGACCGCAAAACTCGGCCGGCACCGATAAACTAAACTTTTACCGTAACCGGTGGGAAGACAAGCTTTCTGCCGCAGGCACTGTGTACCCTCAGAAGTATGACTATGGCATTGTCGAACTTCTGGATCCGAGATGACTTGTTTACTGACCAGAAGGCGCCATATCTCTCTGACTACAAGATGGATCTGATGTCTCCCCTGATGATCTCGTCTGGGCTGTCATCATCCTCATGCCAGCTGGCAGGACAGGTGGACCAGGTGATCACGCCTGCAATGCGACGGCTCAGGTACGAGGCAATGCGTCGGTATTACACCAGACCACAGCAGCACAACATTACAACAGAACACTGGCGCTGTACCCTGAAGGAATATAAAGACTATGGACCGTTTTGTTTTGAGTTTGCTTTCAATTGCTTTCAAGAGTTATGGTGGGGTTTTATGAGGCCTCAAGGGCAGGATAGTTTCAGGGCGAGGGTGTTCGAGTCAGCCAAGATTCCCTTACCCCTACCTGCTCCTTAATGACTTGATTCACTGATTTTACTCTGTCTGGTCTGACCACCACCCAGCCAGAGCTGTGATGTTTAATCCTGGTTTGTGTGTTCTCTCTGGCTCCATAAAAATGATTGACATCCATCAGTGTTTGGAACAAGGGGACGACTGCACAACGATGCCCGTCTGCTCTTTTCAAACTCAGTGTGCACCTGTCCAATTACAAACAGGCAATTCTTTAGTTTTCTGAGACTGATTCAGCCACAGCAAGTGCACTTACAGCAGAATCAATTTCCTGAAGATGGAAACAGTAACGGCTGCTGGTCAGACAGATACGTATGACATATTTGTCCGGTCTTTGCTCCTCTCTCCCGTTTCCCCCAGGTTTCAGAACCAGCAGTTTCTGGACCAAGCAGCGGTCCAGAGCCCGTACACACACACCGCCTTCTCCACACTGGGGGACAGCGTGAGGTGCCTGCTGCCCTACCACACCTGTGCTGGTCACCTGCCCACCCAGGAGGACTTCCACTCAGGTCAGCCAGCAAGCTCCAGAGCTTGGCAAGGGATTCACTAAGTGGAGATGATGAAAACAATAAAACATTCATTTTAAGGAAATATAATACAGGCAGTATCGATTGCACCTCTTCAGAGTCCAGAATATTGATTACTAATGGATTTTGGAACTACTGGTAGACACCTCTGCGATGCGGGAATTTGACTACGCAAATTTGACTGTAATGCAACTTTGGAAGCATCAGGTTCCACAGCCTGGGATTCTGTTACGCTTGATAACTCCAGTGTAATGACGTCTCTCTCTCTCTCTCTCTCTCTCTCTCTCTCTCTCTCTCTCTCTCTCTCTAGTGGACCAGGAGTTTGACACTGTGTCAGGGTTTCTTCTGAAGCGAACCAAAGACATGGTCAATAAATACAGACAGCTGTTGGTTGCAGAGGCTCAGGTGAGGCAACACTGTGTTTGTATTGTGATATAAACGTGGGCCACTTGTGGTGGACAGTTTTATCCAAAGAGCTGCACAAATGGGCATCATTCTAAAACTCATTTAGACTGAATTCACTCATGTTCTCTTTTCCCCTCCCCTGCATGGCTTTGACAGCAAGACAGTCCCTCGGCAGAGATGGTGATGCTGGAGCGCCTCTTCCTCCAGGCAGAGCGATTCGCTTTGGGGGAGGACCGACGACGAGCGCGCAGAGACCCAGGTGAGCTGAGACTCCAGTGTGGAGGCTCAGCATCAAACCAGTTTGCAGAACCAGTTCCAGGGAAATAATGTTTCACGTGCAAACTATTGGAACTGGAACTGGTGTTGATATGTTTGCCATCGTTAGCAGTCTGATGGAAAAAGAAGTCATCAAACTTTCCAGATGTACTTTTCAACGACCCACAGTTGATCCAGAGGTGTTCCCGATGCAATGTTTTGTTTGATGTTCTGTTCCAGAGTCTTTCATCACAGCCTTGAGCGGTCCAGTGTGTTCCCCGTGCGTTCCCACCGGCCCGATCTCCGACCCGTCCTCTCCCCCTACCTGGACCAGACTGTCGGACCGGCCGCCCGGCCTTAAGACCTACCGATCCAGCTCCCGTGGGGCCCTGCGGCTCACCATCAAGCATGAGTCCGGATCCCGGAAAGTGGTCCACAACTCTGCCTGCGACCCGGCGCGCAAACGGAACCACGCCGGTCTGCTGAGCAACGGCGGCGGCGGTGGTGGCGGCGGCGGTCGGGGTTCTGTGAGGGAGCGGAACTGTGAGGCGCCAGAAGAGGCCACGCCTCCACGGCCTCTGAATGGCAAGGGGATATCCAACGGAGCTCCGCCCTCTAAAGCAGCTGGGAAGACCCCGCCCGTCAATAATGCCACTGAAACACAGACCGCCCCCAAGCCAAAGTTAAAGCCTGCGGGTCCGGTTTCCGTCTCAGAGCCACAGTCTGTCTTGCCTCCTCGTGATGTCAGCCAATGCGTGAAACGATATAGGCCAGACGTGCCTCTGTGGGCGGAGCTAAGGGCCAGCCCGGCGACCTCGCCCCGTCAGGAGGACAACGTGTTGAGCGAACATCTCCAGAGCGCCATCGACAGTATCCTGGAGCTCCAGCGTCTTCAGGGGCCCTCGGGTGCCCAGTCAAGGGCCCCGATGGGCCCCTCCCTGGACCAGGCCCTCACCAGCATCCTGGATGGAAAACCTGTGAGGTAACCTGACCGGCGTGGGCGGTGGCGTGCCGACATCTACCAGCAGGCTTCAGATGGAGCCGATGTCGTCATGGGGTTTGCAATCGTGAACGCAATAGATAGCCTAAATGTATTAAAGGAAGGCGTGCTTCCCTGTGAACCTGGCAGACTGACTTCATGTCTGTGCCCTAGAACCGAACGGCCAAAGCCAGCAACAAAATGGCGTCCGGTCGCCTTGAAGAGATTTCTCTGTGGGTTTTCAGTGATCCCCCCCCCCCCCCCGCCCCACCCCACAAGGCAACTGATTGTGACACCCAGTGGGTTGACAAGGTCCCCAGAGGCGCTGAAACATAGATGCAATGCAGACAACAGCACTATCTACAGTAAATAGATGTTAGATACTTCATTTTGGTGTACATGTTTGTGGAAACAAAAGTTCTATTTGAATAGAGGCTCTACAGTTTCAGTGGTAGTTTATGACACGTCATCCAGAGGTTTCACGGCAGCCCGATGTCATTATGTCATCAGCGTATAGCATTTAAGTAATAGCGCGGAAATGAAACACCTGTGGCGTAGACAAAACGAAACGGCTCACTAGTTTTTTAATAAGATTCCTTTGAAATGTGAACTTTCCTTCGTTCCTTATGCCAGCTTCCCGGGTATTAATTTTGATAATCTGTGCCAATTGTGTTTTAAAAACCGAGTTGCGGCCAGGAAGACGGAGAAATGCAGTAGGTTGATGTGTGTGTGTGTGTGTGTGTGTGTGTGTGTGTGTGTGTGTGAACCCGAGATATTGAATCGTTTGAGTTTGCGTGCCTGAATACCGGTGGGGTTGGGTTGTCAGCGGTTTTGTAAAAATCCCCCCCCTCCCTCCCTCCCTCCTCCCTCCTGTCTTCATGGAGTCGAACCCCAAAGAATACGTCCGCGTACTTCTGAAATCACCAGCAAATGTCAACGTTGTCGTCCCCCCCCCACCCCCCCCGTCCCTTGTAGTCCAAACCGTGAGATAGTTGTAGTTCAATGTCCGTGTGTTTCGAGAAAGACCAAGGAAGTAGCAGTATGTTATGTCACGCAAGCAATAAGGGGGCGGGGCAAGGGGGCGGGGCGAGGGGGGGGGGGGGGGGGGGGGGGGGGGGGCGGGGGGGATCAGAGATGGCACCGAACAAAGTGAACCATTTTTTGTATTGTTTTTTAATCATTGGTGCCCATGTATTTCAGTAGTGGTCCCATACTGTGTCTCTGTGTCTTCAAGGCAGTTCCCTGGGCTCAAGAGAACAAAGTCACCCCACTGGTAAGACCAGCATTCAGTTGGAAAGACGGAAAACCAAGCAAGGTTATTGTGTCACTTTCCTCGTGTTTATATGACCGCAACATGCAACAGCCTTTGACCAAAAAAAAACCCCAAAACGATCGGAATTAAGACAATATCACAATTCAACATTATATTTTATATTATTTATTTGCAATAGATGTCCAGTAGCCCACTGTGCTTTGATGTATTCCCAATCGGTCATTTTTGCAATGTTTTACTTCACATTGACAATCTGTTGGTTCTTTTCTGTGTAAAAAGGTGAATTCTGTTCGCTGGGAGTTATATTTTAATTCCTTAGTCGTACAAATGATGATTTGCATAAGCAGTGCCAAACCCTGTTATGAAATTTGAGCGAAATGTCTCGGGAATTAATTAATGGAATTAATCTTTCCATTCCATGTAAAATCTACAACGGCTTCAATTGTATATAAAGTGTCAAATATTGCTCTTCGGAGACAACCTTAAAGGTGCTATTGACAACATTTTTACGTAGACGAATACAAGAATCATATTTCCTACAAAAATATATATGATTGTGAATTAATCATTTAATGTGTGACGGGTCCAAAATTAATGTTTTGTTTATCTCGGTTGAAGATGTCTGCTGTTTTCGGTTCCCCCTTCTAACGAGGCTTGTGAGCCAATAGTATGACAGCGTTGGTGTCATGTGGTATCTGTGGAGTCAGATCAAAAGTCTCGGAAGCTGCAAGTTAGTGTGGAAACTGAAACCAACGCACGAATGAACCGAAATCTAAAGCTAACGTCTCGCTACGTTGTGCAGCGAACTGGCAATGTTGTCGATGTTCTCAATAGCACCTTTAAGGTTATATTTGTGTTCAGAATATGCCTTACTTAAGTCCAGTATAACTTTTGAGATTAAGATTAATGTGTCAAATACTGCGATAACATTATTCTACCGCTTGGTTTTTTTAAGATGTAAAACATTTGAGATCAAACTGCCCCCTTCATGTTAAACAGTGATTTTGGGATGTATGAAAAAGGCCTTCTTATGCTTTACAGTGTTTGTCTGTCCTTAAATTGTTTGTCGTAAACGACTTTTATTTGTTCTCTGTTTAAAAGCTGGAATGATCAAAGTTGTTGGATAATATGCAGTAAGGTTGGTGTTGCAGGAGCGAGGAGGGGGCGTGGCTAAGGGCGTGGCTAAGGTGTGACGTAACGCGGTCAGTCAAGTGATGTCATTCAGAACCCAACGGCTACACTTCCTTAAAGGAGAAGTACATAGATATGACAACTTAAGACTAGCATTAAAGATCCCAATAGCTTCATAAATCATTGAATTTGATATTTGATATTGAATTTACAGAATTTACAGAAAAAGTAATCCCTAATATGAGCGATGGATGTAATTCTCCTTTAAGGAAGAGTCAGTTTGTCACTGTGTGTGTACAACGCACATTTTGTTTGGATCGTGGTCCAGGAGTGAACGTTTATCTGCATGTTGTGCCATTTGGGAGTCATTTTATTTATTTCTGACTGAACTGTGAAACCGAGGGAGTTCACCTCCCAATTCAACTCCAGATACAAAACATTCGACTGACAGATTGTTCTGATGCCAAAATCAAGAGGCCTTAATTCAGCAAAACTAGATTGTAAGAAAGTCATTCCTGACATAAATTCAACTAAAGACTGCTTTGACCTGAAAGTCACGAATGATTCATATATTAAATATTAAAACCACTTTTCTACTCATTTTTACAGACTATTTATTAAACTGTGATTTTGTAAGAAATAAAAACATTAAATGGGAGAAGTGGGTCTGTTGCCTTTGTCTTTTTACACAATCAAGTATCTTAGCAAGAGAAGATTCAAAGACAGCCATTAACCTTGCAACTGTGAATGCTTGAAACCTGCTCCATTCTTATCTTTATGTACCACAGTGATATATTTGTCTTTTCAAATGTACTCTTTGTAAGTCACTTTGGATAAAAGCGTCTGCTAAATGCCCTAAATGTAAATGTAGCGAGTCAACCTAGCAACTATAAGCAAGTAACAGTGATTACAAGTACAATTGCTGAAGGAAGACTTCACCTCAGTGGCCTTCATAATAACAAACACACCAAGATTTAAAACTAGTATCCTAAAATATTTGTCTGATTGAGCCAAGTGATTGCTATAGAGAAGTACATTTTATTCCTGCATTTACATTGAACTGCTTTGGATGTTGAAAACGTTCTCACTCAACGGACACTTTAAGGCAGAATAGAAGATTTCTGAAGCAAACTGGGAAGCAGAACACACAAAATAAACAACTTAAATTTTTTATTCTCAATTAAACAAACATGCGAACAAATGTTATTTAAAAAACACAACAAGCAAATGTGGCTTAAGTTTTCAATATGAATTTTGTTTCCATGGTAACCAAAGCATTCATCAGGCTTTTTTTTTTTATTAAACATGTTAAAATTAAAAAAGGCAAAAAAACAACAACAAACAGCTGATGATTTTCATGTTTGAACTCCGCTCCGGACGACTGGGAAGTTTAGGGGCCCCATGGGGCCGGGGAAATACCAGCGCCGTCGGGCAGGAGCCCAGGAACATGAAGGGGGGTTCTCTAGGGGCCCCCGGGACCAGGTTCTCTAGGGGCCCCCGGGACCAGGTTCACTAGGGGCCCCCGGCAGCAACCAACCAGAAATGTCCGCCCTCAACCCGGGGGGGGGGGGGGAAATTAAGACTTGATTGGTGCCTTCGGGAGTACCGTTGTCTAATGAGAGTGGATATTGCTAATTTATCCGTCCAATGAGAACTGAGAGTTGGCAATGTACACCATCTACATGATTTATCTTATGAGTTGCGGCCGAACGGACAAACAAAAACCCAGATCAGAATCAAGTTAATCAGTTCAATAAATCAATCAAAACGAGGGCAGCTGACCTGCATTGGGGCGGGGAATTAATTAAGAGCAGGTAGCAGACTTTTTAAACCACAGTCGTGTTCTTGAGTCTAAAATACATCATTCTACTTTTTTTCCATTACAATTCATATATATGTATATATAAAAAATTACTTCGCATCCATGTCCATGTCCAGAACGCCACCAGAAGCATTGATGGGCACAGAGACCCAGGAGTCCAGGGATGGGGGGGAGAGAGTGCCTCCTAGTAGCTGTGGGACTGAGCATGTGCGCACCAAGCTCCGCCCACCGTACACATCCATGAGCCAACTCCTTGTGTATTTGGCACCAGGTCTGTTTAACCACCAGAGTCATTTAGCGTTGGCGTTGGAGAAGTTCGTAGAAGTCAGACGTCTGAGACACTCTGGGCTGCAGAACAGCCAGCTCTCTCCTGGTGAATTATATAATAATAAAAAAAAAAAAAAAAATGCTTAGTGTTTGTTTTCGGTTCCTTGTCCTCCCATCACAACGTGATGGACAGCGACTCGACATCTCAAAAATCGCCAGGGGTCCGTGTTCTCTTCGGTAAGCGGTCGGTGCCGCAGTGCCTGTCCTGTCCTGCCCGCTCTCCTCGTCCTCAGTTGAGCAGGATGGGCGGGTCCTTGCCGTACTTGAGCAGGAGGTTCTTGTGGTTGTAGTCGACGGACCAGAGCGGAGGGAGGTGCTGCGGCCGCATGCAGGACAGGAAGTGCTGTCGCCACCGTCGCTCCAGCTCCATGAGGCCCCGGAGACCCTGGCCGTCCGCCAGCGACCGGACCACCTTCAGCCCGTGGGGGACGTAGGACTCGTTGAAGATCCTGACGGGTGGAGGAGGAGGAGGTGGTGGAGGGGGGCAGAAAAGCCTTGCGTGAGAAAATCTAAATATGTTTTGGTCGAGGTTTATAACGACGCTTGCGGCCATACCAGCGATTTATTTTGCCCTAGCAGACCATGCAATGGTAGTTTGGGATGTTTGTACATCTTGGCATTATTAATAGTACTTGCTTAGCATATTGTATGTTCTTAGATGTTGGTACTGCACTCAGAATGGCACTTCTGCTCTTATCTCTTAATGTCCACCTAGATGTGTGATTACTAGATCAGTCTACCAGCCTACCCAGTGGACTGTACCGACAGGTAAACTGTCAGCATACATCTAGGTGGACACTCCCACTTGTGATGTCACTAGACGGTAGTCACATGGCAATTATGAAACGGCTTGCAATGGCTAATCACACTCACACCTGGTGGCATAATAGGTCCCATAAAATACAAATGTATGAGTTTTTATGAAATTAATTTATTTATTTTTAACATCGATTAACACTATCGATTCAACAGTGAAAGAACGAAATCTCAAACAACGAAAAGTGTCCACTAAGTAACATTGAAGCCACGCCCACCTGGGGGCCACCACGCCCACCCCACCCCTCAGCTCACCTGGTCTCCAGATCCGCCGCGTACTGCAGGTCGTCGGTGGTCAGCTCCAGCCCTCCTCCTCCTCCTCCTCCTCCTCCCCCCTCCGCCGGGTCCAGGAGGAAGTCCCGGACCAGCGCCTGCAGCTCGGCCCGCCGCTTGCCGGGCAGGGCTTCTCCGGCCTTGAGCAGGGCCCGCGCGGCGCAGCGCACACGCCGCCGCGCCGAGTCCTCCAGCACGTGCAGGCCCGTCTCAGACCCCTGGGGGGCGCCGTGCTCGGCCGCCAGCCGCTGCTTCAGGGAGCTGTCGTGCACGTTGGAGGCGGCGTGGCAGGCGGTGCACAGCAGCAGGATGTCGTGGGAGTTGTGGTCCTTCATCTCCGTGGGGAAGTGACGGCGGTACTCGTGGGGAACGATGTTCTTCCTGGCGTTCGCAAAGACACCGAGAAACCAAGGAGGTTAGGACACGCCCCTCACAGATGCGGGGGGGCGAGGGGAGCTGATCATGCAAAAACAGGGCGGCAGTAGCTCAGGAGGTAAGAGCGGTTGTCTGGCGACAGGAAGGTTGCTGGTTCGATCCCCGGACTCCTCCTAGCCAAGTGTGGAGGTGTCCCTGAGCAAGACACCACCTAACTGCTCCTGACGTGTTGGTTGTTACCTTGCATGGTTGGCACCGCCGTCGGTGTATGAATGGGTGAATGTGAGGCAATACTGAGTACGTTTACATGCACACAATAATCCGATAACTGGGAATAATCAGGTAATGGTAATAATCTGATTTGACACATTTACATGCACTTCAGTAATCAGATAACTGAAAACGCAGGTTTACATGATTCAGTCGATTAGTTGGATTTCTTTCATGACGTTGGGCTTGGGACCGGCAAAACTGACCCAAAAGAGACACTCTGGCGGAGTTACTTCATTTTTTTTGTTATTTTAATTTTTTTATGTATTTAATTTGTTATATTACATTTACATCCCGCCCTGATCAGCCAGCGGCAGCTTCGCGCGATTCATTTACAGTCTGGACACGGAGGGGTGAACGTCTCGTGCTCTGACTGCAGCTGGGAGGGACTGGTGCGCGAGGACACGACTGGGCCGCCTGTGAGTGCTTTAGGACGGGGGAGGGGGGAGGGCAGCACCCGCGGCAGCACCCGCCCGCTGCTCGTTGACAAGAGTAAGAACGATACGAGCTTTCATGTCAGAGTCGCCAAAAGTCTCCAATAACACCAGAAAAAGTCGCTAGATTTGTCGCTAGTCGCTTTTTTGAAAAAGTCGCTAGAGGGGTCTGAATACTCGCTAAATATAGAGACGAAGTCGCTAAGTTGGCGTGACTGCATCCGTGCGACTGCATCCGCACTTCTTGTTTTACGGCGGTCGGTACATCCGTTTACACATGCGCAGATGTAAAAGAACGAAAAGAAATCTGATTAACGTATACATGCGCCGAAGAAAACAGATTATTGGTCAAAAACCAAGCTGTGTTAATCGGATTTCTCATAAACCGATAAAGGCCTTTATCCGATAAAGGTTATCGGACTATGCTGTATACATGACCACTTGAATAATCTGGTAACTCCAGATTCGCCATAAGTTTCAAAATTGTCATGTGACTAAAATTGTCACGAATGACGACAGTGACATCTAGTCAGCATACATCTAGGTGGCCACTCCCACTTGTGATGTCACTTCATCACAATGACAATTTTAGTCACATGACAATTTTGAAACCGCGTGTAATGGCTTAAATCACACTCACACCTGGTGGTGTAATAGAGCCCCTTTAAAACCAAAAGCCACCCAACCTGATGTAGGAGTCGGCCTTCCCACAGACCACACAGAGGTTCTCCTTGGCCGTGAGGTAGTAGTTCTGGTTGGACTCCGGTCGGCCCGACGGCTCGAACAGCAGCCGCACCACGAAGGGGTCCTGGCTCTCCAGAACTGGGTCACACAGACAGGACACTCAGCAGACCGCCCTGACACCGACACCAGACTTGACTAAATGCTAGCTTAGCTTCTGTGAACCCCCCCCGACCCCCCCATACACACTCCCACACCTCGTACCTCCAATGCCCTTGTCCAGGTACCATGTGGCCTTCTTCTTGTCACAGGTGCAAAGGGGCTGGCCGTCGGGGGCGTGCAGGAAGCAGTTGTCATATAGAGGAGACTTCCTGTTTAGAATACAACAAATACATTCCACACTGAATACATTTGGCAGACGCTTTTATCCAAAGTGACTTACAAAGAGTACATTTGTTGGAGACAGGAATATATCTCTGTGGTACATAAAGATAATAGAGCAGGTTTCAAGCATTCATAATTCCAAGGTTAATAGAACGAATTTCATAATTGCTAGGTTGCCTGCATAATAGCTGGGATAAGAGCAGACGTGCCATTCTGAGTGCAATGTAAATAACAACAACAGGGCGGACACAACCATGGTCAAAGGTCAAATGGGGCAAAGGATTAAACGGCAAAACACTAGAATCGCCCTCACGGCGATGGCAGCATCCCTCCTCAAATGGACAACTAGTGGAGCTCAGAGACTTTAGTTCTGCTTTCAACACCATAGTTCCCAGCAGACTGGCTGGCAAGCTGACTGAGCTGGGTCTGAACACCCCCCTGTGCGCCTGGATCCAGGACTTCCTGACCGCCAGGCCCCAGGTCGTCAGGGTGGGCAGACAAACCTCCAGACCCCTCACCCTGAACACAGGACCCCTCCTCACCTGGCGAAGTAGCCTCCACCGAGGGGCTTCCTCTTGTTCTTGCGCCGGGGGTCTGGGACTTGCTGATCTCCAGACTCCGCCTTCTCGTAGGTCAGCTTCCGTGAACGCCACGGCCGCTCGCCACCGACGCCCGGCGCCACGGGCGTGTTCTCGTCGCCGGGCGCACGCCCGGAACCCCGCCCCTCCCTGAAGGCCACGTCCACCAGGCCCTGGCAGCGGGCCACCAGCTGGGTGTATGGGGCGGGGCCGGAGAAGGAGGCGTAGGGGGCAGGGCCGGTGTCCGAGCTCAGCCCCAGCAGGTGGAAGAAGAGGCCGATGGAGACCTGGGCGTCACGCGCCGCGTAGCGCATCTGGAGTCACATGACCAGGAGGGGGAAGAAGGTCACATCACCAATATTTAATACAATTCTAAACAAATAATTTGATAATAACACAAGAGAAAGTGTCAACATGGCAATAAACTAACACATGCACACATAAATTGACCGGAGCGCGGGGGGGGGAGGGGGGTCACCTGTTGCTCGCTCAGCTGCTGGGCCTCCCAGTCGCTACAGCGCAGCGCCTGGCATTTGTCCAGGGCCACACCCAGCAGGTCCGCCGCCAGAGACTTGAGACTCAGCCCGTTGTTTAGAGCCACGTACCTGGACACACAAGACAGCCAGGAGACACACAGGAGAGCCAGGAGACGGCTTCAGAACAACAACAACAGACACTCATTGAGTAGCATCTTGTCCATACTGCTGCTGGTGGATGATGGTGAATTGGTACCCTGGGACTATAGGAGGCTACAGGTAGGAGTTAGGCGGCATCTTGCTCATGGAGGCTACAGGTAGGAGTTGGGAGGCACCTTGCTCTAGGAGGCTACAGGTAGGAGTTGGGAGGCACCTTGCTCTAGGAGGCTACAGGTAGGAGTTGGGAGGCACCTTGCTCTAGAGGCTACAGGTGGGAGTTGGGAGGCACCTTGCTCTAGGAGGCTACAGGTAGGAGTTGGAGGCACCTTGCTCTAGGAGGCTACAGGTAGGAGTTGGGAGGCACCTTGCTCTAGGAGGCTACAGGTAGGAGTTGGGAGGCACCTTGCTCTAGGAGGCTACAGGTAGGAGTTGGGAGGCACCTTGCTCTAGGAGGCTACAGGTAGGAGTTGGGAGGCACCTGCTCTAGGAGGCTACAGGTAGGAGTTGGGAGGCACCTTGCTCTAGGAGGCTACAGGTAGGAGTTGGGAGGCACCTTGCTCTAGGAGGCTACAGGTAGGAGTTGGGAGGCACCTTGCTCTAGGAGGCTACAGGTAGGAGTTGGGAGGCACCTTGCTCTAGGAGGCTACAGGTAGGAGTTGGGAGGCACCTTGCGCTAGGAGGCTACAGGTAGGGGTTGGGAGGCACCTTGCGCTAGGAGACTACAGGTAGGAGTTAGGAGGCACCTTGCTCTAGGAGGCTACAGGTAGACTGGGGATATGGGGAGGGGGGGGGAAATAAAAACACAGAACCTTTCAGCTGGATGTCTAACAGCCCCAACCACCACTAGACACATCCTCAACTTCTTCAAGGGTAGAAATAGGGGGGGGGGGGTGGGGGGTCCCTACCTCTGGCGGACGGCGAGGTAGCGCAGGTCCACCGTGCAGGCGAGGGCCAGGCCGTGGTCCCGGATCAGCCGCTTGGCATCCTCATAGCAGCCCACGCCCACCTTCAGCACCCGCGGGTTCCGCAGCACCTCCATGAGGCTGAGGGGGAAGGAGGGGGAGGAGGCGTGGCCGTCGGTGCGCAGGGAGAGCAGCCGCACCAGGACACAGCGGCCCGAGTACGACGCCATCTGCAGGAGGGAGACGGCCGACGTCCTGCCCTTCACCGACACCTTGGGGGAGGGACGGGTGACGGAGCGACCATTAAAGCGTACGCATCATCATAATAATAATAACAATAATAATAACAACAGTCATGCAAAAACATTTCTTACGCCGCGCGTCTGTACCCATTCACAGTCGAGGCCCAGCACGGGCAGG
Source organism: Coryphaenoides rupestris (assembly GCA_002895965.2). Lineage (NCBI taxonomy): Eukaryota > Metazoa > Chordata > Actinopteri > Gadiformes > Macrouridae > Coryphaenoides > Coryphaenoides rupestris. The sequence goes on from PIJE02000255.1 coordinate 330,840, forward strand.
GCGGCCAGGTCCTCCTGGAGGGCGGGCCAGGCGCTCTCCCACTCCGCCTGCGAGCTCACCACCACCGGCGCCACGGCCAGCAGCTGCTCCGGAGACGCCGGGACCACCAGTGGAGAAGAAGAAGAAGGTGGTGGAAGAGGAGGAGGTGGAGGTGGATGTGGAGAGGGCGAAGAACCAGAATCGCAATCCGGCGATGGAGGAGCACCCGAATCAGGCGTGGCTGGAGGGGACTCGGCGAGCGCCGGTTTGGTCTCCACCCCCAATGAGGTGGCCTTCACGGGATCGACTGCCGTGTGGGTGCAGGGCAGCCGTTCCCGTCCTTCGCCCGTCCCTCTCCTCCGGTAGACACGCCAGATCAGCAGGCCGCCCAGAGTGGCCCCCAGGACCGTGGTGAGGATGGTGGACAGGGACCCCCGCGGAGACATCTTGGACTGGGGGGTAGCAGGTGGGAAGGAGGGGTGGGAGGAGCTGGACTGGTGGTGGTGGTGGTGGTGGTGGGGGGGTGGGGGTTAGAACATGTCTCCGGGTCAAAGATCAACGTGCATCTCTGGCTTTCTTCGTTGGATGGCTTAATTGATTGATTGGTTGATTAATTAATTAGCCGATATCTGCTGCACCTTTGTCAGTGAAGTGTGGGGTGGTGGTGATGGGTGATGATGATGGGGGGTGGGGTGGGGGTTCCTATGACACTTTGTGGCTCAGCATCGCCCTGGAAAAGGAGACATTATATAAGCCACATCACTTCAAACACATTCATCCGTTTGTCGACAAGCTGAGCGCGTCGAGGTGCGAGTCACGTGGTCCAGGTGACGTCAGACACGTGGTGAGTGACGCGGGACTAGTTGGTCAGTACTGTGGTCAGTCCTGTGGTCAGTAGTTTTAAAGGTAAATCTCTCGCTAGCGGTTCGCGTAAAGTGCAACAAAACGTTGTCTGTGTCCGTTTCTCTCTGTCCGCCATTGGCGACATGAATGACAAATTAAATGCACATACTGATGCGGTTAAAAGGTTCACACCCGTTACCTGTTTAGGACAACGCAAGACGCCAGAATGAGCGCCTGGGAAAACGCCGCACTTATTTTCGCAGTTGTGAAGATGTCGCTTCCGGTCCGTATTTATAGTGACAGTCACCACCCCCCCCCCGCCACCCCCGAGGTGGGCGGGGTCTGCGGCGTAGCCCCGCCCATCGTTGGACGGAAGGCGGAGAGGAGAAAGCGAACAAAGCCTCATGAATGACATCATGGACTCAAGACACAACCAGTCGAGAAAATATACATTAATGCCATGATTAATGTGTCATATTTTGATTATTTGATTACTTCTGGATACATATGCTTCTGATTCTTTTCTTTATTATTTCTGCTATTCCATTCCATATGCTGCTTCTACTGCCCCCACTTGTGTATCTGCCCTTACTTATTGCACAATTATAATACTTAATATGTATTACTTCTGATTCATAGGGTATATTCCCCATTCCTACATTCTCATCATTTAAATTGGTTCGATTGGCACTTTATCCTGATTGCATCACTGAGGGTGCAGTAACTTTTGAAGAGAACATGTTTCAAGAACAATAATTGCAAGGATGACCCCTTGCTGGTAAACGGCAAGACAGCCAAGATATAGATCTAGGTCTAGAAGCTGAAAGAACATACACACACACGCACACAGGTTGTCATATTTCCTCTACCACCATAGATTTATTCATTCCTTGAGCTTCAACATTTCTGAAAGGAAGTGGAATAAATTCATGAATTACAAAATAAAATTAAAATAAAATAAAATACAAAAATCAGAGTAAAATCATATTCACAGGTTTGATTAAAAAAAAAATCTAGAGATTAAAACAAAGTAAAATAAGACATTGAGAGATGAACCAGATTGGAGACCGAACCGTCGGCGAAGTTACAGTTACAAAGGTTTTAATTTACCCCGAGGTCACCTGTGAGGTCGAGTCATCTATTTTGTTTTTTTTAGTGCTTGTGCAAAATAAAACACATGGAAATGCCAACAAGAAGAAAAAGAATGTTAACATAAAACAAAAAAAGGAAGATCAAGAGAGGAAATCAAATGTCAAGCACTATGGTGAGTACTAAACTATTTAAAAAAATAAAAATAAAAAATAAAAACAAACGATACAACACGGGAGAGAGGGTGCTAGTGTGCCGAGTGACCAGCGAGGGGCGCCAAAACCATTGTCGGGTCCACTGATTGTTACATGCTAAAAGCTATGCTACGCAGACATATATATAGCCAGACATAGCTCACATGCTAACAAGGTGCGCGAGGACAACACACAACAGACACATTCCAGACCAGGCTAACGTAAGCTAACATGGCGACCAGACAGCCGGGGCCCCCCATGGTGGTGGCGGTGGGGGAGGGGGGGGGCGGGGGGGGTGCTTACCTGGGGAAGGAGCGGGGCCCGCGGGGGGCTTAGCCCAGGGGTTAGTGACCCGGGCGGGCAGCGGAGGGGGCAGGGCTGGGGGGTTAGCGGGCAGCAGGCCGTTCACTACGGCACACAGAGAGACAAGACGCTAGAGCCAGGCATGCTAGGCTAAGCTAGGCTAGGCTAGGCTAGGCTAAACGTGCGCCAGGCAGACACACATGCAAGTGCGTGAGTGAGTGAGTGGATGGATGGATGGATGGATGTGTTAAGCGGTTAATGTGAACATTCCAAGATGACAAATGAAGAGTTAAGAGGGAGCAGAATGGATCAGAACCGGCTTCTGATAGAACTCATGCCCGCCGACGTGCACACACACGCATACACACACACACACACACACACACACACACACAATACATAGAGATGGACAAGTCTCCTCTGTTCCAAAAGAGAGCCTCACTGGCACATCCTGTAAATACTCCCTCTCTCTCCCTCCCTCCCTCTATCTCTCCTTCCCTCCCTTAATAATAATAATAATACATTTTATTTGTATTGCACTTTACATTTGGCAATCTCAAAGTGCTACAGGTAAAAAAAAGGGTTATAAACAAAAAGAAAACCTATCATGATCTAGATAAAAGCTCTGCTAAAAAGGTGTGTTTTTAAGCCACGTTTAAAAGCATCCACAGTCTGTGGTGTCCTCAGATGGTCGGGGAGAGCATTCCATAGGCTGGGAGCAACCGCATAGAAGGCCCAATCTCTTCTATCCCTCCCTCCCTCCATGCCTCCCTCTCTCCCCCTCCTTCCCTCCTTCTCTCCCTCCCTCTCTCCTCCCTCCCTCCTCCCTCTCTCTCTCCTCTCTCCTCTCCTCTCCTCCACTCTCTTCTCCTCTCCTCTCTCCTCTCCTCTCTCTCCCTCCCTCTCTCTCCTCCCCCTCCCCTCTCCCTTCCTCCTCCCTCTCCCCCCTCCCTTCTCTCCCTCCCCTCCCTCCCTCCCTCCCTGTGTGTCTGCAGGTCTCAGCATTCCCCCACCGTACTCATACTACTAACCGTCTCTCCCTATCTCTGCAGAACAGACAAATTCCCCCACCACCCAGGTGTGTGTGTGTGTGTGTGTGTGTGTGTGTGTGTGTGTGTGTGTGTGTGTGTGTGTGTGTGTGTGTGTGGGGCGGGGGTGGGGGAGGGTGTTGTGTGCAGTTAGCGGAGCGACGGGGGACTGCGGGGAGGAGGAGGTGGGCTTGGGCATGGGCGCGGAGGAGAAGGGGTCCACCGGCCCCCCGCTGAAGGCGGTGGTGATCTGGCTGCACAGGGAGCTGATGCTGTCCGACTCGCCCTCCACCTCCACCACTAGAGGGCGACACCAGAGCATATACAGCATGTATATACTGTATATATATACAGTATATATACACACAATACTGTACCATACTGATACAATACTATACTACACACAACACCAGAACACAGCAATATTATACCATACTGATACTAAACCACAATATTATACCATACTAAACAATACTATACAATACTATTCAACAGTACTGCCATACTAAACAACAATATTGCATGATACTAAACAATACTATACCATACTTACAACATACACAAACAATAACCACAATATTATACCATATTAAACAATAATACCATTATACCATACTAAACAGTGCTATACCATACTAACCAACAATACTATACCATACTAAACAATACTAAACAATACTATATCATGTTAAACATACACCAATACACAATATTACACCATATTAAACAACATTATACCATATGAAACAATACTAAACAACAATATTATACCATACTAAACAATACTAAACAACAATACTATACCATACTAAACAATACTATACAAAAGAAGACAATACTATACCATACTAAAACAACAATACTATACCATACTAAACAATACTCTACCATAGTAAACAAGAATACTATACCATACTAAGCAATACTATATCATACTAAACCACAATACTACACCATACTATCCCACCCTAGAGGCCCAGAGGGGGAGGAGCCTCACCGGTGTGTTTGAGCGGGAACTCTGCGCGGCGCTGGGCAGCCGGCAGCTCGTTCCCGATGCGCAGCGACACCTGCCGCTTGAAGGGCGAGCTGCTCTGGCTGAGGCCCGGGAAGCCCCTGAAGGACCCCTGCCGCGCCAGGGCGTCGGCCGGGGCGTGGCGCCGCGGGATGGCCTGCGGGCCCAGCACCCCGCTCCCCCCGGTGGTGGTGAGGGGCGGAGAGGCCCCCGGGGAGGAGGAGGAGCCACCGCCAGACTGGGCGGAGCTGTTGCCGCTGGAGGCGGAGCTCAGGGCAGCGCCGCCCCTCTTGGTCTCTGTCTCGGCTGTCGAGACGGGCAGAGAGGGAGGTTGGGTTAGAGAGAAGAGAGAGAGAGAGAGAGAGAGAGAGAGAGAGAGAGCAGAGAGCGAAGAGAGAGAGAGACAGAGAGAGACAAGAGGAAGACAGAGAGAAAAAGAAAGAGAAAGCGAGGGAAAGAGAAAAAGACGAGAGAGAGGAAAAGAGAAAGAGAGAGAGACCAGAAGACAGAGAGAAGAGCAAGAGAGAGAGAGACCCTGAACTCTGACCTTTCTTGGCCTCCTGCAGCTGCCTCATGACCTCCTCCCGCTCGGCGGCCTCGGTCGCCGTGGTGACGCGGAAGGAGCCCTCGCGGGTGAAGGTGGTGCGGTTGGCGTCGTACGTCGCCGTAACGCCGCATTCCTTCTCCCGCTTCTGCTTGCGCTCCAGACAGGCGGCGAACGCACAGCCCACCGCATGGCTCAGACGCTCTCCCTGCAGGGGGCGCACACACACACACACACACACAGAGAGACAGACAGACACACAGTTACCCCATCGTCACCCCCAACCAACATCCAAAACGTAGGAAGAGATTGGCCCACTTGTGTGTGGAGTGTGTGTAAGTGTTCGGTTAGCCTGGTTAGGCCTGCGGTGTGGTGGTCTCACCGAGTCCTGATGGCCATGAAGCAGTGGGCAGATCCAGCGGCGCGTGGTTCCGTCACGGCAGATGTAGGAGAAGGCTCGCTCGAAGTTCCGGTCCGGAGCGCAGAACGACACCTTCTCTATCGTCTGGTCCAGGATCAGGTCCTGTGTGTTGTCGTCGTTGTCAGTCACGTTTTTTTCAAATTTTTTCTTTACTTTTTATGCCCATTTAATTTTTTCCAGTTTTATTTATTTATTTACTTTATTCTTTATTCTTTCATTCTATATACTACGCTTAAAATAAGGAATACATAAATGGAATTATGACGCAGAAGATGGAAAAACCAATACGTGTGTTACAGTCTCCTGCCAGCAGGGGCAGTGTAAACCCAGAATGTCAAAGCTACGGGTACCTTGGTCCTTGTCATCGACGACGCGCAGCCCGTCGGCCGACACCCACAGCACGGGCGCGCACCGCCTTCTTCCCCGCCTGCAACCAATCAGAGAGCAGCGGCGGGCGTGAGACTGACGTTGGGTGCCATGAAACACGCCCCCTTTGCGAGAAACACGCCCCCGTTTCTTCAACCTCAGCACACACACACACACACACACACACACACACACACACACTTGTGCCCGTGAAGTCCACCTGGAAGAGTGAAAAAGTATAGATTAAGTTGGTTTTCAGGGAGGAGGAGGAGAAGAGAAGGGGGAGGAGGAGGAGGAAGGAGGGGAGGGGAGGGGAGAGGAGGAGGAGGAGAAGGAGAAGGGGGGGAGGAGAGGGGGAGGAGGAGGGAGGAGAGAGAGGGGGAGGAGAGAGAGGGAGGAGGAAGAGAGGGGAGGAGGAAGAGGAGGAGAAGAGGGGAGGAGGAAGAGGAGAGGGAGGAGGAAGGAGGAGGAGGAGGAGAAGAGAGGAGGGAGGAGGAGAGAGGACAAGCAGGAGGAGGAGGAGGACCACAGTGGTGGAATGAGCTCCTGGCTGACGTCAGGACGGCAGAGTCGCTCACCAGCTTCCGCAAGAGACTCAAGACCCACCTGTTCAGAGTTCACCTGGACTCTACATAACCCCCCCCCTCTAAGAGCACTAACTTGCGTGTTTGTACGCTTTGGCCAGTTATTAAATAGTGCCTTAGCATTGCTTAGCCATATTGTATGTTCGCTAACGATCGTTGGTAACTGCACTCCAGAATGGCACGTTCCTGCTCTTGACCCCAGGAATATTATGCAGACAACCTAGCAATTATGGAACTCGTTCTAATTAACCTTAGATTAGAATGCCTTGAAACCTGCCTCAATTCTTAATCACTTTATGTAACCACAGAGATATATTGCTGTCTCATCCTTCAACAAATGTACTCTTTGTAAGGTCCGCTCTTATGGCATCAAAAGCGATACGTAACCTCAATGCTAAACTGTAAATGTAACATGAGGAAGGAGCAGGAGGAGCAGGATGAGGCATAGAATGAAAGACTTTGGGAGTGGAAACGACAGTAGCTGGACACCAGGTCTCTCTCCCTCTCTCTCGTCTTCCTCTTCTCTCTCTCTCTCTCTCTCTCTCTTCTTCTCTCTCTTCTCTCTCCTCTCTCTCTTCTCTCTCTCTCTCTTCCTCTCTCTCTCTCTCTCCGTCTCTCTCTCTCTCTTCTCTCTCTCTCTCTCTCTCTCTCTCTCTCTCTCTCTCTCTCTCTCTCTCTCCTCTCCTCTCTCTCTCTATCCCATGTGTGTGGGTATGGTTTGCATGTGCGTTGTGGCTCCTATTCTGGTGGTGAAAGAACAGAATGACATCATGAGTTATGAAGATCTGTCACAAATGAAAACAACAAAAACAACAAAAAGGAGAGAGAGGCGAGAGAGAAGGGGAGAGAGAGCGAGGCAGGCAACACTGTGATGCACTTACTTTGTTGCAAAGATCCCTGAAGAACTTCCTGTCCTGGAAGTGGTATTGGTTGGTGGGGGGGTGTGTGGGAAAAAGGGGTAGGGGGGGAGGCAGAGGGTCGGGGGGGAGGGGCAGGGTGGAGGGGACAAGGCATGAGAATGTTACAGATGAGGTCTACGTGGTCTGAGGAACCCAGAGGGACTGATTGAGTTTCGGGGCACGGGTTATGGTTATGGTTATGGTTAGGGTTGGGTTTAGATTATGGGTTAGGGTTAGGGGGGGGGGGGGGGGGGGGGGCGGTATAGATGGAATGGATTCCGATAAGCAGTGGATTGGCCGGTTTGATTGTTCAAAACAGGAAGTGTTGTTGGTTGTTGTTGTTGAGGTGTTATTTAGATGACATCATCATGCCCGCATGACTCCAGGTCCAGCTCTTAACGCCGTCCTGGTCTCTTGGTACCGAGCGGCCAAGACTCCCAATCAAACCCTTACTGAGTGACATCACCAAGTGGGAGTGTCCAGCCAGAGCTATCCGTCTGTCCATCATACACCTGGCTGGACACGCCCACATGTGATGTCACCTGTATGGCAAATAATGGCTAATCGACAACATCACGTCTGGCGGTAAATAAATAAATAGATAGATAGATAAATAGAAGCCCCTTAGGCTTACAGGTGGTGGTTAACCGTAACCAACGCCCAACAGGGGTGGAATCAGCATCAGGACCACCGTTGTTATGGGCAACGACTGACATCATCAAAGGCAGCCGTGATGGGGGAGTGTTACCGCGGTAACGGCACACTATCCAGCTCCACACACACACACACACAAAAACACACACACACACAACACACACACACACACAACACACACCACACACACACACACACACACACACACACACACACACACACACACACACACACACACACCACACACACACACACACACAGAGCAGGGGAGTTGAGTGACTGAGCTGCTGTCTGCTGGGCTCAGCTGGAAGGTGAGCAGAGTGTGTTTGAGAGTGAGTGAGTGAGTGAGTGAGTGAGAGTGAGTTGAGAGGGTTTGGAGAGTGAGTGAGTGAGTGAGTGAGTGAGTGAGTGAGTGAGTGAGTGAGTGAGTGAGTGAATGAATGAGGTGAGTGGGTTTGGGGATGAGAGTGTTTGAGAGAGTGAGTGGGTGAGAGATCTTAACCTGGGTTAAGAGTTCAATGAGTTAGTCGGTAATCAAGAATCAATGTGCTGACGGGTTAAGCTAACTAGCATGGGTTAACTACAGAATGTGACGGGGATCAGGGAGGTAGGGGGAATCGGGGAGGGGGGGGGGGGAAGACTCGCTTTTTGGTTTTGTTTTACAGCAACCGCACAAATAAAACCTGCTTACAAAAAAAGACAACAAAATAGATATAAAAACAACCAAAAAACAACCGAAAATAAAAAGATACACACAATGGTTTCAAAAGTGGGTTTGAAGGGAGGAGGAGGTGGTGGAGGAAGAGGAGGAGGAGCAGAAGAATCTTGGGGGGTGAGGAGGAGCGGGGTTTATAAAGGGGAGTCATCCTAAGGCCTCTCCTCCACCCTCCACCCACCCCACAGACAGACCGGGCTCCCTCGCCTCTAGACGTACCAGCGAGAACCAGTACCTGCTACAACCCCTGGGTGAGCTTGTGTGTGTGTGTGTCTGTGTGTGTGTCTGTGTGTGTGTGTGTGTGTGTGTGTGTGTGTGTGTGTGTGTGTCTGTGTGTGTGTGTGTGTGCTACCAACTTGTGCTGCGGAGGCAAAGGCCGCAGTGAGATGTCACCAAGTGCATACCACCGTGTCCGCTGCGTGAATAACACTGGTGTCCCGTAGAGGACATTCAGGTGACTAGGCTCTGATAAAAGTGATTTTGCACCACACTCCATGTAATAATTCACTTTGCGGGCCATATTTGACCACGTTCCAGTGTTTGTTTCTGTTTCTGTTTGTTTCTGGATGGCTGCGGTCGCTGGGGGACGGCACTCAGGAACACATCAAGACTCGTTATCAACCTCCATCACCGTCGACATTTCTACTTTCTGCTGTTTCATTCTTCAGTTCTCGAACGTGACTCAGGGGCTGTGCGAGTCAGGGGTGTGTGACTCAGGGGGTGTGCGAGGGTTTGAGAGTTCAAACACACTCTGATATTCACGGGCCCGACCCGGCCAGGCTGGACAAACAGCCACTAAAGTTATTATTAATATAATTATTGTTATGAGTGAGAAATTCAGAAATTCATAATCTGTGTGGACGGAATTTCAATGTGAGGCTAGCGATGGATATAGATATAGATATCTATATATACACATAAAATGCAGGTGTGGATTTACAAAAGCTAATATACGTCAGTCTGTCCTACACACCGTGAACCTCAAGGAGACACCGGCATCCATGTTGGCAGCAACAACATGGGGGGGGGCTCGCGTGCAACATGCAAAATGCAAAATCACACTTGCTACAGCGCGGCTTGTGCAACGACCACACCGCCGCCAAAACCGCCATATCACCATTACACACAGAACACATTACAACATGACGTGAGTGTGTGTGCGCAAACACATCCAAGTTCTCAGATTTTTAGAGAAGCGATGACGATGAATTTTTGAAGTCCATGCAGGGCCGGAGCGCTCTGGCGTTAATATTCATTAGATCAGATATGTACTTCTTTGCTCCCCAGTCTCGTTGTCATTCAGCAACTCTAGCGAGCTAGCTAGCAGACGAGCGCACCACAGGAATACTAAATCCATCACCCCCCCCCCCCCGGACTCGGCCTCAGGCCAGCAGCAGCAGAAGGAAGTGACATCACTGTGACATCACAACGACGGAAGGGCAGTTTGGAGGTTGGTGGTGCCGCAGTGCAGACTCTACACCCCCCTTTTCCAACCCCCCACTCCCCCTCCTCTGGGTCACATGGAGAGCTTGGGGGGGGGGGGGGGGGGGAGAGATACTCATTATCACCACCACCGCCCAGATGCATGCTGGGATGCACGTGTTAAGGGGACGCCTGGACCACTTTAATAAAACTTTATTTAAAGCCGATTTCGTCACAATTACATTTGTCGCAAATGACTTGGCCGACAAAGTGTTTTCAGCTGCTGCAGGGGCCGGTCTGTAGAATATTATACGCACATTAACATTTAGTCTTTCAGCAGATGCTTTATCTACAATGCGTTCCTGGGCGTCCAATCAGAGGACACCGTGGACGGCAATGCTTTCCGTCTTCACAAAATAAAAATCGTTAAAGAAACGAGAAAAAGCAGCAGTCCCTTCACACAACCTCTCGTTACAGAACATGAAAAACTACCACTGCCAGCGGCCGTGTGTTCAGTATAGATTCTTTATAGATATATATATATATATATTTATGCATAATATATATATATATAGGGTCACTTCTTGTGTACACACACACACACACACACACACACACACACGCACACACCTCCTTTCAGCTAGCCTGTGCCTTTGGCAAAGATTACTTACAACTTCTCCGTTTAGATTTTCAAAGCTATTTAAAATATACTCGATGCATAAAAATAAAGATTTTGGCATTCGGTCGCTCTTGACTTTCTTCTGATTGTGAAGTCATCGCAGGAGAACCTTGTGTCCGGGAAGCTTGGTTACTCTCAGTGCTGGCCGCTTGTCGGCCAATGAGGAGAGGCCGCCGCCCACCGAGGGGGGGGGGAGGGGCTAGAGAGTTCAGTATGATGATGCTGACGATGCTGCTGCTGCTGATGTCATAAGAACGAAAACGAATGCAGGCGATGCTAACAAGACACTGGGGTGGGCGGGGCACGACTCCTCTGTCCTCCTGTCTGATCCAGAAGCCCCGCCCCCCCACCACCACACAACTCCTCCTCACCCCTCCCTCTTCTCTCCCCCCCCCCCCTGCTCCTCCAGGGCCTGAGCCACCAAACCTGCCTCCACAGTTTTATATATTTTCTCTGTCAAGTCTTCCGTACTCCCACTCCTGCTGTAGGGGCGGTCCTTCAGAGCGCCGCCCCTCCCCACCCGACCCCTCTAGGAGGAGAAGGGGGGGGGGGGGGAGGTGTGCGGGTGGGACCGCCCCTCCAGCGCCACCCACTGGGCCTCGAAGGCGTCCACCTGCCCGAGGGGGGAGGGGTGGGGGGAGCGAGGTCTTCAGAGCTGGATCTCGAAGGTCTTGTGCAGCTCGCTGGAGAAGGGGTTGGTGGGGGAGGGGGAGGTGTGCGGGTGGGACCGCCCCTCCAGCGCCACCCACTGGGCCTCGAAGGCGTCCACCTGCCCGGTGAGGGGTGGGACAGTGGGGGGCAGGGAGGTGTGGGGGGGAGGGGCTGCGGCAGCGGGGGAGGGCGGGGCTACGAGCTGGTGGGAGGCGGCGGCCGCCCAGTTCTCCCCAATCACGCCGCCGTTGAACGCCACGCTGCCATTGGACGAGGGCTGCAGCAGGGGGGCGGGGCTGAGGGTGGGGGGCAGGAGGAGGGGCTTGTTGTAGTGGGTGGCGGCCAGTGCGTGGCTGTGGGTGTGGTCGTACTGAAGAGGCACGGAGACGACGGCAGGGGGCGGGAGCATCTGGGGGTGGTGGTGGGGGGCGGGGCTGAAGGGCAGGGGGGGAGTCGGGGGTGGTGGGGGCGGGGCTGAAGGTGGCGGGCGGTGCAGGGGGGAGGGGCTGGGCGGCCGAGCCGAAGACGTTGGCCACCATCTGGGAGGGGGTGATGCCCACCACCGGCACGCTGGTACCGACGAACGCCAGCCCGTTGGAGACGGGGTAGGGGCCCGGGGCCTGGGCGTGGGGGTGGTAGGCCGGCTGGCGGGGGGGCAGCATGGGCATGAAGCCAGCGGGGGGCGCCACACCGGGGGCCACGGGGCCGGGAGGGAAGGCCACGGCGGGGGGGTGGGTTTGCTGCTGCTGCTGCTGGGGCCCCCGCACCGACTTGGTCACCTCCTCGAGCCAGCGGTCCGCTTCGGAGGGCGTGCGGCGGTGAGAGGGCAGAGCGGGGGAGGAGGAGGAGCCGGCGGTGGGGGCGGAGCTACCCAGCACCGCCACTGCCGCTGGCGTGGACCAGTCACTTCCTGTTGGGGCCGGGGAAACACACGTGGAGACGGTAGAGGTGAGACAACAGAGAGACACGCCCACCGGGGGGGGATTCAGGTGTCAGGTCGCTACAGGCAGACTGTGGAGGTCAGGGTTTGAACCCAGAAACACCCTGACCATGAGACTCTGCTTGGGAATCAGGAATCGATTTTAAATCTAATCCTGACCCGAAAAAATGAAATCAAATCGAATCATGAATCATTCTTTTATGCTAGTCATAGCTTACATGCTAAAAGCTATGCTCAGACTTCATGGCGAAACATAGCTTACATGCTAAAAGCTATGCTCAGACTTCATACGCAGACATATATATAGCCAGACATAGCTCACATGCTAACAAGGTGCGCGAGGACAACACACAACAGACACATTCCAGACCAGGCTAACGTAAGCTAACATGGCGACCAGACAGCCGGGGCCCCCCATGGTGGTGGCGGTGGGGGAGGGGGGGGGTGCTTACCTGGGGAAGGAGCGGGGCCCGCGGGGGGCTTAGCCCAGGGGTTAGTGACCCGGGCGGGCAGCGGAGGGGGCAGGGCTGGGGGGTTAGCGGGCAGCAGGCCTAGCTTAGCCTAGCATGCCTGGCTCTAGCGTCTTGTCTCTCTGTGTGCCGTAGTGAACGGCCTGCTGCCCGCTAACCCCCCAGCCCTGCCCCCTCCGCTGCCCGCCCGGGTCACTAACCCCTGGGCTAAGCCCCCCGCGGGCCCCGCTCCTTCCCCAGGTAAGCACCCCCCCCCTCCCCCACCGCCACCACCATGGGGGGCCCCGGCTGTCTGGTCGCCATGTTAGCTTACGTTAGCCTGGTCTGGAATGTGTCTGTTGTGTGTTGTCCTCGCGCACCTTGTTAGCATGTGAGCTATGTCTGGCTATATATATGTCTGCGTATGAAGTCTGAGCATAGCTTTTAGCATGTAAGCTATGTTTCGCCATGAAGTCTGAGCATAGCTTTTAGCATGTAAGCTATGACTAGCATAAAAGAATGATTCATGATTCGATTTGATTTCATTTTTTCGGGTCAGGATTAGATTTAAAATCGATTCCTGATTCCCAAGCAGAGTCTCATGGTCAGGGTGTTTCTGGGTTCAAACCCTGACCTCCACAGTCTGCCTGTAGCGACCTGACACCTGAATCCCCCCCCGGTGGGCGTGTCTCTCTGTTGTCTCACCTCTACCGTCTCCACGTGTGTTTCCCCGGCCCCAACAGGAAGTGACTGGTCCACGCCAGCGGCAGTGGCGGTGCTGGGTAGCTCCGCCCCCACCGCCGGCTCCTCCTCCTCCCCCGCTCTGCCCTCTCACCGCCGCACGCCCTCCGAAGCGGACCGCTGGCTCGAGGAGGTGACCAAGTCGGTGCGGGGGCCCCAGCAGCAGCAGCAGCAAACCCACCCCCCCGCCGTGGCCTTCCCTCCCGGCCCCGTGGCCCCCGGTGTGGCGCCCCCCGCTGGCTTCATGCCCATGCTGCCCCCCCGCCAGCCGGCCTACCACCCCCACGCCCAGGCCCCGGGCCCCTACCCCGTCTCCAACGGGCTGGCGTTCGTCGGTACCAGCGTGCCGTGGTGGGCATCACCCCCTCCCAGATGGTGGCCAACGTCTTCGGCTCGGCCGCCCAGCCCCTCCCCCCTGCACCGCCCGCCACCTTCAGCCCCGCACCCCACCACCCACCGCAGATGCTCCCGCCCCCTGCCGCCTTCAGCCCCGCCCCCCACCACCACCCCCAGATGCTCCCACCCCCTGCCGTCGTCTCCGTGCCTCTTCAGTTACGACCACACCCACAGCCACGCACTGGCCGCCACCACTACAACAAGCCCCTCCTCCTGCCCCCCACCCTCAGCCCCGCCCCCCTGCTGCAGCCCTCGTCCAATGGGCAGCGTGGCGTTCAACGGCGGCGTGATTGGGGAGAACTGGGGCGGCCGCCGCCTCCCACCAGCTCGTGGCCCCGCCCTCCCCCGCTGCCGCAGCCCCTCCCCCCCACACCTCCCTGCCCCCCACTGTCCCACCCCTCACCGGGCAGGTGGACGCCTTCGAGGCCCAGTGGGGTGGCGCTGGAGGGGCGGTCCCACCCGCACACCTCCCCCTCCCCCACCAACCCCTTCTCCAGCGAGCTGCACAAGGACCTTCGAGATCCAGCTCTGAAGACCTCGCTCCCCCCACCCCTCCCCCCCGGGCAGGTGGACGCCTTCGAGGCCCAGTGGGTGGCGCTGGAGGGGCGGTCCCACCCGCACACCTCCCCCCCCCCCTTCTCCTCCTAGAGGGGTCGGGTGGGGAGGGGCGGCGCTCTGAAGGACCGCCCCTACAGCAGGAGTGGGAGTACGGAAGACTTGACAGAGAAAATATATAAAACTGTGGAGGCAGGTTTGGTGGCTCAGGCCCTGGAGGAGCAGGGGGGGGGGGAGAGAAGAGGGAGGGGTGAGGAGGAGTTGTGTGGTGGTGGGGGGGCGGGGCTTCTGGATCAGACAGGAGGACAGAGGAGTCGTGCCCCGCCCACCCCAGTGTCTTGTTAGCATCGCCTGCATTCGTTTTCGTTCTTATGACATCAGCAGCAGCAGCATCGTCAGCATCATCATACTGAACTCTCTAGCCCCTCCCCCCCCCCTCGGTGGGCGGCGGCCTCTCCTCATTGGCCGACAAGCGGCCAGCACTGAGAGTAACCAAGCTTCCCGGACACAAGGTTCTCCTGCGATGACTTCACAATCAGAAGAAAGTCAAGAGCGACCGAATGCCAAAATCTTTATTTTTATGCATCGAGTATATTTTAAATAGCTTTGAAAATCTAAACGGAGAAGTTGTAAGTAATCTTTGCCAAAGGCACAGGCTAGCTGAAAGGAGGTGTGTGCGTGTGTGTGTGTGTGTGTGTGTGTGTGTGTGTGTGTGTGTGTGTGTGTACACAAGAAGTGACCCTATATATATATATATTATGCATAAATATATATATATATATATCTATAAAGAATCTATACTGAACACACGGCCGCTGGCAGTGGTAGTTTTTCATGTTCTGTAACGAGAGGTTGTGTGAAGGGACTGCTGCTTTTTCTCGTTTCTTTAACGATTTTTATTTTGTGAAGACGGAAAGCATTGCCGTCCACGGTGTCCTCTGATTGGACGCCCAGGAACGCATTGTAGATAAAGTTGGGGGGGGGGGGGGGTCATTGCAGCAACAATCAGTGGACCCGACAATGGTTTTGGCGCCCCTCGCTGGTCACTCGGCACACTAGCACCCTCTCTCCCGTGTTGTATCGTTTGTTTTTATTTTTTTTTTTTTTTTTAAATAGTTTAGTACTCACCATAGTGCTTGACATTTGATTTCCTCTCTTGATCTTCCTTTTTTTGTTTTATGTTAACATTCTTTTTCTTCTTGTTGGCATTTCCATGTGTTTTATTTTGCACAAGCACTAAAAAAAACAAAATAGATGACTCGACCTCACAGGTGACCTCGGGGTAAATTAAAACCTTTGTAACTGTAACTTCGCCGACGGTTCGGTCTCCAATCTGGTTCATCTCTCAATGTCTTATTTTACTTTGTTTTAATCTCTAGATTTTTTTTTTAATCAAACCTGTGAATATGATTTTACTCTGATTTTTGTATTTTATTTTATTTTAATTTTATTTTGTAATTCATGAATTTATTCCACTTCCTTTCAGAAATGTTGAAGCTCAAGGAATGAATAAATCTATGGTGGTAGAGGAAATATGACAACCTGTGTGGTGTGTGTATGTTCTTTCAGCTTCTAGACCTAGATCTATATCTTGGCTGTCTTGCCGTTTACCAGCAAGGGGTCATCCTTGCAATTATTGTTCTTGAAACATGTTCTCTTCAAAAGTTACTGCACCCTCAGTGATGCAATCAGGATAAAGTGCCAATCGAACCAATTTAAATGATAGAATGTAGGAATGGGGAATATACCCTATGAATCAGAAGTAATACATATTAAGTATTATAATTGTGCAATAAGTAAGGGCAGATACACAAG
The DNA here is from genome assembly GCA_002895965.2 of Coryphaenoides rupestris. NCBI lineage: Eukaryota > Metazoa > Chordata > Actinopteri > Gadiformes > Macrouridae > Coryphaenoides > Coryphaenoides rupestris. The sequence goes on from PIJE02000255.1 coordinate 347,119, forward strand.
TGAGGGCAGTAGAAGATATGGAATGGAATAGCAGAAAATAATAAAGAAAAGAATCAGAAGCATATGTATCCAGAAGTAATCAAATAATCAAAATATGACACATTAATCATGGCATTAATGTATATTTTCTCGACTGGTTGTGTCTTGAGTCCATGATGTCATTCATGAGGCTTTGTTCGCTTTCTCCTCTCCGCCTTCCGTCCAACGATGGGCGGGGCTACGCCGCAGACCCCGCCCACCTCGGGGGTGGCGGGGGGGGGGGGGGTGGTGACTGTCACTATAAATACGGACCGGAAGCGACATCTTCACAACTGCGAAAATAAGTGCGGCGTTTTCCCAGGCGCTCATTCTGGCGTCTTGCGTTGTCCTAAACAGGTAACGGGTGTGAACCTTTTAACCGCATCAGTATGTGCATTTAATTTGTCATTCATGTCGCCAATGGCGGACAGAGAGAAACGGACACAGACAACGTTTTGTTGGCACTTTACGCGAACCGCTAGCGAGAGATTTACCTTTAAAACTACTGACCACAGGACTGACCACAGTACTGACCAACTAGTCCCGCGTCACTCACCACGTGTCTGACGTCACCTGGACCACGTGACTCGCACCTCGACGCGCTCAGCTTGTCGACAAACGGATGAATGTGTTTGAAGTGATGTGGCTTATATAATGTCTCCTTTTCCAGGGCGATGCTGAGCCACAAAGTGTCATAGGAACCCCCACCCCACCCCCCATCATCATCACCCATCACCACCACCCCACACTTCACTGACAAAGGTGCAGCAGATATCGGCTAATTAATTAATCAACCAATCAATCAATTAAGCCATCCAACGAAGAAAGCCAGAGATGCACGTTGATCTTTGACCCGGAGACATGTTCTAACCCCCACCCTCCCACCACCACCACCACCAGTCCAGCTCCTCCCACCCCTCCTTCCCACCTGCTACCCCCCAGTCCAAGATGTCTCCGCGGGGGTCCCTGTCCACCATCCTCACCACGGTCCTGGGGGCCACTCTGGGCGGCCTGCTGATCTGGCGTGTCTACCGGAGGAGAGGGACGGGCGAAGGACGGGAACGGCTGCCCTGCACCCACACGGCAGTCGATCCCGTGAAGGCCACCTCATTGGGGGTGGAGACCAAACCGGCGCTCGCCGAGTCCCCTCCAGCCACGCCGGATTCGGGTGCTCCTCCATCGCCGGATTGCGATTCTGGTTCTTCGCCCTCTCCACATCCACCTCCACCTCCTCCTCTTCCACCACCTTCTTCTTCTTCTCCACTGGTGGTCCCGGCGTCTCCGGAGCAGCTGCTGGCCGTGGCGCCGGTGGTGGTGAGCTCGCAGGCGGAGTGGGAGAGCGCCTGGCCCGCCCTCCAGGAGGACCTGGCCGCCCTGCCCGTGCTGGGCCTCGACTGTGAATGGGTACAGACGCGCGGCGTAAGAAATGTTTTTGCATGACTGTTGTTATTATTATTGTTATTATTATTATGATGATGCGTACGCTTTAATGGTCGCTCCGTCACCCGTCCCTCCCCCAAGGTGTCGGTGAAGGGCAGGACATCGGCCGTCTCCCTCCTGCAGATGGCGTCGTACTCGGGCCGCTGTGTCCTGGTGCGGCTGCTCTCCCTGCGCACCGACGGCCACGCCTCCTCCCCCTCCTTCCCCCTCAGCCTCATGGAGGTGCTGCGGAACCCGCGGGTGCTGAAGGTGGGCGTGGGCTGCTATGAGGACGCCAAGCGGCTGATCCGGGACCACGGCCTGGCCCTCGCCTGCACGGTGGACCTGCGCTACCTCGCCGTCCGCCAGAGGTAGGGACCCCCCCCCCCCCCCCCCCTATTTCTACCCTTGAAGAAGTTGAGGATGTGTCTAGTGGTGGTTGGGGCTGTTAGACATCCAGCTGAAAGGTTCTGTGTTTTTATTTCCCCCCCCCTCCCCCATATCCCCAGTCTACCTGTAGCCTCCTAGAGCAAGGTGCCTCCTAACTCCTACCTGTAGCCTCCTAGCGCAAGGTGCCTCCCAACTCCTACCTGTAGCCTCCTAGAGCAAGGTGCCTCCCAACTCCTACCTGTAGCCTCCTAGAGCAAGGTGCCTCCCAACTCCTACCTGTAGCCTCCTAGAGCAAGGTGCCTCCCAACTCCTACCTGTAGCCTCCTAGAGCAAGGTGCCTCCCAACTCCTACCTGTAGCCTCCTAGAGCAAGGTGCCTCCCAACTCCTACCTGTAGCCTCCTAGAGCAAGGTGCCTCCCAACTCCTACCTGTAGCCTCCTAGAGCAAGGTGCCTCCCAACTCCTACCTGTAGCCTCCTAGAGCAAGGTGCCTCCCAACTCCTACCTGTAGCCTCCTAGAGCAAGGTGCCTCCCAACTCCTACCTGTAGCCTCCTAGAGCAAGGTGCCTCCCAACTCCTACCTGTAGCCTCCTAGAGCAAGGTGCCTCCCAACTCCTACCTGTAGCCTCCTAGAGCAAGGTGCCTCCCAACTCCTACCTGTAGCCTCCTAGAGCAAGGTGCCTCCCAACTCCTACCTGTAGCCTCCTAGAGCAAGGTGCCTCCCAACTCCTACCTGTAGCCTCCTAGAGCAAGGTGCCTCCCAACTCCTACCTGTAGCCTCCTAGAGCAAGGTGCCTCCCAACTCCTACCTGTAGCCTCCTAGAGCAAGGTGCCTCCCAACTCCTACCTGTAGCCTCCTAGAGCAAGGTGCCTCCCAACTCCTACCTGTAGCCTCCATGAGCAAGATGCCGCCTAACTCCTACCTGTAGCCTCCTATAGTCCCAGGGTACCAATTCACCATCATCCACCAGCAGCAGTATGGACAAGATGCTACTCAATGAGTGTCTGTTGTTGTTGTTCTGAAGCCGTCTCCTGGCTCTCCTGTGTGTCTCCTGGCTGTCTTGTGTGTCCAGGTACGTGGCTCTAAACAACGGGCTGAGTCTCAAGTCTCTGGCGGCGGACCTGCTGGGTGTGGCCCTGGACAAATGCCAGGCGCTGCGCTGTAGCGACTGGGAGGCCCAGCAGCTGAGCGAGCAACAGGTGACCCCCCCTCCCCCCCCCGCGCTCCGGTCAATTTATGTGTGCATGTGTTAGTTTATTGCCATGTTGACACTTTCTCTTGGGTTATTATCAAATTATTTGTTTAGAATTGTATTAAATATTGGTGATGTGACCTTCCTCCCCCTCCTGGTCATGTGACTCCAGATGCGCTACGCGGCGCGTGACGCCCAGGTCTCCATCGGCCTCTTCTTCCACCTGCTGGGGCTGAGCTCGGACACCGGCCCTGCCCCCTACGCCTCCTTCTCCGGCCCCGCCCCATACACCCAGCTGGTGGCCCGCTGCCAGGGCCTGGTGGACGTGGCCTTCAGGGAGGGGCGGGGTTCTGGGCGTGCGCCCGGCGACGAGAACACGCCCGTGGCGCCGGGCGTCGGTGGCGAGCGGCCGTGGCGTTCACGGAAGCTGACCTACGAGAAGGCGGAGTCTGGAGATCAGCAAGTCCCAGACCCCCGGCGCAAGAACAAGAGGAAGCCCCTCGGTGGAGGCTACTTCGCCAGGTGAGGAGGGGTCCTGTGTTCAGGGTGAGGGGTCTGGAGGTTTGTCTGCCCACCCTGACGACCTGGGGCCTGGCGGTCAGGAAGTCCTGGATCCAGGTGCACAGGGGGGTGTTCAGACCCAGCTCAGTCAGCTTGCCAGCCAGTCTGCTGGGAACTATGGTGTTGAAAGCAGAACTAAAGTCTCTGAGCTCCACTAGTTGTCCATTTGAGGAGGGATGCTGCCATCGCCGGGAGGGCGATTCTAGTGTTTTGCCGTTTAATCCTTTGCCCCATTTGACCTTTGACCATGGTTGTGTCCGCCCTGTTGTTGTTATTTACATTGCACTCAGAATGGCACGTCTGCTCTTATCCCAGCTATTATGCAGGCAACCTAGCAATTATGAAATTCGTTCTATTAACCTTGGAATTATGAATGCTTGAAACCTGCTCTATTATCTTTATGTACCACAGAGATATATTCCTGTCTCCAACAAATGTACACTTTGTAAGTCACTTTGGATAAAAGCGTCTGCCAAATGTATTCAGTGTGGAATGTATTTGTTGTATTCTAAACAGGAAGTCTCCTCTATATGACAACTGCTTCCTGCACGCCCCCGACGGCCAGCCCCTTTGCACCTGTGACAAGAAGAAGGCCACATGGTACCTGGACAAGGGCATTGGAGGTACGAGGTGTGGGAGTGTGTATGGGGGGGTCGGGGGGGGGGTTCACAGAAGCTAAGCTAGCATTTAGTCAAGTCTGGTGTCGGTGTCAGGGCGGTCTGCTGAGTGTCCTGTCTGTGTGACCCAGTTCTGGAGAGCCAGGACCCCTTCGTGGTGCGGCTGCTGTTCGAGCCGTCGGGCCGACCGGAGTCCAACCAGAACTACTACCTCACGGCCAAGGAGAACCTCTGTGTGGTCTGTGGGAAGGCCGACTCCTACATCAGGTTGGGTGGCTTTTGGTTTTAAAGGGGCTCTATTACACCACCAGGTGTGAGTGTGATTTAAGCCATTACACGCGGTTTCAAAATTGTCATGTGACTAAAATTGTCATTGTGATGAAGTGACATCACAAGTGGGAGTGGCCATCTAGATGTATGCTGACTAGATGTCACTGTCATAATTCGTGACAATTTTAGTCACATGACAATTTTGAAACTTATGGCGAATTGGAGTTACCAGATTATTCAAGTGGTCATGTATACAGCATAGTCCGATAACCTTTATCGGATAAAGGCCTTTATCGGTTTATGAGAAATCCGATTAACACAGCTTGGTTTTTGACCAATAATCTGTTTTCTTCGGTGCATGTATACGTTAATCAGGTTTATTTTCGTTCTTTTACATCTGCGCATGTGTAAACGGATGTACCGACCGCCGTAAAACAAGTGCGGATGCAGTCGCGCGGATGCAGTCACGCCAACTTAGCGACTTCGTCTCTATATTTAGCGAGTATTCAGACCCCTCTAGCGACTTTTTCAAAAAAGCGACTAGCGACAAATCTAGCGACTTTTTCTGGTGTTATTGGAGACTTTTGGCGACTCTGACGTGAAAGCTCGTATCGTTCTTACTCTTGTCAACGAGCAGCGGGCGGGTGCTGCCGCGGGTGCTGCCCTCCCCCCTCCGCCGTCCTAAAGCACTCACAGGCGGCCCAGTCGTGTCCTCGCGCAGCAGTCCCTCCCAGCTGCAGTCAGAGCACGAGACGTTCCCCCCTCCGCATCAAGACTGTAAATGAATCGCGCGAAGCCGCCGCTGGCTGATCAGGGCGGGATGTAAATGTAATATAACAAATTAAATACATAAAAAATTAAAATAACAAAAAAAATGAAGTAACTCCGCCAGAGTGTCTCTTTTGGGTCAGTTTTGCCGGTCCCAAGCCCAACGTCATGAAAGAAATCCAACTAATCGACTGAATCATGTAAACCTGGGTTTTCAGTTATCTGATTACTGAAGTGCATGTAAACGCGTCAAATCAGATTATTACCATTACCTGATTATTCCCAGTTATCGGATTATTGTGTGCATGTAAACGTACTCAGTATTGCCTCACATTCACCCATTCATACACCGACGGCGGTGCCAACCATGCAAGGTAACAACCAACACGTCAGGAGCAGTTAAGGTGAGGTGGTGTCTTGCTCAGGGACACCTCCACACTTGGCTAGGAGGAGTCCGGGGATCGAACCAGCAACCTTCCTGTCGCCAGACAACCGCTCTTACCTCCTGAGCTACTGCCGCCCTGTTTTTGCATGATCAGCTCCCCTCGCCCCCCCGCATCTGTGAGGGGCGTGTCCTAACCTCCTTGGTTTCTCGGTGTCTTTGCGAACGCCAGGAAGAACATCGTTCCCCACGAGTACCGCCGTCACTTCCCCACGGAGATGAAGGACCACAACTCCCACGACATCCTGCTGCTGTGCACCGCCTGCCACGCCGCCTCCAACGTGCACGACAGCTCCCTGAAGCAGCGGCTGGCGGCCGAGCACGGCGCCCCCCAGGGGTCTGAGACGGGCCTGCACGTGCTGGAGGACTCGGCGCGGCGGCGTGTGCGCTGCGCCGCGCGGGCCCTGCTCAAGGCCGGAGAAGCCCTGCCCGGCAAGCGGCGGGCCGAGCTGCAGGCGCTGGTCCGGGACTTCCTCCTGGACCCGGCGGAGGGGGGAGGAGGAGGAGGAGGGCTGGAGCTGACCACCGACGACCTGCAGTACGCGGCGGATCTGGAGACCAGGTGAGCTGAGGGGTGGGGTGGGCGTGGTGGCCCCCAGGTGGGCGTGGCTTCAATGTTACTTAGTGGACACTTTTCGTTGTTTGAGATTTCGTTCTTTCACTGTTGAATCGATAGTGTTAATCGATGTTAAAAATAAATAAATTAATTTCATAAAAACTCATACATTTGTATTTTATGGGACCTATTATGCCACCAGGTGTGAGTGTGATTAGCCATTGCAAGCCGTTTCATAATTGCCATGTGACTACCGTCTAGTGACATCACAAGTGGGAGTGTCCACCTAGATGTATGCTGACTAGATCAGTTTACCTGTCGGTACAGTCCACTGGGTAGGCTGGTAGACTGATCTAGTAATCATACATCTAGGTGGACATTCCCACTTGTGATGTCACTAGACGGTAGTCACATGGGCAATTGTGGAGCGACGGGGGACTGCGGGGAGGAGGAGGTGGGCTTGGGCATGGGCGCGGAGGAGAAGGGGTCCACCGGCCCCCCGCTGAAGGCGGTGGTGATCTGGCTGCACAGGGAGCTGATGCTGTCCGACTCGCCCTCCACCTCCACCACTAGAGGGCGACACCAGAGCATATACAGCATGTATATACTGTATATATATACAGTATATATACACACAATACTGTACCATACTGATACAATACTATACTACACACAACACCAGAACACAGCAATATTATACCATACTGATACTAAACCACAATATTATACCATACTAAACAATACTATACAATACTATTCAACAGTACTGCCATACTAAACAACAATATTGCATGATACTAAACAATACTATACCATACTTAACATACAACAAACAAAGCAACCACAATATTATACCATATTAAACAATATTATACCATTCTATACCATACTAAACAGTGCTATACCATACTAACCAACAATACTATACCATACTAAACAATACTAAACAATACTATATCATGTTAAACATACACCAATACACAATATTACACCATATTAAACAACATTATACCATATGAAACAATACTAAACAACAATATTATACCATACTAAACAATACTAAACAACAATACTATACCATACTAAACAATACTATACAAAAGAAGAATACTATACCATACTAAACAATACTATACAAAAGAACAATACTATACCATACTAAAACAACAATACTATACCATACTAAACAATACTCTACCATAGTAAACAAGAATACTATACCATACTAAGCAATACTATATCATACTAAACCACAATACTACACCATACTATCCCACCCTAGAGGCCCAGAGGGGGAGGAGCCTCACCGGTGTGTTTGAGCGGGAACTCTGCGCGGCGCTGGGCAGCCGGCAGCTCGTTCCCGATGCGCAGCGACACCTGCCGCTTGAAGGGCGAGCTGCTCTGGCTGAGGCCCGGGAAGCCCCTGAAGGACCCCTGCCGCGCCAGGGCGTCGGCCGGGGCGTGGCGCCGCGGGATGGCCTGCGGGCCCAGCACCCCGCTCCCCCCGGTGGTGGTGAGGGGCGGAGAGGCCCCCGGGGAGGAGGAGGAGCCACCGCCAGACTGGGCGGAGCTGTTGCCGCTGGAGGCGGAGCTCAGGGGCAGCGCCGCCCTCGGGTCTGTCTCGGCTGTCGAGACGAGCAGAGAGGGAGGTTGGGTTAGAGAGAAAGAGAGAAAGAGAGAGAGAGAGAGAGAGAGAGACAGAGAGAGAGACAAAGAGTGAGACAGAGAGAGAGACAGAGAGAGAGACAGAGAGAGAGAGCGAAAGAGAGAGAGTGAGACAGAGAGAAAAAGAAAGAGAAAAAGAAAGAGAAAGCGAGGGAGAGAAAGAGAGAAAGAACGAGAGCGAGGGAAAGAGAGAAAGAGAGAGAGAGCGAGCAAGCAAAAGACAGAGAGAGCCAAGCAAGAGAGAGAGAGACCCTGAACTCTGACCTTTCTTGGCCTCCTGCAGCTGCCTCATGACCTCCTCCCGCTCGGCGGCCTCGGTCGCCGTGGTGACGCGGAAGGAGCCCTCGCGGGTGAAGGTGGTGCGGTTGGCGTCGTACGTCGCCGTAACGCCGCATTCCTTCTCCCGCTTCTGCTTGCGCTCCAGACAGGCGGCGAACGCACAGCCCACCGCATGGCTCAGACGCTCTCCCTGCAGGGGGCGCACACACACACACACACACACAGAGAGACAGACAGACACACAGTTACCCCATCGTCACCCCCAACCAACATCCAAAACGTAGGAAGAGATTGGCCCACTTGTGTGTGGAGTGTGTGTAAGTGTTCGGTTAGCCTGGTTAGCCTGCGGTGTGGTGGTCTCACCGAGTCCTTGATGGCCATGAAGCAGTGGCAGATCCAGCGGCGCGTGGTTCCGTCACGGCAGATGTAGGAGAAGGCTCGCTCGAAGTTCCGGTCCGGAGCGCAGAACGACACCTTCTCTATCGTCTGGTCCAGGATCAGGTCCTGTGTGTTGTCGTCGTTGTCAGTCACGTTTTTTTCAAATTTTTTCTTTACTTTTTATGCCCATTTAATTTTTTCCAGTTTTATTTATTTATTTACTTTATTCTTTATTCTTTCATTCTATATACTACGCTTAAAATAAGGAATACATAAATGGAATTATGACGCAGAAGATGGAAAAACCAATACGTGTGTTACAGTCTCCTGCCAGCAGGGGGCAGTGTAACCCAGAATGTCAAAGCTACGGTACCTTGGTCTTGTCATCGACGACGCGCAGCCCGTCGGCCGACACCCACAGCACGGCGCGCACCGCCTTCTTCCCCGCCTGCAACCAATCAGAGAGCAGCGGCGGGCGTGAGACTGACGTTGGGTGCCATGAAACACGCCCCCTTTGCGAGAAACACGCCCCCGTTTCTTCAACCTCAGCGCACACACACACACACACACACACACACACACATTGTGCCTGTGAAGTCCACCTGGAAGAGTGAAAAAGTATAGATTAAGTTGGTTTTCAGGGAGGAGGAGGAGAAGGAGAAGGGGGGGAGGAGGAGGAGGAGAAGGGGGAGAGGGGAAGGGGAGGAGGAGAAGGAGAAGGAGGGGGGAGAAGGGGGAGAGGAGGAGGAGCAGAAGAAGGGGGAGGAGGAGAAGGGGGAGGAGGAAGAGAAGGGGGAGGAGGAAGAGGAGGAGAAGGGGGAGGAGGAAGAGGAGAAGGGGGAGGAGGAAGAAGAGGAGGAGAAGGGGGAGGAGGAGGACAAGCAGGAGGAGGAGGAGGAGGAGGAGGACCACAGTGGTGGAATGAGCTCCTGGCTGACGTCAGGACGGCAGAGTCGCTCACCAGCTTCCGCAAGAGACTCAAGACCCACCTGTTCAGAGTTCACCTGGACTCTACATAACCCCGCCTTCCCTCTCCTAACCCGAGCACTAACTTGCATGTTTGTATGTCTTGGCATTATTAATAGTGCTTAGCATTGCTTAGCATATTGTATGTTCGTAGATGTTGGTACTGCACTCAGAATGTCACGTCTGCTCTTACCCCAGATATTATGCAGACAACCTAGCAATTATGAAACTCGTTCTATTAACCTTGAGATTATGAATGCTTGAAACCTGCTCTATTCTTATCTTTATGTACCACAGCGATATATTGCTGTCTCTCCTTCAACAAATGTACTCTTTGTAAGTCGCTTTGGATAAAAGCGACTTACAAATGCCTTCAATGTAAATGTAAATGTAAATGAGGAGGAGCAGGAGGAGCAGGATGAGGATAGATGAAGACTTTGGAGTGGAAACGACAGTAGCTGGACCCCAGGTCTCTCTCTCTCTCTCTCTCTCTCTCTCTCTCTCTCTCTCTCTCTCTCTCTCTCTCTCTCTCTCTCTCTCTCTCTCTCTCTCTCTTTTTCTCTCTCTCTCTCTCTCTCTCTCTCTCTCTCTCTCTCTCTCTCTCTCTCTCTCTCTCTCTCTCTCTCTCTCTCTCATATCCCATGTGTGTGGGTATGTTTGCATGTGCGTGTGTGCTCCTATTCTGGTGGGTGAAAGAACAGAATGACATCATGAAGTTATGAAGATCTGTCAACAAATGAAAACAACAAAACAACAAAAAAGGAGAGAGAGGGCGAGAGAGAGGGCGAGAGAGAGCGAGGCAGGCACACTGTGATGCACTTACTTTTGCAAAGAATCCCTTGAAGAACTTCCTGTCCTGGAAGTGGTATTGGTTGGTGGGGGTGTGTGGGAAAAAGGGGTAGGGGGGGGGCAGGGGGGGGGGGGGGGGGGCAGGGTGGAGGGGACAAGGCATGAGAATGTTACAGATGAGGTCTACGTGGTCTGAGGAACCCAGAGGGACTGATTGAGTTTCGGGGCACGGGTTATGGTTATGGTTATGGTTAGGGTTGGGTGTAGATTATGCTGGTTGGTTGGGGTTAGA
>PIJE02000255.1:357745-380245 GCA_002895965.2 Coryphaenoides rupestris
AAGAGAGAGAATACACACACACACACACACACACAACACCTCTCAACACACACACACCACACACACACACACACACACACACACACACACATCCACACACACACACACATACACACACACACCACACAACGACAGAGAAGAGAGAGAGATTGTTAGTTGCAGACAGAGTTGGTGAGGAGATGGGGTGATGTGGGTGTGGGAGGTGATGTGGTGAGGAAGTTAGGTTTGATTTACTGAGTGAGTTTGGAGTAGGGTATTGAGGAGTAGTGAGTGAGTGAGTGAGTGAGTGATAGTGAGTGAGTTGAGTGAATAGAGGTGAGTGGGTTTGGGATGAGAGTGTTTGAGAGAGGAGTGGTCGAAGATCTTAAACACCTGGGTTAAGAGTTCAATTGAGTTAGTCCGGTAATATCAGAATCGAATGTTGCTGACGGGTTAACGGCTAAACCTTAGCACTGTTAAACTAACAGAATGTGACGGGATCAGGGAGGTTAGGGTGGAATCCGGGGAGGGGGGGCGGGTGGAAGACTCGCTTTTGGTTTTGTTTTACAGCAACCGCACCAAATAAAACCTGCGTTACAAAAAAGACAACAAAATAGATATAAAAAACAACGCAAAAACACCGAAATAAAAAGAAATACACACAATGGTTTCAAAAGTGGTTTGAAGGGAGGAGGGAGGTGGTGGAGAAGAGGGAGGAGGAGCAGAAGAAGTCTTGGGGGGTGAGGGAGGAGTGGGGTTTATAAAGGGGAGTCATCCTAAGGCCTCTCCTCCACCTCCACCAACACCCCACAGACAGACCGGGCTCCCTCGCCTCTAGACGTACCAGCGAGAACCAGTACCTGCTACAACCCCTGGGTGAGCGTGCGTTGTGTGTGTGTGTGTGTGTGTGTGTGTGTGTGTGTGTGTGTGTGTGTGTGTGTGTGTGTGTGTGTGTGTGTGTGTGTGTGTGGTTGTGTGTGTTTGCTGCGGAGGCCAAAGGCCGCGAGCTGAGTGAGATGTCACCAGTGCATACCACCGTGTCCACTGCGTGGAATAACACTGGTGTCCCGTAGAGGACATTCAGGTGACTAGGCTCTGATAAAAGTGATTTTGCCACCACACTCCATGTAATAATTCACTTTGCAGGCCATATTTTACCACGTTCCAGTGTTTCTGTTTCTGTTTGTTTCTGGATGGCTGCGGTCGCTGGGGGACGGCACTCAGGAACACATCAAGACTCGTTATCAACCTCCATCACCGTCGACATTTCTACTTTCTGCTGTTTCATTCTTCAGTTCTCGAACGTGACTCAGGGGATGTGCGAGTCAGGGGTGTGTGACTCAGGGGGGTGTGCGAGGGTTCGAGAGTTCAAACACACTCTGATATTCACGGCCCCGACCCGGCCAGGCTGGACAAACAGCCACTAAAGTTATTATTAATATAATTATTGTTATGAGTGAGAAATTCAGAAATTCATAATCTGTGTGGACGGAATTTCAATGTGAGGCTAGCGATGGATCAGGGCCTTGTACTGCAAGCAAAACACAGGTCTAGATATAGATATCTATATATACACATAAAATGCAGGTGTGGATTTACAAAAGCTAATATACGTCAGTCTGTCCTACACACCGTGAACCTCAAGGAGACACCGGCATCCATGTTGGCAGCAAACAACATGGGGGGGGGGGGCTCGCGTGCAACATGCAAAATGCAAAATGCTAAATCACACTTGCTACAGCGCGGCTTGTGCAACGACCACACCGCCGCCAAAACCGCCATATCACCATTACACACAGAACACATTACAACATGACGTGAGTGTGTGTGCGCACACGTCCAAGTTCTCCGATTTTTAGAGAAGCGATGACGATGAATTTTTGAAGTCCATGCAGGGCCGGAGCGCTCTGGCGTTAATATTCATTAGATCAGATATGTACTTCTTTGCTCCCCAGTCTCGTTGTCATTCAGCAACTCTAGCGAGCTAGCTAGCAGACGAGCGCACCACAGGAATACTAAATCCATCACCCCCCCCCCCCCCCCCCGGCACTCGGCCTCAGGCCAGCAGCAGCAGAAGGAAGTGACATCACTGTGACATCACAACGACGGAAGGGCAGTTTGGAGGTTGGTGGTGCCGCAGTGCAGACTCTACACCCCCCTTTTCCAACCCCCCACTCCCCCTCCTCTGGGTCACATGGAGAGCTTGGGGGGGGGGGGGGGGGGGGGAGATACTCATTATCACCACCACCGCCCAGATGCATGCTGGGATGCACGTGTTAAGGGGACGCCTGGACCACTTTAATAAAACTTTATTTAAAGCCGATTTCGTCACAATTACATTTGTCGCAAACGACTTGGCCGACAAAGTGTTTTCAGCTGCTGCAGGGGCCGGTCTGTAGAATATTATACGCACATTAACATTTAGTCTTTCAGCAGATGCTTTGTCATTAAGGAGCAGATAGGGGTTGGGGGACGGGGCGGCGGCATCTTGCACTAGGATGCCTCCAAGGTAGACCACCTGGGCGTCCAAACACCTAACCACTAGCCAGCCCTGCCCCCCCGGCCTCTGTAATGTATATCATAATAAATAAGACTATATAATAATAACTATATAAATAACAGGGTAGAGAGAGAGAGCCTGGCTCCTCCCACCTCCCTCCCCCCACCCCCCTCACCACCTCATACGCTCCAGTCAGGTGAGGGACGGATTTAGACCCAGACGGTGTTCTGGCTGGTGTTAGGGATGTTACACACACCCTCCACCCCCCCAGGACAGAGTGTCTCCTCTCTGGGCCTGCTGCCTGGTCCCTCTCTGGGGACTCACGTGTCAAGCAGTACGTTCTGTTGCCAGATAAACAAGACGAGAGCTAGCTCTAACATGCCGCCATTTAGTTTGGAGTGTTAGCGGGTATATTCCGGCACTAATGGGTAGATTAGCCAAAGGGCTAATAGCCAAAAGGCTAAGTTACCCATTAACAAAAGCCATCAGTGCCGATAGGTATATAGTCACCATTAGGCCTGATGGCTCCCCTCTCGGCTACCTGGCAGGAATCGCTTCTCACCTACGACACAGACAAGCCTACGATCCGGCACGACCAGGGGTGTCAAACATGTGAACCAGTCAGAGAGTGCATCTTCAATAATATCGAAAGTGTTTTGTTAAGTCTGGCCCCCGTTTGAAGCATTAGCTCTGTTATACCTGTTTAGTCAAACGACAGGTGGTTCCACACTAGTTCCACCACGTGAACAGCAGGGGGCAGCGCCGCTCCTCCGTAACTCCAGTTCCACCTCATTTCCTGTCAGGTGAGTCTCCCCGGGGCCAGTAAGTAGTCAGGTGTCATGCAGGTAGCCGCCTGCCACGTCTCGGGCCAGGTCACGTGATGCGGTGACGTATGGGGGCGTGTGTGTGTGTGTGTGTGTGTGTTGCGTTGACATTGGGCTCCAGCAGCAGGGAATCAGATGATTGCTTATTATTATAACGCAGTTGCAAACGCGGAAGGACAGTTCAACAGTTCAACAAGTGTGCCGGCGGTGGTGGTGGCTCATGTGCACACAGCAAGGCAGAGGCTTAGTGTGTGGCTGATGGATCACAACATACATATTGTTATGTAGTATCCTGCTGTAATTTCTCCAGTGATATTTCATGTCAACTTCTCCAAACACTTCGCCCCCCCCCGCCCCACCCCGCGACCAGACCACAACACAATGGATGCATTCAAGTCAAGTCAACACAATGCTATGGTCTATAGCCCTTAATCACAGTCGCAGTCTCAAAGGGCTTCACTGCCACATATTGATGACGGCCCCTCACCATAAGGGCCCCCTAGCTTAATTATCAAGGAACGCAGCATGACAGGGACGTTTCTGGGTTTAACAGGACATAAGGGCAGGATTACAGGCAAACATTTTAAGGTATGTTATCACCGAGTGTTGAGTGGTGGTGATTGGACCATTAACAGGCTTTTTTTTATTTTATTTTTTATTTTATTTTTTTTAAACAGGCCGTTTAAACCACCGTGATCCGAGCTGGGAGGACAAACCTGAAGACCTTCTGAACAGAACTCTCATCAGAACCCTCCAGGCAGACAGCGGTGGAACGAGGCAGAAATCTCATTAGAGAGAGGGAGAGAGACCCAGAAAGAACGGCAGACAGAGAGAAGGGAGAGAGAGGGGGGAGAGAGAGAGAGAGAGAGAGCATGAGCGAGAAAGAGAAAGAGACCGACCAGGAAATGCAGGCCTGGGCGGTGTCTCAAAGGACTGGCCACCAATACAGAGATGCTAACGCAATTATGCACCACACACACACACACACACACACACACACACACACACACACACACACACACACACACACACACACACACACACACACACACACACACACACACACACACACACACACACACACACACACACACACACACACACACACACACAGCAGGAGCCCTAATCATGTGACCTGCAGGGGTAATGTGTGTGTGTGTGTGCACGCATGAACGCATCCAACTCAGCCACCAGGTCTGCATCATATATAATAATAATATAGAATTACACCGAGAACCCCTGATCCAAATGCATTACGAGTCCATTTACATCCCCGACCCAACCGCATGTGTGTGTGTGAGAGAGTTTACACTTACGCAAGCACGCACGCACACACACACACACACACACACACACACACACACGCACGCACGCACGCACGCACGCACACACACACACACTGCAGATACCACAAGCCGTGGTATCTGCCCCTCCTGGAGGAGAGAGATTATTCCACCTCCATTCCCCGGAATTCCCTCTTTCGTTGCGATAACCTGCAGCAGGAAGCGCAAGTCACCTGACCTTTACTGGGGGCAATGGGGGGCGGGACCAATGGGGGCGGGGTAGGGGCAGGGTCAGCTGGGAGCGGTTATATTTAAAGGAACAGATATCACAACACAGGTCGAGAGTTTAATATAGTTGTCCAGAAAACAGAAGGAAGAAAAGACAAACTTGACACAGAGGGAAGTGAGAGAGAGAGAGAGAGAGAGAGAGAGAGAGAGAGAGAGAGAGAGAGAGAGAGAGAGAGAGAGAGAGAGAGAGAGACAGAGAGACAGAGAGACAGAGAGAGAGACAGACAGACAAGCCATATTTTAGTCTGTGGGGCGAAGCGTAGAAAAGCATTCCCATCAACAGCATCAGAGGCTGTGGTTCAGCCTCAGTTTGGCCTCCTAGGAACAGAGAAGACAAGAGACTGACCGAGACCAAGATGGCCGACCAGGACCCAAGATGGCTGACCGGGACCAAGATGGCCGACCAGAGCGAAACAGATGTCCGAGAGAGAGAAAGAGAGAGCGAGAGCGAGAGACACACACACACACAGAGAAAACATGGAGAATGACAAGACATCCTCCATCAAACTCTCGGGGAGGGGAGGAGGAGGAGGAGGAGCAGGAGGCCAGGGAGAACCTACCGTCTTGAGTCTCTTCACCGCCTCCTCACAGATGTGCATCCCCCGCGACTCCTCCACCTCCACATGACCCAGGTACTGGAGAGAGAGAGAGAGAGAGAGCGAGAGCGAGAGCGAGAGAGAGAGAGAATGACAGTTAGACATCAGTGTTGTCAGTTAGACATCATCAAGTGTTGACACGACACTATTTTACATTACTTTGCACTTTCTGATAGATCTAAGATGCAAGCCCTGGCAGGACATGATCATGATGATGGTGTCACACCATAAAGTACAGGACAGGAATATGAATATGACATTATGACGTGCTCACACAGGCAGTATTGTTATTCACACTGTGCAAGTACATGTGTCTTTGTGTCCTGGTGTGAGAATGTGTGTCCGTGTCTCTGTTACGTGTGTGTGTGTGTGTGTGTGTGTGTGTGTGTGTGTGTGTGTGTGTGTGTGTGTGTGTATTTGTGTACGTGTGTGTGTGTGTGCGTGCATGCGTGTAGCAGTTCTGCATTGTGTTCCGTCTGTGTTCAGCAGATAAGGGGATAGGGGGTGGGCGGGGGGCGGAGGCTACACGGCCCTGGACTTTGTCTCCGCCCCCCCCCCCCCCAGCGGTCTGTTTGCATTGACTGCCCGTCGGCGAGGGCTTTGGTATCTGTCTGCCTGGTCCATTACTCATGGCTGCAGAGATAGCCAGAGTACACAGAGGCCAACCAGACATGTACGATACAAGATGGCCGACCAATACGTCACCACACGTACAAATACACAGCCCAGATCACAATATGTCACCAAATACACAGCCAATATTACAATACTTCGCCAAATACATAGCCGACCAATACGTCACCAAATAAACAGCCAATATTACAATACTTCGCCAAATACATAGCCGACCAATACGTCAAAAACACACAGCCCAGTTCACAATATGTCACCAAATAGTCAAGTCAAAGTTTATTATATCCCAATATCATACGGTAACCAACCAACCAACCAACCAACATTATGTCTCAAAAGGTTGCACATAGAATCAAACAATAATCATCAACATTTACAAAATGTATAAAATTCGAACTATCGATCCCCGGGCTCCGCCTCCTAGCCAAGTGTTGAGGTGTCCCTGAGCAAGACACCACCTAACACCTAACTGCTCCTTGACGTGTTTGGTTTTGTTACCAGGTGTGCCAATGCGCAACGTCTGTGTATGAATGGGTGAATGATGAGGCACATACTGGTATAAAGCGATTTGGATAAAAAGCGATGATATAAATGCCAATCCATTAACCATTTAAAAAGAGCGGTAAAGAACATTAGCAAAATGTATAAAGTTAATGAAACCACGTAATAATATGGTATAAACATTCAAATACACAGCAATATCACAATACTCCACCAAATTATCTCCAATGCCATACATAGCCAAGATTAGCATCACATCACCAATGCATAGCCAATACAGGATTAATCACCTCCAGTTACGCTAACAGTTCACCTAAACACACAGTTCCACCACCACGACTACCCATTGACGTCACCGAGATCACCAAACAGCTTTTCGGCAATATGGCGGCGTCTCTGTTAAGAAAGGGGGCGTGTGCCAGCGGACGCCTCTGGATGCCTCTGAATGTGATTGGACAGGTGCTGTATAAACAGACACAGCTTGGGCCCCGGCCAGCCAGCCAGCATCAGGGCGCAAACATGGAAACCAAACAGGAAGTAGTTCTTCTGGAGCACATGAGGGAGGGGCGGGGACTGCTTGCGGAGGAGCTGTCTCACCACACCAGGTACATACACACACACACAGCTCTCAGACACCAGGTACACCACACACAACTCTCTCAGGACATCACGGTACACACACACTCTCAGACACCAGGTTACACAAACACTCAGACCATCCAGGGTACACACAACGACACTCCAGACATTCAGGTACCACAGCACACACCTCAGACATTCAGGTACACACCACACACACACACACACCACAGACACACAGACACAGACCACACAGACACAACACCCCGCTGACTTCTAAGGACAAATCTGCACACCTGGGGCTGGAAGTGAGGGGGCAGGAGCCACCCGGCCAGGTGAGGCGGAGGTCACGGGGGGGACGGGACCGGGTGGGCGGAGCTCACAACACAAAGGACGAAGCAGACTATAAATAAATCGTCTGTGTTCTCCAGCACGTCATCACCAATTCAACAGTGACGGGCACACCCAGTTCCTGGGGTCGCTACAATTGTGCGTACAGGGTCACGAGGAAGTCCTTACCCTTTCCTTCGTGAACCCCCCCCCCCCCCCCCCCTCTTCAACCACCTCCGGTCTAAGATACTGCATCACCCCCCCTCCTCCTCCTCAGTCGGTGGTATTTTAAGGAGAGTGACTCAAAGAGGGGGTGGGGGCTTTCAATTGCAAAATAGTACACACACACCAACCAAACACGTCATGTATACATATACATACACACACACCAAACACGTTATGCATACATACATACAGGGCACACACACACACACACACACACACACTGTTCTGAACATAATCATCGTGGACATTGTTGACATATTTGATGATTATGAAGTCTCTCTCTCTCTCTCTCTCTCTCTCTCTCTCTCTCTCTCTCTCTCTCTCTCTCTCTCTCTCTCTCTCTCTCTCTCTCTCTCTCTCTCTCTCTCTCCTCTCTCTCTCTCTCTCTCTCTCTCTCTCTCTCTCTCTCTCTCTCCTCTCCCTCTCCTCTCTCTCTCTCCCTCCCTCTCTCCCTCTCTCTCCCTCACAGGTGCATGTTCTATCCCAACACGTGTGTGTGCCAGTGCGTGTGGTAGCTTGGGCTTACTCTAATTCACCGTCATGATCTCTCATGTCTCACATGTCATGCTGCTGGGGACTCAGTGAACACCTGGTAGACGGGGGGATGTGTTCGGGAAATGGACAGGAAGTGGCTGTGGGTTGGACAGGAAGTGTATGGAGATAGACAGGAAGTGCTGTGGGTTGGACAGGGTGTTTTTTTGGAGATAGACCGGAAGTGGGTTGAACAGGAAGTTTTTGGAGACAGACAGGAAGTGGCGTGGGTTGGACAGGAAGTGCTAACCTTGACGGTGAAGCTGCACTTGCCGCTGCGCACCGCCTCCTCGTCTGTCTGCCACTGGTGCGGCCGGCTGGACTCGGGGACATAGACGTCCTTCTTCCGGCGGAAACTCTGCCGAAGCTTGTTCATCCTCGCTGCGCCCTCCTGTCGCCACAGAGATGAGAGATGCAAGGAAGGGGCAGAGTTTAGGACACGTTACAATACCTTGACGTTTGAGGTCTAAAGGGGACATATTATGCAACCAGGTGTCACAATTGCCATGTGACCACCGTCTAGTGACATCACAAGTGGGAATGTCCACCTAGACGTATGCTGACTACGAGATCAGTTCACCTGTCGGTACAGTCCACTGGGTAGGCTGGTAGACTGATCTAGTAATCATACATCTAGGTGGACATTCCCACTTGTGATGTCATTAGACGGCAGTCACATGGCACTTGAAACGTCTTGCACTGGCTAATGACACTCACACCTGGTGGCATAATATGTGCCCTTTAAAGTCGGCATGAAATTACAATACTGTCATTTCTTCGTCTCCTTAAAAAATGTGGAAAAGTGAAATCGTACATTAAACACAACATCCTCACATACAGCCCAATTAACTTTCGACCAATTACAAACGACCTTCCAACCGCTGATAAACCCGATTCCATCAGGACCAAAACCGCACACGACAAGAACAGCTTCCTCCCCACGGCAAATGGCCTCATCAACAAGACCCGGGACCCCCACTGATCCCCACCCCCTATGGGCACTATACTACACGTTATATAAACGTTTAACCCCACTGACTCCCACCCCCACATAGACGGACACTACTGCGTTACATTACTGCACATGCTTTTTTCATTAAATTGCTAATTTTTAATACTGCTTTAACTGCTTATTTTTAAAATATATTTGTAGAATTCTTTGCATTTTTTTTTTTATTTCTCTGTTTTTACTTTGTTTAATGTTCAATTCTATGCACCAATTGCACAAAGGCACATTCACTGTTTGCAAAGACCAAGGCAATAAAGCAGTTTCTGATTCTGGTTCTGCTGCCCCCTCCTCCCTCACGCTCCGAGTCTCGTTTTTGTCATCAACCATCTAACCACATCCTCTGCGAGATCAAATCCTGTTCCGCCTCAGCTTGGTTCCACGTGTGTTGTGTCACCATGTCGCAGTGAGACATCCTCTGAATGTTGTCGTTAACGGGCTTACAAAGAAAATCCCTCCCACCCCCCAACATGATGTGAGGATCACGGATGACAATATCTAAATATTGACTGAGGATGATTTTGATCGTGTACCATCCGACGGCTTCCCTGCGTCATCTCATCTCTCATCTCTGCGCCCCGATTGGCTGTCGGATTAGCACATATGATTCCTGCTACAACCCACTGTCTCACCCCTCTCCCTCCCCAAAACCTCATTCACAACCTGGGTGGACGAGAGTGAGAGACAGATAGAGAGAGAGAGACAGAGACAGAGAGATACACACAGAGACAGAGTCGGACAGACAGAGAGACACAGAGAGAGAGAGAGACACGGAGACAGAGTCAGACAGACAGACAGACTGACAGAGACACACACAAGGGCAGAGTCAGAGAGACAGAGAGAAACACACACAAGGACAGAGTCAGACAGACAAAGAGACATAGAGACAGAGTCAGACAGACAGACAGACAGACAGACAGAGAGACACAGAGAGAGAGAGAGAGACACAGAGACAGAGTCAGACAGACAGACAGAGACAGAGGGAGAGAGACACACACAAGGACAGAGTCAGAGAGACAGAGAGAGAAACACACACAAGGACAGAGTCAGAGAGACAGAGAGAGACACAGAGAGACAGAGTCAGACAAAGACAGAGCGAGACAGATGGATGTCCCTGCCCCCCTCCTGTGTACAAGGCACTGGGCTGCATAGTGTCCACAACTCTACAGTGAGGGAGACGTAACGGACCGCAGACCGGCCAACACACAGCAGACAGCAGGTTGACTTCAGGGTAAATTCAGGGCCGTCAGACTCAGGGTGAGTCATCCGTTAGCGGGTAAAGGACCAACTTTTAGCGCAACACACACACATACACACACACACACACAGAATAAAGAGGCTTCATACAGGAGGAAGGGAGGATGAATGGAGGTGGAAAGGATAATGAATGAAGTTATGATGAAAAGGAGAGAGAGAGAAAGAGAAAGAGAGAAAGAAAGAGAGAGAGAGAGGCCGAATGTTGATGGCGCTGGTAATTAATAACTAGTATAAAGAGAAAGATCGAGAGAGAGTGAGAGACAAAGACTGCATGATTAATCCGATCTTTTCACGGCTCGATAGCGATAAGGTTCTTGGTATCCCAGACACACACACACACACGCACGCATGCACGCGTACGCGCACACGCACACGCACACACACGCGCCACTGCAGAATCGTCCCCAGACGTGGTGACTAAACCATCTGATACCGCGCACGGAATACACAGTTCCTCTCGGGACCGAACGGCGAAACATGGGAACATCGGACGTGACAGACCCGGGTATAGAGGGAGGACGGAGCCAGGCCTGGGTGTGGGGAGCTGTCCTGAGGCAGTGACAGAGGTCTTGCTATCTGCTTCTGCCAGCCCGGTCCACACACACACACACACACACACACACACACACGTTTCCCTGCCATGCTTCAGAGGAAGCATGGCAGGGTCCAGTACACACCAGTACCAGTGCATTTGGTGGTCCAGTACACACACACACACAGACACACACACACACACACACGAGGAATAAGGAATTAGCATGCATTACAAGTGTGTGTGTGTGTGTGTGTGTGTGTGTGTGTGTGTGTGTGTGTGTGTTTTGTGTACGTGTGGTGTGTGCGTGCATGCGTGTAGCAGTTCTGCATTGTGTTCCGTCTGTGTTCAGCAGATAAGGGGATAGGGGGTGGGCGGGGGGCGGAGGCTACACGGCCCTGGACTTTGTCTCCGCCCCCCCCCCCCCGCGGTCTGTTTGCATTGACTGCCCGTCGGCGAGGGCTTTGGTATCTGTCTGCCTGGTCCATTACTCATGGCTGCAGAGATAGCCAGAGTACACAGAGGCCAACCAGACATGTACGATACAAGATGGCCGACCAATACGTCACCACACGTACAAATACACAGCCCAGATCACAATATGTCACCAAATACACAGCCAATATTACAATACTTCGCCAAATACATAGCCGACCAATACGTCACCAAATAAACAGCCAATATTACAATACTTCGCCAAATACATAGCCGACCAATACGTCACCAAATAAACAGCCAATATTACAATACTTCGCCAAATACATAGCCGACCAATACGTCACCAAATAAACAGCCAATATTACAATACTTCGCCAAATACATAGCCGACCAATACGTCAAAAACACACAGCCCAGTTCACAATATGTCACCAAATAGTCAAGTCAAAGTTTATTATATCCCAATATCATACGGTAACCAACCAACCAACCAACCAACATTATGTCTCAAAAGGTTGCACATAGAATCAAACAATAATCATCAACATTTACAAAATGTATAAAATTCCCCGGGCTCCGCCTCCTAGCCAAGTGTTGAGGTGTCCCTGAGCAAGACACCACCTAACCCTAACTGCTCCTGACGTGTTGGTTGTTACCTTGCATGGTTGACACCGCCGTCTGTGTATGAATGGGTGAATGTGAGGCAATACTGTAAAGCATTTGGATAAAAGCGATGATATAAATGCAATCCATTAACCATTTAAAAAGAGCGGTAAAGAACATTAGCAAAATGTATAAAGTTAATGAAACCACGTATAATATGGTATAAACATTCAAATACACAGCCAATATCACAATACTCCACCAAATTATCTCCAAATGCATACATAGCCAAGATTAGCATCACATCACCAAATGCATAGCCAATACAGGATTACATCACCTCCAGTACCAACAGTTCACCTAAACACACAGTCCACCACCACGACTACCATGACGTCACCAGATCACCAAACAGCTTTTCGGCAATATGGCGGCGTCTCTGTAGAAAGGGGGCGTGTGCCAGCGAGCCCTCTGGATGCCCTCTGAATGTGATTGACAGGTGCTGTATAAACAGACACAGCTTGGGCCCCGGCCAGCCAGCCAGCATCAGGGCGCAACATGGAAACCAAACAGGAAGTAGTTCTTCTGGAGCGCATGAGGGAGGGGCGGGGACTGCATGCGGAGGAGCTGTCTCACACACCAGGTACATACACACACACACACTCTCAGACACCAGGTACACACACACACTCTCTCAGACATCAGGTACACACACACTCTCAGACACCAGGTACACAAACACTCAGACATCAGGTACACACACACACTCAGACAACACACACACACACACACACACACACACACACACACACACACACACACACACACACACACACACACACACACACACACACACACACACACACACACACACACACACACACACACACACACACACACACACACACACACACACACACACACACACACAGACACACAGACACAGACACACAGACACACACCCCCTGACTTCTAAGACAAATCTGCACACCTGGGGCTGGAAGTGAGGGGGAGGAGCCACCCGGCCAGGTGAGGCGGAGGTCACGGGGGGGACGGGACCGGGTGGGCGGAGCTCACAACACAAAGGACGAAGCAGACTATAAATAAATCGTCTGTGTTCTCCAGCACGTCATCACCAATTCACTCAGTGACGGGCACACCCAGTTCCTGGGGTCGCTACAATTGTGCGTACAG
The DNA here is from genome assembly GCA_002895965.2 of Coryphaenoides rupestris. Taxonomy (NCBI): domain Eukaryota; kingdom Metazoa; phylum Chordata; class Actinopteri; order Gadiformes; family Macrouridae; genus Coryphaenoides; species Coryphaenoides rupestris. The sequence goes on from PIJE02000255.1 coordinate 371,045, forward strand.
GGTCACGAGGAAGTCCTTACCCTTTCCTTCGTGAACCCCCCCCCCCCCTCTTCACCACCTCCGGTCTAAGATACTGCATCACCCCCCCTCCTCCTCCTCAGTCGGTGGTATTTTAAGGAGAGTGACTCAAAGAGGGGGTGGGGGCTTTCAATTGCAAAATAGTACACACACACCAACCAAACACGTCATGTATACATATACATACACACACACCAAACACGTTATGCATACATACATACAGGGCACACACACACACACAGTTCTGAACATAATCATCGTGGACATTGTTGACATATTTGATGATTATGAACTCTCTCTCTCTCTCTCTCTCTCTCTCTCTCTCTCTCTCTCCTCTCCTCTCTCTCTCCCTCTCTCCCTCTCCTCTCTCTCTCCTCTCTCTCTCTCTCTCTCGCTCTCTCCTCCCTCTCTCTCTCTCCTCTCTCTCTCTCTCTCTCTCCTCCTCTCCTCCTCCTCCTCTCCTCCTTCTCTCCTCTCCCTCTCCCCTCTCCCTCTCCTTCCTCTCCCTCCCCTCTCCCCCTCTCTCCCTCACAGGTGCATGTTCTATCCCAACACGTGTGTGTGCCAGTGCGTGTGGTAGCTTGGGCTTACTCTAATTCACCGTCATGATCTCTCATGTCTCACATGTCATGCTGCTGGGGACTCAGTGAACACCTGGTAGACGGGGGGGATGTGTTCGGGAAATGGACAGGAAGTGGCTGTGGGTTGGACAGGAAGTGTATGGAGATAGACAGGAAGTGCTGTGGGTTGGACAGGGTGTTTTTTTGGAGATAGACCGGAAGTGGGTTGAACAGGAAGTTTTTGGAGACAGACAGGAAGTGGCGTGGGTTGGACAGGAAGTGCTAACCTTGACGGTGAAGCTGCACTTGCCGCTGCGCACCGCCTCCTCGTCTGTCTGCCACTGGTGCGGCCGGCTGGACTCGGGGACATAGACGTCCTTCTTCCGGCGGAAACTCTGCCGAAGCTTGTTCATCCTCGCTGCGCCCTCCTGTCGCCACAGAGATGAGAGATGCAAGGAAGGGGCAGAGTTTAGGACACGTTACAATACCTTGACGTTTGAGGTCTAAAGGGGACATATTATGCAACCAGGTGTCACAATTGCCATGTGACCACCGTCTAGTGACATCACAAGTGGGAATGTCCACCTAGACGTATGCTGACTACGAGATCAGTTCACCTGTCGTGTGTGTCCATGTGTGTGTGTGTGTGTGTGTGTGTGTGTGTGTGTGTGTGTGTGTGTGTGTGTGTGTGTGTGTGTGTGTACAGTCACAGATGGCGGTGTCCCGCTGCGACAGCAGAGTAAACAAGATAATGAAGACGTTAACAGGAAGCGCTGTCGCATCCCTTCCTGTACTCCTGCTTTTCACAGTAAAAGCACGGCCGCTGTGCAAACAGATGATAATGATATTTACGGACACGGTTGGAACAGCTTAGATCTGAATATTTTGTCCCCCGAATTGCCTCTCATTGATAAAGTAGGCTTGGGGGAAAAATACATTTGTTTAATATAAGTAGGTTTGAGAAAAAAGGATTTGTTTTAAAAGAGACTTGAGAGAAAAAGATTTTTACTATAATCAACGGCAATTTGTTTGTAAACAGTATAGTTTGTATAACAATATGAAGTTATATACAAATATGTTATTAACATTAATAATGATCACATTAATAACAATCATATTAATAATGGCCATATTAATAACAATAATATGAATAACAGAATAATAAAGAAAATATTAATAACGATCATATTAAGATTGATTTTCTGGCCTCTCTCGTCTCCGCACCCGAGCTGTCAGTCATGTGTTTCCTTCCTGACCATATATGGGCTTCCTGGCGTTCCCTTTCAGTATAAAAGCGTGGGGATGTGTTTGTGAAGACGGCTCTTTTAATCAAATGACTCTGACTCCCCCTCCCCTCTGTTGCTAGGGGACCAGAGATCATTAATACAACGCGCTGCTGGATCATATTCCATCAGCCAGTTAGTGCGATGAGTGATGATGAAGATAAAGACGATGGGGACAAAGATGACTGACGGTCCTGATTCACACACATGCAGACGGAACCCCGCCGCGAGGAGACACCTGGTTACCGTGACGACAACAGGTTTCTATCCAATTTCATATTTTAAGCTACCGTTAATTCATGATGACACATCCTGCGCTCACAGGAAGTCGATGTTAAGGTTTGGCGAGGTTTTTAAGCGGGACAAAGTAAAAGTGTGAATGTGGTCATACGAATATGATTCTGACTTCGCCAAATTGATGCAGATTGCCAGGAGAAAAACTAAATGGTAATAATAATAAAATATGAAGACTTCCTCCTAGTAAGACTTCCTTCCTGTGCTGTTTGCCACAACACCCACACACACACATTTAAGGTTCGTACCAGAGAGAGAGAGAGAGAGAGAGAGAGAGAGAGAGAGAGAGAGAGAGAGAGAGAGAGAGAGAGAGAGAGAGAGAGAGAGAGATGGAGAGACAGAAAGAGGAGGCAGGAGTTAAGGAGACGAGGGAACATGAGGATAATGGAGGAAGAGAAAAGGGTGGAGGTGAAGACAGGAGTGGTGTAGAATCAGCAGAACTCAGCAGAATCAGAGCGGGAGAAAGGCAGAGAGACAGAGGCACAGCCGACCATGAGAGAGAGAGACCTGGAGAGAGAGGGAGAATGGGGCCTCTGTGGTGGTGCTCATTAGGGATGGTTGTAAGCAGTTCATAAACCTTGACACACACACACACACACACACACACACACACACCACACACACACACACACACACACACACACACCACACACACACACACACACACACACACACACACACACACACACACACACACACACACACACACACACACACACACACACACACACAGCAACAAAGCAGAGCTTAATGTCAAGACCAATGGTGATCAGGAGGGCGAGAGAGGTATCGGGGGAACACAGAGAGAGAACAGGGGTAGAGAGAGGTAGAGGTGGAACATAGAGAGAGAGATGAGAGCCAGAAAGAAGAAGAGAGAGAGAGAGGTAGAGAGGGGAGAGAGAGAGAAATGAAACAAGGGGGAGAGAGCGTGAGGGAGGTAGAGAGAGAGATAACGGGAACATAGGGCAAACGAGAGAGAGTGTGAGAGAGAGAGGAGGAGGGAGAGTATTGGAATGAGAGAGGGAGAGAATTCTTTCCCATAATTCCTTGCAGCGCCGGCAGCAGTTGACCCTACAGTATTTGAATAATCTCTCCAGGAATGGAAAACTGATTAATACTGAGGAGAAACCAGGGATGAGTACAGAGGGAGGGAGGGAGAGAGGAGAGAGAGGGGAGGAGAGGGAGGGAGGGATGCCAGGAGAGACAAAACGGGCAGCATTTCAAAAGAAGAAAAAAAAGACCCATCTCTCTCTCTCTCTCTCTCTCTCTCTCTCTCTCTCTCTCTCTCTCTCTCTCTCTCTCTCTCTCTCTCTCTCTCTCTCTCTCTCCTCACCCCTCCTTTCTCTCTCTCTCCTTTCATCCTCCATCTCTCCATCTCTCTCCACCACTCAGGGTGACCGGCTGGCATCTTTGCCCACGGGGGAGGAGGGAAGGAGGGGAGGAGAGGGGAAGGAGGGGAGGAGAGGGGGAGGAGGGGAGGAGAGGGGGAGGAGGGGAGCGGAGGTCAGAGATATGCAGTTAACTCGCTAATCCAATTTCACAGGTCCTGGACTGCGATGTGACATGAGGAGGGATCTGGACCAGACAGACAGACAGACAGACAAACAGAGAGAGAGAGACAGATAGAGAGAGAGAGAGACAAACAGAGACAACCACTGGTGAACTCTCGTGACCAAGAGGGCCGTGCCGGATGGGATTAGGGGGAGCCAGGGGTCAGAGGTGAAAGGTGAGGCGACTGCGGAGTGAGTCAAGTGAGTCACGGTCCACCGCCCTGTGATTACAGAGACGCTTGGCTTACAGGAACAACATCCTGTTGACTCCTGGTTGTGACTCCTTGATTTATGAGCTCACGCTCACATTCCCGAATAATATGAATAATGATCGCATAAATCGTAAAGATTGTAAAACTATCATACTAATAACATTAATTTCGATCATATTAATAACCATCATATTAGATCCTTCTCCACCTGCATCATGTCATGTGACCACCTCCACTTGCATCATGTGACTAACTCCACCTGCATTATGTCATGTGACCACCTCCACCTGCATCATGTCATGTGACCACCTCAACCTGCATCATGTCATATGGCTACCTCCACCTGCATCATGTAACCACCTGCATCATGCCATGTGACCACCTCCATCATGTCATGTGACCACCTGCATCATGTCATGTGACCACCTCCATCATGTCATGAGACCACCTGCACCTCCACCAGCATCATCATTTCACATGACCACCTGCACCTCCACCTGCATCATGTTATGTGACCACCTGATCATGCAACATGTGCAGTATAAATAAAGATAATAATAATAATACTCATGGCCATGTGACCGTTAGTTCTCCACCTTCCTCTCGTGAGCGCTCCAGCAACACCATGGGACGAGGCTCTGCTATTAATACTCAATAATCTGCACCTCCGCAGGAAGCCAGTTGAGGTTTCTGTTAGCGGTGAGCCTGCCAGCCCACAGCGCTGGAGTGGCCACCGGGGAGGATGGGACTTTATGCACTTCTGCTTCTACTTCTCATCCAACTTTTTTTGATATAATGAGATCCCAGCTGCCAGTCAACCGAAACAGAGATAGTAGTCAATCATCACTTGAACACTGACTGGTGCACGACATTATACACTTTTAAACAACAACAACCAGGGTGATTAACATCTGTGTGGAGTAATGACTTCAGTAGTGGTGGTATTGTGTATTAGTAGTATAGGGGCCACATCATGTGCATATTAGTAGTAGTTAGGGGTACCAAGTGTTTAGTAGCATAGTTAGCAGTATTATGTGCAGCAGAAGAATGTACTTTACTCAGAGAGAGAGAGAGAGAGAGAGAGAGAGAGAGAGAGAGAGAGAGAGGGAGAGAGAGAGAGAGAGAGAGAGAGAGAGAGAGAGAGAGAGAGAGAGAGAGAGAGAGAGGGAGAGAGAGAGAGGTAGAGAGAGAGAGGTAGAGAGAGAGAATAGCCAGAGACAGGAGAAAGGAAAGGAGAGAAACCAAGAGAGAGTTCCTGTGTGTGTGTGTGTGTGTCTCTTCCTGTCGGTTCTCTCTAGGAAGCCAGTGACCAGCTCCCGGTGCCGCTGACCCGCGGTTCCTGAGTGGAACCGCGTGACCGGGTGGACCCACAGGAAGACACAGTAGCAGCCCGCGTGTGTGTGTGTGTATGTTGAGTGTGTGTGTGTGTGTGTGTGTGTGTGTGTTCAGTGTGTGTGTGTGTGTTCAGTGTGTGTGTCCACACATGCAGTAAACATGCAGTGAGTGCTGCAAAAGGCCACTCAGTAGGTCATTCAGCCAGCAGCTACAGACAAAAAATAAAAATGATTATTAATATAGGCCTACATATGACCAACAAGTAGGCCACTACCATCACTCCCCCGATCATGTCCCCTACCTCCTACCCTCATGTCCCCTACCTCCTACCCTCATGTCCCCTACCTCCTACCCCCATGTCCCCTACCTCCTACCCTCATGTCCCCTACCTCCTACCCTCATGTCCCCTACCTCCTACCCCATGTCCCCTACCTCCTACCCTCATGTCCCCTACCTCCTACCCCATGTCCCCTACCTCCTACCCCCATGTCCCCTACCTCCCACCCCCATGTCCCCTACCTCCCCTCCCTCCTACCTGTCCCCTACCTCCTACCCTCATGTCCCCTACCTCCTACCCTCATGTCCCCTACCTCCTACCCCCATGTCCCCTACCTCCTACCCCCATGTCCCCTACCTCCTACCGATCATGTCCCCTACCTCCTACCCTCATGTCCCCTACCTCCTACCCCCATATAGAGACACACAGAGCCGTCTGCTGCTATCAGAGGCTAGTGCTAAGCTACGCTAACAGCAGCAGGTGCTAGGCTAACGGCAACGCGGGCTGGGCTAGCCTTAGCATGCGCCAGGCTAATGGTAGTATGCGTCAGGCGCCAAAATAATGCCACTGCAATAATAATAATAATTATTATTATTACTTCAATCTGAGGACCGCATAAATAAAATAGTTAAATATATCTACAATTGCACAAGCCTTTCAATGTGTGACTATGTCAACATCAGATGGATAGGTCCACTTCAAAACGTTTAAAACTCTGCACTTGATTAATGGTTAGCTTTTTAAAAGTCTCAAACATTGACTTGTAAAAAGTTACTGAAGTGCCATTTAAATGGAATATACTTTTTCATGATCTTGTCACTGCAGTAAATGAATACCAAGGAGACACACACACACACAACACACACACACACACACACACACACACACACACACACACACACACACACACACACACACACACACACACACACACACACACACACACACACACACACACACACACACACACACACACAGACCATTAGTGCAACAAAGCAGAGCTTAATGTCAAGACCAATGGTGATCAAGAGGGCGAGAGAGGTAGAGGTGGAACACAGAGAGAGAGAGGGAGGGAGGGAGAACAAGAGTAGAAAGAGGTAGAGGTGGGACAGAAAGAGAGAGAGAGAGAGAGAGAGATTCAAGTATTTTATTGTCACTTCACAATTTACACGTGAGTATAAGCAGTGAGTGAAAAACGTTTTGTGCAAAACGCCCGACAGCAATTATAAAAGAATACAAAATAGAATAGAACTATGAGAGAGAGAGAGAGAGAGAGAGAGCGAGAGAGAGAGAGAGAGAGAGAGAGAGCAGTGGTTAGGGTTGGGTATCGTTTAGATTTATCCGATACCGGTGCAAACCGATACTTTTAAAACGATACCGGGTGCCAAAACGGTGCCAGAACGATACCTTCTTTAAAAAGAGCAAACAACAACCAGTGTTAATTTCGTTAAACGAAATGTTTGAAGAAAATATGCGTTAACGACCTTTTTCCCATGACTAAGACGTGACGTTGACGTGACGAAAACGGATCTTTGAAAAATAAAAACTGTGACTAAATCTATTTTACTTTCCATTGACGAGACGAGACGAAAATGTTAGTGGTGGACTGAACGGACATTCAAAATTGAATTAATTATTAAAGAGTTTGATTCCAAAACGCGATAAGCGCATTTAAAAAAAAAAAAAGAATCGTTTCCGCAAAACGCGACAACCGGCTAGTTTCTCTGCATTATATTATTATTATATTATTATATTATTCCCTTTCTTTCCAAACTGTGATAAACGCCACGACAGATTTTCAGCAGACTCAGATATATCCGCTCGGGCCAATCACAGCGCGCCATTCCCGTGACGTCACTAGCCTAGTGACAGCTGTCAAAGTCCTGTCAGAGACAACACACACACACACACACACACACAATATCGTAAGAGATTTTAAGCGAAATTATTCATTGATGAAATAATGAATAACTTTGATGGAACAGAGGAGCCGGTGGTTTGTTTCTACAGTGGGAAAAAAACAAACCATCAAAAGATCATCATAGACGGGAGAATGTGAAGAAAATGCGACATTCCTGGCGGTGGTCGCTAGACCTTATTAAGACGCAGAAGCGCCTGGTCCACACAACACACCACACACACACACACACACACACACACACACCAATAAGACGGACTGTAGTCACACTTATCAACTCATTGGCTGGTGATCTTGATCAAAACGTCCAGTCTTTCTACGCTCATTCAAGTAAAGTTGAACAGGACCAGGCGCTTCTGCGTCTATATAACAGTTAATAAGGTCCAGCGAGTGGGGGGCAGGCGCGCATTGTCGGGTTTTTATCAATCAGATGAATGCATCAAATCTTCGCGCAGTATGTCGATCTATGCAATCACTAGAAGGATACCCGGTCTGTTGTTCACAGCAGTTCCGGTCATCTTGTTTTTTTAAATGTGACTAAAACTAGACTAACATTTTATGAGTTTTCGTCGAAGAAAACTAGACTAAAATGTTCTGAGTTTCCGTCGACGAAAACTAGACTAAAACTAGAAGGTTTTTAAACATTTGTTGCAGGTACTATTGTTCGTGTTTTTGGGGTAAAATGCAGCCAGACTTTCGACCGTCGTGGTTTCGCATTTTGCGGGTACTTGCTGTCACTGTCTGAATGAAATGTTTACTAAAGTTAGGTGTGGGTTGGGCAGCGTGACGTGTGCATCAGCGATATTTCGTTTCGAGCACTAGAGGGCGCTGAAATGCGGTGGATATTTCAAATGGCATTTTTAACTACTGGCACCGAAATGAGGCACCGAAATATGCGTTTTGATTCGGTACGGTTAGTACCGGTTGTACGGGAACCGGTTCCATAGTGGTACCGGTTCTCGGTACCCATCCCTAGTAGAGGTGGAACAGAGAGAGAGAGCAGGGGTAAAGAGAGAGAGAGAGAACAAGAGTAGAAAGAGGTAAAGGTGGGACAGAGAGAGAGAGAGAGAGCAGGGGTAGAGAGAGCGAGACAAGGGGTAGATAGAGAGAGAGAGCAGGGGTAGAGAGGGAGAGAGAGAGCAGGGGTAGAGAAAGGGAGAGAGAGAGAACAGGGGTAGAGAGAGGTAGAGGTGGAACACAGAGAGAGAGAGAGAGAGAACAGCGCTAGAAGGAGGAAGAGAGAACAGCGCTAGAAGGAGGAAGAGAGAGACAGCGGTAGAGAGGCAGAGAGTTTCAGCGCCTCCAGAATGGGTTTAGACCACGCGGACTGACTCAAGAACAGAACAGGTGTGATGTGGTCCACCAGGGTGACCAGGCACTGCAGCCGTCTCCAGGAGTAGGACCCTACACACCACCACCACCACCCCCACTACTACTACTACAAGGTTACGAGGTTACGAGTGGCTCGGAGCTCAGAGCGGCTGTTAATACGTGATGTATTAACTCGTCCAACTTCCTGCACAACAACAGTGCCAACATTAGCTGGCCTGCCTCGCCCAGCCCCGCACGCTGGGGTCAAGTCAAGTCCATCGCATTGCTACAGCGTCACGGTCTCAAAGGTCTAGAGACGACCTTGGAGGAGAGAGAGACAGCTGGGGCGGGGGGCAGGCACCTATAGAACCCAATTAATTATTCATCGTTAGTAAGTGACTCGTTAAGAGTACCCATCGTGCTTTGCGGTATGAACAAAGTTG
>PIJE02000255.1:387745-397745 GCA_002895965.2 Coryphaenoides rupestris
CAACACAACACCACCCACACACATTTATATAACTTGTGTGTGTGTGTGTGTGTGTGTGTGTGTGTGTGTGTGTGTGTGTGTCTGCTTAACCCTGGGTTAAGCAGACAGGTGACAGGACCAAGACCATCACGTTCACCATTTTGTAATCCAAGAGAGGACTTCTTCATACGTGTGTTGATGAGAGACCGGGATAGGCAGACTGGCATGCTAACTAGTCTGGGTTAACTAGTGCATCTCAATTTGCATTTTCACAGAAAAATTGATTAAAATCATGATGTGACATTCAACAAACATCTTAGAGAGAAAAGTATGCCTAGGCCACCAGGGCGTATCTGCAGCACAACAGTCCTTAATTTATAACGGTGTTATAAATTTACATTTGTAAATTTTACCCTCACCAGAGTCCCCACAAATCTGCAGCTCCTGCAGTTTGGATCTTGCACTTATAATATTTGGCCATACTGCAACTTGGATCGTATTTAGATGATTAATTGTTCAGCCTTTTTATTAACGAGGCAGGTGGAGGGGGAGGGGGAGGAGATCAGAGCGCCGGATGAAACCAGGGCCTCACCCCGGGCCTCACCCCGGGCCCCACCCCGGGCCCCACCCCGGGCCGTGGGGAGGCTCAGGTATCAGCACAGGAGGAGGAGGCCCCAGGGTCGGGCCCCACAGAGACAATGGGAGCCTCTGAGACCCAGGGAGACAGTCATCTCCAGAGGCCGAGAGCGGCAAACCAGAAAGACAACTCCTTGCATACAGTGGTCCACCACACCTACACGCCACCCCCACCCAACAACCACCCCTACGCACCAGGCACCACCACCACCACCACAACACCCACCCAACACCACCCCTACCCACCAGCCACCACCACCACCACTCAGCTGCTAACCCACTAGCGGAACAGAGCAGCACAAAAAGGAGAAGCTACAATGCCCAACAGAGCTCATTAAGAGTGTTGATACATCCCTGGGAGGGAGACCGCAGAGGCAGATGCTAAACTCTGTTGCATTGAAAGCGACACACACTAATAATAATAATGATACTAATACTAATCAGATAAGAGGAGACCGCCATTGCTGTCGCGGTCCACTTCCTGTGACTGCCGGTGTCTGTGTCGTTACAGTGTTAAGACACACACACACACACTGACTTGTGCGTGTGCGTGTTTTGTGGTGGATTAGATTCGAACCCAAACCGACCAATAACAACAAAACTACGAAAACACAACAACAACAACAGAACACGAAGCAGAAGTCCATCCGCACAAACAGAACCCGAGACGACGGAGGCTTGTGGTTCTGCGGAGTCTATTTTAGGCCACTAATGTTGAATTGGGGTCACTGGCGATTGAGAGCTCTAATATGTCTGCCTGCTCTTGTCAGAGTCTCTCTCTCCCTCTCTCTCTCTCTATTGGATCCACTCCTAATCAGCTCAGACAGAGGGGCTGGACTGTGTAGAGAGTGGAGTGTTCGCGTAGCGTATTTCCTGGTGATGCATGCATGCAGACCGACCACTCGATCGCCCCGTGGCCTCGAATGAAGAGGATTTCCGCTCATACACAGGAGTGTCTGCTGCTGCTGCTTGTTGTTGCCATGGAGAGCGGTACACACACACACACACACACACACCACACACACACACACACACACACACCACACACACACACACACACACACACACACACACACACACACACACACACACACACACACACACACACACACACACACACACACACACACACACACACACACACACACCCCCCGCCGGTACACTGCGGACTGTGTTGATGCTAACCACATGTTTTGAGTGAAAGCTGCAGCCACTGTAGTCCAGCCAACCACTGTCTGTCTGTCTATCTATTACTACATTGAGTAGTGAGCAACAGAGCCAAAGTAGTCCACCATATTCTATGAAGTACCAGCTGTTGGTACAAGAGAGGAAATATAGGAGAGCCTGGTAGTAATACAATGTGATTCTTATGAGCTGGAGTCGACCACAAGAAAGTAATTACACTTCAGTGGGCCTAATTAAAATATAAAAATGGAGATTGAGGTTAAGTTAGTTAAGACTCGTGCGGAAGGCCATTCGACACCTTCTGAATACAGTCAAGGTATGGGGTTATCTGATTCTGTCGCGTTTGGTAACACAGGGGTAATCTGCCCGTACCACAGGCCTTACTTACTTTATGCGTGCACAAGTGAGATATTGAGTGAGATAGAGATACAGAGAGAGAGATACAGAGAGAGTAAAGGTATGTTTCACGCACAAAGGGGCAAAAACAGGCACCTCTCTGTCCTACGACTACTACTAGTGCTGTCAGACCAGTGTGTTGGATTCCCGGGGCAGATATACAAATGTGTATTACAAATACAGTTGGCTTTCGTATAAATTACATACATGTCATTTTGACTCCTGGTGAATCCTGAGGCCCAACTCCCAGCCAACAGGCCCGACTGGCATGAGTACGGGGGCCATGATATGACACGATTTATCACATTGCGTGAAGAAATGTTGCAAGTCTGTGCAAAGCACTCTGCTTCGCTGCAAAGATAATTTATGAAATGAGATCAGGTTGAAGTTTAGTGAGCTCCATTTAGCATTATTACAACATACACGACAACAACAGATACTTAGGCCAACACTTGTGTCAGCGAGTTAAACATGATGAGTATCTGGTGGTGTGAGGAAGTACACACACATATATATATATATATATATATACACACATCAGTATGTAGGCCTCCAGACAACCACATTAGACAACACAGTGAGACTTGGGCATCAGAACACCGATGACATCTCTGTTCCACAGCATTGCTGAGCTGTGTGTTCCAGTGGTTCATGGTGGTTGGACTTTAAATGACATTTCATTTTTCTCACCATTTATAAACAGCCTGGTTGCACTGGAACAACTTTTAAATAGCTTATCCAATGCACACACCAAAATACTAAATTCAGCAGTGTATGGTGTGAACGTGCAAGACAGCTGAGCTGACTCAGCCTTAGTCAGAGGTGTGTAAAGTTCATTATTTGGGTGACAAGGCTCCTGCTGGTAGTCAGGTAACGCGTGACAGCATATATGTTGGCTAATTATGACGATTATACACAAATCACACGCATCAATGGATCTAATCCAGTCCTGTCGTGTCAGGTGGAACTTGTAAGAGCTTAAAGCAATGACAGCCAGCTAGCTAGCTAACGACTTAGGAGCAGCAAGCCCTTCTCCTCCACCTGCCTAGGATGGTGCTAGTGATGGTGCTGCTGGTGGAGGTGCTGGCTACACCTACTACAGTCACAGTCACAACAACAACAACACCACCACCACCACCAGGTGTTGGTGCTGTTCACACAACGTATCTAGCATTTAGCATGGTCACGACTTAGTACCACCACCACCACCTAGAGAAGGACACACACACTAGGCTAGCGGAGCGGCTAAGGGCTAGCTCCGTGCGGAGGAGGACTCTCGGTGCGTTCCAGTTGTAGTCGGAAGTCGGAATTTCGCGGATGTTTCAAATGGGGGGGGGGGGGGGGTACGCCCCCTTAAGTCGGCATTCCAAATCGGAACGTCGGGCGAAACTCACACCTGGGGGGGGGGGGAAGAGGTGTGAGTTTCTCGGGTCTGGGCTGGAAATTCCGTCGCATTCCCGAGTATGACTTGCAGTCGGGGTCGGTGAAGTGGTGGTGAGGTTCTTCCCACACTTGGAATTCCGACTCCCCGACTTGCATGTCAGGAGGCGGGAAATTCCAACTTCCGAGTCCAACTGGAACGCGGCACCTGGAGAACACACGAACGGCTAACGTCTCGCAGCCGCGGCGAGCTAACAAACCACCGCCGCCTCACACCTTCTCCTCCCGCCTCAACCTTACCTGAGCTGAGCTCCGCGGGCCGAATGATCCGGACGTTGTGTTGTTGTCAGCACCACCAGCACCACTATGTCTCCTCCACCCTCCCTCCCTCCCACCCAATAAAAAATAAAATAAAACTATGACCAAATTAAAATCAGTCAAATTCCACCAAAAACGTCCACAAAGTGTGAGTCAAGTCGGGGGCACCGCCACCACCACCACCACCTCCTCCAGCAGCAGCAGCAGCAGCAGAAACAACCGCCGCCGTCCAGTCGCTCTGCCTCACTGCTGCCGCGGAGCGTCGACGCCCCCTCTCGACGCCCCGCCCCCCGGTCGCCGACGCCCCGGCCCCCAGGTCGCCGACGCCCCGCCCCCCCGCCCGCCCCTGAGACGAATAAATGAACAATGCAGTGGGAAAGTTTATTATTTTTATTGACACAGTCACGGTGAGTATGTTTTGGGGCGATAACGTATTGATTGATTGATTGATTGATTGATTGATTGATTGAAGATAACCTGCCCCCTCCCCCCACCTCCTCCTCAATTGAATCACATGTTGATCACATGTTTTATTAAATAAAATACAAAATTACTACAAAAAAAACACACACACACACACCAAATATATAATTAGAATTATTTATACTTTTTTATTGTGCATCATCAAAAAAAATGCATGAATTATGCATGATGATACACACCAGCCAATAAAGTTACTTTTTGTGGTACGTTTTTCAGGGACACTGTGCTTCTGGAAACTATTTGTCCCCAAGTGTACGCGGACACATTCTTGTACCATAAGAGGAACATGTAATCCCCTCTCTTCCAGTGCGGGCCAGGTCATCTGTCGAGAGGGGTTTTGTGGAGGGCATAAATCAGGCTACGATCAGGCCCGTCCGGCCGTAATGAAATCAGGCCACTGGTTTATTATCAGCATTAACCCGCACATTCCTCACATAGCTCGGGATGAAACTCCCCAAGCGGCCCTGAGTTCTGCTGCAGGACCCCACCAGGTCGGAGCAGCAGCCCAGAGTGCTTGTGGTGGTGGTGGTGGACTTGTCAAGCCTGTTTTAGTGTTGATTTGATTCAATTCCGCTCCGTTTATCTCCTACTTCTTCCCCCTCCCCCACCCCCCACAGCAGGAATTCATCCATCAACCTGTGAAGGTCAAGTCAGCAGCCCCAGTCTGCTGCTGCTGCTGGTCGAACAGGCAGGAGAGCTCGGCTATTAGTGGTGTTATGGCGCCCCCAGCCGGCCACCGGTGGTACGGCAACAACCTGATGCGTTTTCAACGAGACGAGCGTTTTATACAGACAAGCAGCAGCCTATGGAGACAATCCATTTCGGTAAATGCTTGTTTGTACATATAAAATAAAATAAAATAAAATAACAATTTTATTTTGTATATTTTATTATTATTTTATTCATTCAATACAATTAATTTATTTCATTAGTCAAACATATGCTTACCATGGTTTGCATAAAATAAACTAGCATATATTATGTGTGTGTGTGTATGTGTGTGTGTTGACTTATAATCTACGCCAGGGGGCGCTAGACCAAACCAGTGCTCCCCTCCAGGTGGTGCTGGGGAACGAAACGGTTTGCTTCCACGATGACCCGTTGAGCAATCCATCAAATATTAATGTAATTTATTGTCTTGCATTTTTAACTTGACTTTACTCTCCTTTCGCCTGTCTTTCCGCTGCTGTAAACACCCGAATGTCCCTGCATGGGGATCAATAAAGCATAAAGCAATAAAGCTTATCTCATCTTAAACACACAACACAATGGGGGTCATAAAGGATGACTTCGTGTGGGGATCTGTAGAGAACAGCATTCCCAGGAGCACTTTAAAACACCAAATAACCCGAGTCAGAACGCAAAGGCGTCATGCTCAGTAACAAATAACGTAACACGGAATATCGAGACAGCCAACGTGTTCAACATCCATCTTCACAGTTTGCAGTTCAGTAAGGTCCACCCAGACGTGTGTTTGTGCTTTGCACGTGTTTATTTCGAACAACATAGAATAGACTTGACACAAAAAAAACCAAGCTGATATCCGGCCCGATTATTTACATCAAACGAGAGAGTAAAACAGGAGGCGGAGGACGGAGAACCCAAAACGAAACAAATTCTTTGGGTCTGAACCATGGCAAGCAATAATAAATGCTCTCCGACAACTACGCCTGTTGCATGGTAGCTTCAAGACTGCCTCAGAACGTACTAAAAGCTCGAGTTGCAGCGGTAGATGACGACATGAAGCTGGTTTTCGTAGAGTCCTCCGCGTGCTAGGCTCAAGCGAGCATTTTGTGGGGACGCTAGGCTAAAGCTAGCACGGTTGTGAGACGCTAGTCCGGAGCTAGCTCGGTTTCGCGACCTTGGTTGCGGTTGCTAGGCGAGCGCTAGGATAGCTGCGGACGCGATGGCTACGCGGGGGAGGCTATCGCGTTCGCCGACGCCTTCTCGAGCGCGACGCGTAACTTCTGGTCGCGTGTCGACGAGGTTCGATCTCCAACAGGTCCGTCTTTGAAGTGACTCGATGAACAGAGGGAAGGGGAAAATAAATGAAATTAATAAAATAATAAAAGTGAGAATGTGCAAGAGAGTTTTGAGTGGAAAAGCGTCGAGAGAATATCTGGAGGAGTCGCAGCGTCCTGGTCGGTTGACGCGCTGTCTGTCACTGTACAGAAGAAACCGCTTGTCCTCCGAGGCTCTGCTCTGCCCGGGTACTTCCTGTCCTGTCCCCCCGTGACAGGAAGTACCCGGTAAACCCCCCAGTCCCGCCCCTGCTCCTGACCCCCAACAGTACAGTTCACCGTCTCCTTCCATCTCTCCACGATGCAACATCCACGTTTTTTTGAATCCAGGTTGTTGTTTGAGTCAGGGCCAGAGTCCTCTCTCCTCCCTCCCTTCCTTCCTCCCTCCCATCTTCTCCCCCCCCCCCACCTCCCTCCCTGGTTCCAGGCTCCTGTCTCCAGGCTCCAGGTTCCAGGCTCCTGTCTCCAGGCCCCAGGCTCCAGGTTCTAGGCTCCAGGCTCCTGGCTCCAGGTCCCAGGCTCCTGGCTCCAGGCTCCTGTCTCCAGGTTCCAGGTTCCAGGCTCATGTCTCCAGGCTCCAGGCTCCTGGCTCCAGGCTCCTGGCTCCAGGCCCCTGGCTCCCCAGGTACCCCCCCCCCCCCCCCCCCCCCCCAGGCTCAGGTGATGAGCTGGGGCACCCAGGACTGGCTGGCCACCTGAGGCCGACACTGGGTGATGGCGGGCGGGCCCCCGGGGGTCTGGCTGTCCAGGCACAGACCGCTGACCATGTGCTGCAGCGCCGGGCCCTTCGGACGCCACCTCTGCAGGGACAGAGAAACAAGAGAGACATCTCAGTTAATTCACTACTTAGCATATTGTATAAAACATTGTGTGAACTATACATACCTTCTGTGTTCTATTTTTCTACTTTCTACTTCTTTCTATCGTTCCGACTTTCTATTCTAGTTAACTTATTTTTTTACGAAATGTATCTCACTTTTATTGTTATTCTATGAGGCACTCATATTAGCATTTACACCTAAAACACTTTACATGTATTATTCTATTGTTTTTATTCTTATGTTGTTGGTATTTTTGAGCAACCTCTTGCACAGGAATTTCCTCCAGGATAAAAAAGGTTCTATCTTATCTTATCTCATCTTATTTAACTGCTGGTGTCCTGTGCTTTCTGCTCTGACCCCCACGTCTTATCTTGTGCAGTCATTCAGTGATATATGAGATGTATGATATCTCGCTCACAGAGGTCCACAGGTTTCTACGCTGAGGTCATCGGGGTTCGAACCCAGAACATTTCCCCCGGGAGGGAGGGTGTCCAAACCTCCCCGATTTGATTCAAACATCTCCCCCCACGCATGGTTTACGTTAGTCTTTATTGTGGTTGAAACGAAGGTCTGAGTCAGAGCTGGATTAAAGCAATTACAGAAATACTTTTAAAAGGATTGAGATTTCCCATTGTATTGTACTCTCGTGTGTGTGTGTGTTTCATTTGGACATGGTTGTGTGTGTGTGTGTGTGTGTGTGTGGGGCCAACAGCAGAGCAGAACGGCCCTTAAAAGGGAAGGGCTGGATGGCACGGTGATGGGCTGCAGATCCAACAGATAAAGGAGATCTGTTCTCCATAAAGACACTGCAGACCTGCAGACCCGCAGACCTGCAGACCGCCAGCAGGGGGCCACAGAGCTGCCCAGAAGAGTCCACAGAGCTTCCCAAGGGAGTTCGTAATGATTTTTATTACTTTGCAGACATTTTGTACAATTAATTCCTTCAGGATGGTTATGGTTGTTTCCAACATTTACGTTGATAGTGACCAAGTAAATTATAGGCAAGCTGGCAGTTATATAAATTTTTTTATAGGATTTATATAAGCACTTACAGGACTTATGTTTTATTATGTATTATCTTTTATTGTCTGAAATTACCTAATTGTCATTGCTATTCCTAATTTGCAAAAAACAATCTTGTTTTAAATGGCCCATATTATCACATCTGACTAAAATTGCCATTGTGACAAAGTGACATCACAAGTGGGAGTGTCCACCTAGATGTAGATGGGTTTACCAGTTGGTACAGTCCACTGGGTAGGCTGGTTGACTGATCTACTCAGCATAGTACATCTAGGTGGACACTCCCACTTGTGATGTCACCAAGTCACATGACAATTTTGACAGCTAGTCCCTCGCTCACACCTGGCGGTATAATAACAGGGCCCCTTTAAGTTTTAAAGCAGCAGCTTGTTTCAATAGAAAGTACAAGTGAAGTTCTAAGTCTCGCAGCTGAAGTGATTGTGAGACTAATAAAGCTTTTAAGAGTCCAGGGACGCTCACGCAGCCTCGGTCTGAGCCGGGATTAAACCAACGAACATTCTGGGTGGAATTAGCAGGATTAGCGACGAAGAAGAAGAAGAGTTTTAGTCCGACGGTGTTCGACACGAGAGGAGAGACGAGAGTGAAGCAGACGGAACAAGATCGGTGAACGCTTTTCCACGGTGCTAATCCCAAATCCACAAAATACAAGTGCGTGTGTGTGTGTGTGTGTGTGTTCACTTCAGTTAATTATGTAACTGAAAAAAATTAGATAACAAGATTACAATAAAATACATTTTCAAATAGACATATACAAAAATAGGTCTATATTTTAACATATTATATTGCACCCCCCCAGTTACAAAGCACTATATTAGGATGTTGCTGAAAGGGTTAAACACACTACCAGGGTGCGTTCCCTTAGATTAGCTCCTCCCTCCTCCCTCCTCCCTCCCCCCCCCCCTCCCTCCCTCCTTGGGTGCATCTGAGGCCTAGAGACGGCAGGAGGCAGCGTCTCTGGATGGATGGTCTGTCAGAGAGGAGGCCCATCTGAGAGAGAGATATGGGAGACGATGCAGCCTGGGCTGTGGGGAGGAGAGGGAGGGGAGGGAGGAGAGAGGGAGGAGATGGAGGAGAGAGGGGGGAGAGTGGGGAGGAGAGGGAGGAGAGGGAGGAGAGAGGGAGGAGAGAGGGAGGAGAGGGAGGAGAGGGAGGAGAGAGAGGAGGAGAGGGAGGGAGAGAGGAGGGAGAGGGAGAGAGGGGAGAGGGGGGGGGGGGAGAGGGGGGGGGGAGGAGGGGAGGGAGGAGGAGATGGGGAGCAAGGGTCTGGGCTGGGCTCCCAGTTACTCCCACCACCCAACAACACATGGTCCCAGTTATAGCGAGCACACCCCTCCTCTCCCCTCCCGGGTCATGACCCCCCCCCCCCCCCTCAGCTGGGGGTGGTGGGTTTTCTGGAGAGATTCATGCTGTCACACTCTTTGCAGAGAGTCTTCTGCAGAGATACACCCTCACTGCCATAGTTTCTGAAAATATTAATCCAAATTGTTTCAGGGGAATATTCATCCTTTCATTGCTTCAGGAGATAATCTGCAACAATATTGTTTGTTATTATTATTATTATTACTTTATAGTTTCTGGAAATATTCACTCTGTTCCTGGGAGGATTTCTCTATTCACTCTGTTCCTGGGAGGATTTCTCTATTCACTCTGTTCCTGGGGAGGATTTCTCTCTCTGGTCTTGGGGTGGAATCACTCTCTCAATGTTTTGTAGTTTTTGAAGAGATTCAGTTTCAGAGA
>PIJE02000255.1:400245-422745 GCA_002895965.2 Coryphaenoides rupestris
TTTCAAGCATTCATAATCTCAAGGTTAATAGAACGAGTTTCATAATTGCTTGGTTGTCTGCATAATAGCTGGGATAAGAGCAGACGTGCCATTCTGAGCGCAGTACCAACTAGACGTGTAGTTTGGTAGGAGAGGGCTTTTCCGTCTCCATCTGTGTTTACATGTGTTCTCTATCGTCAGTTTGTCTCTCGATCAATCAGTCAAATTTTATTGACACAGCGCTCCTCCACAGCGACGCTGCGCTGCAAAGTACTTAACGAGGGAAACAGCGACTCACTGGATACCTCGACGCACGTGTGCTGTGATAGAGCACACATGCTAACACAGCGCTCGATAAATATACATACACACACACACACACACACACACAGACACACACAGAGTCGAACACAGTAGAACGCCACAAAACAGAAAACAGCGTTGCATTTTATTATCATGACCGCGTTTTCGTATGGTTTCAATAAAGCCAAAGAAAACTGGGTTTTTTTATGATGATAATAGAGTTATGACTTATTTCTGAATGCCGACAAGGTCAAAAGTCCAAAACTACAGGAATCTCTCAAATCCTACTTGGACTTGGCACCTTGACAACTATGCTGAACAGATTCGTCTTCGTGACTCAATAACGAATAAAGTAAGCAGTCTTGAAGCTGGCTGATGTCAGTTGGAATGTCCCGAGATTGTAGCCTATGGAGCTCAAGAGGCGATCTGATACTGCAGCCTTGAGCACCACGTGAAATAAAATAATATAATATAAGACCGGCTTATGAAACGATATCTGTGTAAACGGTACACTGGAGTCAGTCACCGGCCGGTGAGCAGTGGTTCTGCACATCTGGGCGCCGTTTGAAACCCCCGACTCTAAAGCGGTTCAGATGCAAGCGATTAAGAAGCAAACAAAAGAGGCTGGGAAAATGTGCGAGAATCCCAATACAGAAATAAAGATGTGAAGCAGAAATGAACAGAGGATGTAAACTTGTAGCCTCCTTGTGATGAGTCAGCTGAGGACAACCCTCACAGGAGATCCAGCAGAAGTCCTTCCTGTTAAACTATCACTTCTATAACTCTATTACTCTATTATACCAAGTCATGGGAGACGGCATAGAAGATATGTTCTGGCTTAAATTCCCAATTGCCTGACAGGAATCGTTGAGTAAGTTCCGTCACCCCTACCTGCTCCTTCATGACTGCTAAATGACTAAATAGTGAATAGTAATGTGTGTGATTGAAGCCACTTGCTCAGATAGGTAGAGCGGATGTCTGGCGACTCGAAGGTTGCTGGTTCGATCCCCGGACTCCCCCTAGTTAAGTGTCGCGGTGTCCCCGAGCAAGACACCCTGCTCAAGGCAACAGCAGGCTGTTGACAAGGTCTGCAACGAGGCTCACCTGCCGAAGGCCTTGCCCTGCGCCGAGGGCCGAGCGGAGTAGTAGTACTGCTTGTACTCATCCATCCACACCTCCGCCGCACGACGGGTGTTCCTGCACGCAGACAGGTAAGGTAATCAGGCAGGAAGACAGGCAGACAGGCACAGTAGGGAACAGATAGGTCAACAGACAAATGGGAGAAAGGTAGACACTCAGACAGGTGGATAGATAGACAGACAGGTTGACAGAGAGACAGGCAGATGGATAGACAGGTAGCTAGACAGAGAGACAGGTAGCAGACAGGTAGACACGAGAGGACGGGCCCGGTAAACAGGTGGGTAGAGAGACAGACAGATAGGTTGACATACAGACAAATAGGTAGAAAGGTAGACAGACAGGTAAATGGATAGATAGACAGACAGACAGGCAGATGGATAGACAGGTAGACAGAGAGACAGGCCAGATGGATAGACAGGTAGAGCACGAGAGACAGGCAGATCGGATAGACAGGTAGAATAAGACAGACAGCTAGACCGAGAGACAGGTAGATGGATAGACAGGTAGGCAGACAGGTAGACAGAGAGAGGGCAGCGTTAAAAGGTGGCGTAGACAGACAGACAGGGAGACAGGACAGATAGGTTGACATACGAGACAGGTAAAATGGACAAGGTGGACAGAGGGACAGATCAGATGGATAGACAGGTAGACAGATCAGATCAGGGCAGGAGCAGACCCGCAGCAGACAGACGAATAAGGTGGACAGACAGAACGGTAGATGCATTCTCATATTGGACTTCGAGTGGGTGTGGTGGCCATCACTGAAGTGCCAAAGACAGACAGACAGACAAACAGACCGATCCTCCGTACTCACTTGATGTAGGTGAGAGCGTTGCCTTCTGGGAAGTCGTAGGGGTGTCTCTTCCTGAAGACGTGACCGACCCGGCTGCAGGGCAGAATCTCCAGACTGCCCCCGCACATCCACACCTGAAGGACAACTCTGCAGGAGGGAGGGAAATCAGGGAAATCATGTCCTATAGACTGTAATCAGGGACATGATCTGTAAATCATGTCCTATAGACTGTAATCTGTAAATCATGTCCATAGACTGTAAATCTGTAAATCATGTCCCATAGACTGTAAATCTGTAAATCATGTCCTATAGACTGTAAATCAGAGATATGATCATGAGCTGTGGCCCCCAATGTCCACAAGCAGCAGCAAGGGACTAAACCCAGGGTACTAAACCCAGGGTACTAAAACCTGGTGATTAAACCCTGGATAACGAGACTCATACCCCCTGCTGGTACGGCGGGCAGGACCCTGAGACAGAGGGGAATATTTATTTTTATGTATTGAAAGCAATGTTTTATGTGCTGTCGACAGATTAACCGGACTTGGCTGCACTCGAAGCAGATAGATCGGCCGACATTCTTTTTAGAGTAGAACGGAGTTTTGGCGCCACTGACGAGTTTTCGTCACTTTAATCAGCCGTGTGTTTATAGAATGTGCAGGATTGAAACGTTAACTCCTTTGCACTTAACATTGTTCTAACTTCTGCATGCCTCTGCAGACACTGGGAACTTCTGATTGTGACGGTGGCACAGATAAAGAACCATAGAAGACGTTTCTCCTGGCCGTCGAGCGAGTGAGCGGTGAGCTGCAGACGTGAGCCTCACCAAAGTTCTCCCCGCCCCAGATATCCATGTGAGTGTCGTACTGGCCCAGGTGGTTGAACCAGTTCTTCTCCATGACGAAGAATTCCCCCGGCGATCACGGGGGTCCTGGGGGCCGCGGAGAGAGAGAGAGAGCGATAGAGAGAGGGAGAGAGAGACAGAGAGAGACAGACAGAGAGAGAACACCGCCTCCGTCACCACCAGGTTGCACTTGGGTTGGGTTATTTACTATTTACTTATTTATTTACAGTGCACATGAATCAAAATGTCAGTTTCTGCATCAATGTAAATGTGTCAGAGTTAGCTAATGAGCTAATTGTTGTCTGTAGTCCCTGGGCAGGTTATTACAAAACAGGTTCAAAGTTCAAATGTCGAGACCCGAGCTCAAGCCCCTAATAGTTTGACTGCTTCATTGTGCGATCTAGAGTAGAGATCTTTTTCTGTATATATCTCTTGTTTTAAATGAATAAATGGTTCTCTCTCTCTATCATCCGCCAGCATCGCCGTAGCGACCATGAGGGGGAGGGGGGGCGGAGGTCGAGAAGCCCAGCGACCTGATTGGCTGCGTGGGGTCGCTGCGCGCCATCTTCTGCTCGATGGGGATCTGCTCCCACTTAAAATGGAGACTCCAGTCAAACCCTGGGGAGAGAGAGAGAGAGGGGGAGAAGAGAGGGGAGAGAGAGAGAGAGAGAGAGAGAGAGGAGAGAGGGAGAGGAGAGGAGAGAGGAAAGGAGATGGAAGAGAGAGAGAAGAGAGGAGAGAAAGGGAAGGAGGGGAGAACGAGAGGGGGAGAGGGGGAGAGAGAGATAGAGAGATAGAGAGAGAGAGAGAGAGAGGAGAGAGACAGAGACAGAGAGAGAGAGAAAGAGAGGACAGAGAGACAGAGACAGACAGAGCGACAGGAGAGAGAGGAGGGAGAGGGAGAGAGAGAGAGAGAAAGGAAGGAGAGATGATGCGTAGAGAGAGAGAGAGAGAGAGAGAGAGAGAGAGAGAGAGAGAGAGAGGGGGGAGAGAGAGAGAGGAGGGAGAAGAGAGGGGAGAGAGAGAGAGAGAAGACAGAGACAGAGAGCAGACGAGGAGAGGAGAGAGAGGAACAGAGAGGACAGAGACAGGAACAGAGAGAGAGGAGGGAGGAGAGGAGGGAGAAGAGAGACGAGGGGAAAGAGAGGACAGAGAGACAGAAAGGAAGGGGAGATGATGCCGTAGAGAGAGAGAGGAGAGAGAGAGAAGAAGGGGAACAAGCGAGGCGTTAGACAATAGAAGCCATTCCGCTACGGAGGACATCTGGACCGGTTCTCACCACATCAGCCAGTGGTGGACCATCCATCATCCAGCTGAGGGGCTGCAGGCTGATGTAACTGCAGCTCGGCCTCAACATGACGACCCAGCATAGTGTGAGGGCCTGATCCCTGATCCATGCCCCACAGCGCTGCAGAGGCACGGGGTGGTACTGCAGGGGCGGTACTAGGTGTGGCCAATTAAGGGCCAATTAAGAACCAATCAAGCCGTAGTATAAGCAGCAGAGAACAAAGGTCAGGGCAGACTGGCTTGGGGAGAGGTCAGTGGAGATCAGGATCGTTTATTTTGGACGGTTATTGGGAGGAAGCATGGACTGTTTTATGGACTAAGAGATAAAAAGATTTTAAGTTGCCCTTTTGTTCCCCTCCCCCTTTCCCTGTGTGGGAATAAAGATCTCAGTTTGTCTATACATCCTCTATACATCCTCTATTCCTCATAATTTTTCAAAATGGCTTCTGCTGCTGCTACAACCCCTCGGTGTTGTTGACATGACATGACCTTTCAACTTTCTATAACTTTATGAGTTCACAGGTCTATCGGCAACATTTTGATGGACTTTTCTGTTCTTTCTGTTCCACAAGCATCCTGAGAGAAACGTTGCCTAGCAACAGCATCCATATTGGACCGACTACAGCGGTGTGTGCATGTGTGTGTGTGTGTGTGTGTGTGTGTGCGTGAGCTGACCTCCTCGCAGGTCGGCGGAGGCGGCCAGGTAGGCGAAGTTGTCCAGGCTGATGACGTCGATGATCGGGCTGACCACTCGGGTGTGGTCCTGCAGAGGGCAGGGGTCAGAGGTCAGGGGTCAGAGGTCAAACTGGATACGAGTGTTGATGCACTTTGATGCGTCGCTGTAACAACATTAAACTGCATTTGTACAACAGTATTAATGAGCATTAACAACTAGAATTATTAATAATATTGATAATGTATAGCTTACTATAGTATAGATTACTAATCATTATAATCAATAATTGATGATCAGACACAAGACACACCAAAACCCTATGACATCATCAACTACCGATAACCCACCCCCATGCGGAGAAACAGTGTGTGTGTGTGTGTTATGCAGTGTGTGTTAATGTGTGTGTGTGTTACAGTGTGTTACAGTGTGTGTGTTACAGAGTGTGTGTTGTGTGTTATGAGTGTGTGTGTGTGTGTACAGTATGTGTGTGTGTGTGTGTGTGTGTGTGTGTGTGTGTGTGTGTGTGTGTGTGTGTGTAAGGGAATCAGAGATGGATGCCAGGGAGCACTCTGGGAGAATATTCTCTCCACTTTCCGCGCTTTACGAGGCTTTTAATGTGGAAGTGTGAGATTTATGACGAGGCTTTTAATGTGGACGTCTTTTGTCTGACGTGGGGAGCAGCTGGACGCCGTCCTCTGGAGAACAGGATGGAGGAGTAGGCTCTAGTGAACGTGTACGAAACACACATGCTCTCTCTCTCTCTCTCTCTCTCTCTCTCTCTCTCTCTCTCTCTCTCTGTGTCTCTCTCTCTCTCTCTCTCTCTGTCTCTGTGTCTCTCGTGTCTCTCTCTTGTGTCTCTCTCTGTCTGTCTCTCTGTCTCTGTGTATCTGTGTGTCTCTCTCTCTTGTCTGCTCTCGTGTCTCTCTCTCTGTCCTTCTGTCCTGTGTTCTGTGTCTCTCTCTCTCTTGTCTCTCTCTTTCTCTCTCTCTGTCTCTGTGTCTCTGTGTGTCTCTCTCTCTTGTCTGTCTCTCTGTGTCTCTCTCTGTCTGTCTCTCTGTCACTGTGTATCTGTGTGTCTCTCTCTCTTGTCTGTCTCTCTGTGTCTCTCTCTGCTCTCTACAGACTTTCCTTTTCAAATAAAATGAAATGAAATAACTGTTGAGTTTTATGAATGAGGAGCTGGTGGAGGCCGAGGTGAGGAGGAGGAGGAGGAGGAGGAGGAGGAGACAGAGACGCGATGAAGGAGGTGATGCTTGATGTTCACTCAGTCACTCAGCATGAGTAACACGAGACCCACTACTCGCTTCTGAGCCAAAGTACTTTTTTGGCAAATACGTAGTTAAAAAAGATATTTCATTTTGATCTTCAATCGTAGATCTTTTTTTCGAAATTCTGCATTTAAAGAACAGACCAAACAGTACTAATAAATCACTCATATAAACATGATAAACGGGGGGGGGTACCTCCTTGACTCTCTGGATCATGGGCTGCAGCCAATCAGCGTTGACCTCACAGTGGCTGTCCAGGAAGGTGAGGATGGGGGCGGAGGCTGCGTTGGCCCCTCGCACCCGGGACCGGATCAGACCTGGGAGGCGGGGGGCGGGACAGAACCACATTCCCAATCAACAGACGTTTAATTGTCACATACACACACACACACACACACACAGGATGTGCAGTGAAATTCAATTAAATTAAATGAAAAAGTGGCCATGCTGCCCAGCGGAATGTGCAGAACAGAACGGACAAATATAAATATATCACAAATTTGAAGGGAAAGAATCAGAATATCCACAATATTTACAGCCCCTACAGCAAAAAGGGAATGAGAAATATGAACAAATAAGCAAATTGAACAGCAAGGCATATAAACAAGTCGGTATATCAACAACAAGGCAATATAAAAAGTGTAGTATGTACTGGTGGTGTTGTGTTGTGATATGGTTTGGTGTTGTGTTGTGTTGTGATGTGGTTTGAATTGTGTTAGCTTGACTCATAGGAGCGTTGCTGACAACAAAGCCATTTTAATAACCAGTTTCTGAGAGTTTAATCGTCACTTTGTGAGACGGATGGATTTTAACAGTAAAGCACCATTCTCTCTCTCTCTCTCTCTCTCTCTCTCTCTCTCGCTCTCACAACTGTTATTTCCTGCTGCCCTCTCTCTCTGTAACCCGATTATACCTTCTAGAATATTCTTATCTTCCAACACATCCTCGTTGACAACTTTGTGAGTTGACACGTCCCCCCCCCCTTCCCCAGTTAAACTGTCACTCCTCGGCGCAGTAAAGACCCGGCGTCCTGCGCAGTAAAAGCAAACATGTGTCGTGTCACGCGTGTTGGAGTGTGTGGACGGGCAGAAGCGCTTCTTTCTAGAGTCTTCTGTATGACGGGAAGGGGCGGGCGGGGGGGGCGGTGTCATGGCAGAACTGTGAGATATTCTATAGACAGACGTGGCTGTTACTCTGAGATGTGTAACAACGGGGCTAAAATTACACCCGGAGTTGCCTGGCAACCGGCGGGCGGCACAGCGAGGATGTGTGAGCGAAACCGTGAGTGTTGAAGTGAACGGGTGAGTGAGTGTGTGAATGGGTGAATATGTTGGTGAATATATGTGCGAATACTTCCTCTAACCATTATTATCACAGTTTTATTACACGTCATTTATACTTCTACTAGGACTTAGACCTACTGTACATTTGTAAATCTGTTATTTAATTTGTATTATTCTACTGTTTATTATTATTTTATTGTATTGCTATGCAACCTGGCACAATAATTTCCTTCGGGATCAATAAAGTTCTATCTTATCTTATCTTATCACATAAATGTTCTGTTCATAATTCGTAATTCATAATGGATAAAGTCATAAATAGTGTTAAGTAACATTTAAAAAAATTATGTTACAATTTCTATATATTTTGATTACACGTCTAAAACAGTCTAAAATGTCAAAAACAATACAAAGTTGTACTGTCTAGAACAGTACAAATGCTGATGATATGTTTGGTTCATTGCTTATTTCATGTTGCTGGCCCCGGAACTAATGTTCGCTGTTTGTCGCTGCACCGTTTCCAATCACACATGAGCAGATGTCTCTTTTTTTTTAAATGTTATTTTTTTGGAGGGCATTTTTTCAGCTTTATTGTAGAGGACAGTATGTAGACAGGAAAGGTGGGAGAGATAGGGGAAGACATGCAGCAAAGGGCCCGAGCCGGATTCGAACCCGCGCCGCTGCGAGGACTAGCCTTATGGTACGCGCCTTAACCCGGTGAGCCACCGGGGCGCCCGAGCAGATGTCTCTTGATGTGGATCACTCTGGATAGCTCTCCCTGAGTGTGTGTGTGTGTCGGAACCCCCCCCCACAGACTCTAACTGGGCCAGGTGAGGCTGCAGCCCCAATCACTCCAGACTCTAACTGGGCCAGGTGAGGCTGCAGCCCCAATCACTCCAGACTCTAACTGGGCCAGGTGAGGCTGAAGCCCCAATCACTCCAGACTCTAACTGGGCCAGGTGAGGCTGAAGCCCCAACCACTCCAGACTCTAACTGGGCCAGGTGAGGCTGAAGCCCCAACCACTCCAGACTCTAACTGGGCCAGGTGAGGCTGAAGCCCCAACCACTCCAGACTCTAACTGGGCCAGGTGAGGCTGAAGCCCCAACCACTCCAGACTCTAACTGGGCCAGGTGAGGCTGAAGCCCCAACCACTCCAGACTCTAACTGGGCCAGGTGAGGCTGAAGCCCCAACCACTCCAGACTCTAACTGGGCCAGGTGAGGCTGAAGCCCCAACCACTCCAGACTCTAACTGGGCCAGGTGAGGCTGTAGCCCCAACCACTCCAGACTCTAACTGGGCCAGGTGAGGTCAATTATGCCAGCCATCCAACACACACACACAACATCATCATCATCATCATCATGCCAGTTCAGCTCAGTTCAGACACGCAGGCTCCCTGGCGGCTCGGAGAGGTGGAATGTGATGACATCATCACTCTGTTCCTGAATCAGCCTTTGAACGACCAAACTCGCCTCGAACTCTACAAAGTCTATAGCCGTGAAATCCAATTGAAAAGCTTATTTAAGCGTAAAATTTGACATTTGAATGCTGGGATGGAATCGCTCGCAATTTGTTCATTGAAGCACATATTGCCCCCCCCACACACACACACACACACACACACACACACACACAGGCATGCAGGCACCCACGCACACACACACGTATACACACACACACACACACACCACACACACGACACACACTCAACACACACACACCTCACACACTACACATGCACGCCATCAGGCATGGAAGGGAGGAGTAGGAGGGAGAGGAGAGGAGAGGAGAGGAGAGGAGAGGAGAGGAGAGGAAGGAGAGGAGAGAGAGGAGAGGAAGGAGAGGAGGAAGAGAGAGGAGAGAGAGGAGGGAGAGAGGGAGGAGAGGAAGGAAAGAGAGGGAGAGGAGAGAGAGGGAAGGAGAAAGGAAATTCTCCATGTTTCTCTCTATCACTGTGTATCTGTGTGTCTCTCTCTCTTGTCTGTCTCTCTGTGTCTCTCTCTGTCTGTCTCTCTGTCACTGTGTATCTGTGTGTCTCTCTCTCTTGTCTGTCTCTCTGTGTCTCTCTCTGCTCTCTACAGACTTTCCTTTTCAAATAAAATGAAATGAAATAACTGTTGAGTTTTATGAATGAGGAGCTGGTGGAGGCCGAGGTGAGGAGGAGGAGGAGGAGGAGGAGGAGGAGACAGAGACGCGATGAAGGAGGTGATGCTTGATGTTCACTCAGTCACTCAGCATGAGTAACACGAGACCCACTACTCGCTTCTGAGCCAAAGTACTTTTTTGGCAAATACGTAGTTAAAAAAGAACAATTGGATATTTGGATATTCCACTCGAGGTATTTCATTTTGATCTTCAATCGTAGATCTTTTTAGATGTGGGGCTGAGCACCCAACCACCAGAACAGACCAAACAATACGAATAAATCAGTCATACAACATGATAACGGGGGGGGGGGGGGGGGGGGGGGGGGGTACCTCCTTGACTCTCTGGATCATGGGCTGCAGCCAATCAGCATTGACCTCGCAGTGGCTGTCCAGGAAGGTGAGGATGGGGGCGGAGGCTGCGTTGGCCCCTCGCACCCGGGACCGGATCAGACCTGGGAGGGGGGGGGGGGGGGGGGGGGGGGCAGAACCACATCCCAATCAACAGACGTTTAATTGTCACATACACACACACACACACACACACACACACAGGATGTGCAGTGAAATTAAATGAAATTAAATGAAAAAGTGGCGATGCTGCCCAGCGGAATGTGCAACAGGACGGACAAATACAAATATATCACAAATTTGAAGGGAAAGAATCAGAATATCCACAATATTTACAGCCTTTACAGCAAAAAGGGAATGAGAAATATGAACAAATAAGCAAATTGAACAGCAAGGCATATAAACAAGTCGGTATATCAACAACAAGGCAATATAAAAAGTGTAGTATGTACTGGTGGTGTTGTGTTGTGATGTGGTTTGGTGTTGTGTTGTGTTGTGATGTGGTTTGAATTGTGTTAGCTTGACTCATAGGAGCGTTGCTGACAACAAAGCCATTTTAATAACCAGTTTCTGGGAGTTTAATCGTCACTTTGTGAGACGGATGGATTTTAACAGTAAAGCACCATTCTCTCTCTCTCTCTCTCTCTCTCTCTCTCTCGCTCTCACAACTGTTATTTCCTGCTGCCCTCTCTCTCTGTAACCCGATTATACCTTCTAGAATATTCTTATCTTCCAACACATCCTCGTTGACAACTTTGTGAGTTGACACGTCCCCCCCCCCTTCCCCAGTTAAACTGTCACTCCTCGGCGCAGTAAAGACCCGGCGTCCTGCGCAGTAAAAACAAACATGTGTCGTGTCACGCGTGTTGGAGTGTGTGGACGGGCAGAAGCGCTTCTTTCTAGAGTCTTCTGTATGACGGGAAGGGGTGGGCGGGGGGGGGGGGGGGGGGGCGGTGTCATGGCAGAACTGTGAGATATTCTATAGACAGACGTGGCTGTTACTCTGAGATGTGTAACAACGGGGCTAAAATTACACCCGGAGTTGCCTGGCAACCGGCGGGCGGCACAGCGAGGATGTGTGAGCGAAACCGTGAGTGTTGAAGTGAACGGGTGAGTGAGTGTGTGAATGGGTGAATATGTTGGTGAATAAGTGACGGAAGTGCCATTTTTATACTTCACGTATATTTTTATACTTCTACTAGGACTTAGACCTACTGTACATTTGTAAATCTGTTATTTAATTTGTATTATTCTACTGTTTATTATTATTTTATTGTATTGCTATGCAACCTAATTTCCTTCGGGATCAATAAAGTTCTATCTTATCTTATCTTATCACATAAATGTTCTCTTCATAATTCGTAATTCATAATGGATAAAGTCATAAATAGTGTTAAGTAACATTTAAAAATATTCTGTTACAATTTCTATATATTTTGATTACACGTCTAAAACAGTCTAAAACAGTACAAAGTTGTACTGTCTAGAACAGTACAAATGCTGATGATATGTTTGGTTCATTGCTTATTTCATGTTGCTGGCCCCGGAACTAATGTTCGCTGTTGAGTAGATGTCTCTTGATGTGGATCACTTCTGGATAGCTCTCCCTGAGTGTGTGTGTGTCGGAACCAGGTGAGGTTGAAGCCCCCCCCCCCCAGACTCTAACTGGGCCAGGTGAGGCTGCAGCCCCAATCACTCCAGACTCTAACTGGGCCAGGTGAGGCTGCAGCCCCAATCACTCCAGACTCTAACTGGGCCAGGTGAGGCTGAAGCCACAACCACTCCAGACTCTAACTGGGCCAGGTGAGGCTGAAGCCCCCCCCCCAGACTCTAACTGGGCCAGGTGAGGCTGAAGCCCCCCCCCCCCCAGACTCTAACTGGGCCAGGTGAGGCTGAAGCCCCAACCACTCCAGACTCTAACTGGGCCAGGTGAGGCCAATTATGCCAGCCATCCAACACACACACACCACATCATCATCATCATCATCATGCCAGTTCAGCTCAGTTCAGACACGCAGGCTCCCTGGCGGCTCGGAGAGGTGGAATGTGATGACATCATCACTCTGTTCCTGAATCAGCCTTTTAACGACCAAACTCGCCTCAAACTCTACAAAGTCTATAGCCGTGAAATCCAATTGAAAAGCTTATTTAAGCGTAAAATTTGACATTTGAATGCTGGGATGGAATCGCTCGCAATTTGTTCATTGAAGCACATATTGCCCCCCACACACACACACACACACACACACACAGGCATGCAGGCACCCACGCACACACACACGTATACACACACACACACACACACACACACACACACACGCACACACTCACTCACACACACACACACTCACCCTCCCTTCGGCCGTTCCTCAGGCAGTGAACCTTCGGGATCTGGGAGAGCAGCTGACAGTCTTCAGCTGGAGGAGGAGGAGAGGAGGAGAAGAGAGGAGAGGAGAGGAGAGGAGGAGGAAGGAGAGGAGGAGAGGAATAGAGAAGGGGAAGAGGGAAGGAGATTTGGAGAGAGGGGAGGAGAGGAAGAAAGGAGAGAGGAGAGGAGAGAAGGGGAGAGGAGATGTTATTGTTAAAATTAAACGTAAAAATGTCCTTACAATCACTTCTTCCTTGTTCTCTCTCCCTCTCTCTCTCTCCCCCTCCCCCTTCTCTCTCTCACACACACACACACACACACACACACACACACACACACACACACACACACACACACACACACACACACACACACACACACACACACACACACACACACACAGCGTGGAGGTGAACTCGTGGTGTAATGTGAACTCATTGCATCACTGGTCATGTACAGTCTTGCTAATTATTTGCACATCAAACACAACACAAGCCCAGCAGGAAGGAACACTCTGGAGCCTCAAACACAAGCTAGCATCTGACTGGGTGATCGAGTGCGTGTGTGTGTGTGTGTGTATGTGTGTGTGTCATCATAGTGTGTGAGTGCGTGTGTGTGTGTGTGTGTATGTGTGTGTGTCATCATAATGTTATAATCCTCAGAGAGGGAGCTGATACTGTATACAGACCAGCCTATCAGATGATTCATATTTCAGCACACACACACACACACACACACACACACACACACACACACACACACACACACACACACACACACACACACACACACACAGTACACTCTCTCATCTCATACTCATACGCAATACTCTATCATGTGCTATATTATTATTATTATCATGCTGTCTATAAATACTATCTATAACACTACCTCTCATCTCCTCTCATCATCATGTGCAATATTGTTAATGTCATGACAATAATATTTCACTTCAATTATGCCAAATTGTATATCTTATCTTGCCTTCATATTTGTATATTTTAACTGTAAATTTGTAAATGTGTTCGTTTATTTTTTATCATTCTGTTGTTTTCCATATTGTTTTATTGTACCGTATCGCTATGTAACCTGGCACAAGAATTTCCTTCGGGATTAATAAAGTTCTATTCTATTCTATTCTATTCTACACAATCATTACAGTGAATAGAGGCAGAGAGAGAGAGAGAGAGAGAGAGAGAGAGAGAGAGAGAGAGAGAGAGAGAGAGAGAGAGAGAGAGAGAGAGAGAGAGAGACAGGGAGAGAGAGAGAGAGAGAGAGAGAGAGAGAGAGAGAGAGAGAGAGAGAGAGACACTGTTTACAGGACAGCTGGTCCGGCTGACTGTGTGAGTTTGGTCGCAGGGTCAAAGTTAAACAGCAATCGATCAAGACAAACACACACACACACACACACACACACACACTCGGGGAGGGAGAGTGGAAAGTTGCAGATCACACCCACCAGATGGTGACCATCAGGCTTAGAGAGAGAGAGTGTGTGTGTGTGTGTGTGTGTGTGTCTGTGTTAGTGGCGTGTGTGTGTGCGTGTGTGTGTGTGTTATTAGCATGTGTGTGTGCACGTGTGTTATTAGCGTGTGTGTGTGTGTGTGTGTGTGTGTGTGTGTGTATGAGCCCTTCTGTCTGGTCAGATCCCAGACGACGGTAGCGCAGTGTTGTCGTCAGGTTGTGTGTGAGAGGATTCTAAAAAACACATGACACACACACGGAGCGAGAAAGAGAGAGAGAGAGATGGAGAGAGAGAGAGAGAGAGAGAGAGAGAGAGAGAGAGAGAGAGAGAGAGAGAGACTTACGATCAGCGCTGAAGTCGTCGATCAAGATGATCTCCTGGATCAATGGAGCTGGACTCCTCATGAGTACACTGGAGAGAGAGAGAGGAGAGAGAGAGAGAGGGAGGGGGAGAGAGAGAGAGAGAGGAAAATAAAGCAGCTAGGTGAGTGACGGAGGAGACAGTGTCAATGAGGGAGTCAACAACCTGTCTGTGATCGTTTGCTTCTGTCTGCTGGTTTCCACACATAAAAGCACCTGGTCTCTTGTTCCATTGTTAACCGATGTGTGTGTGTATGTGTATGTGTATATGTGTGTGTGTGTGCGTGTGTGTGTGTGTGTATGTGTGTGTGTGTGTGTATGTGTGTGTGTGTGTGCGTGTGTGCGTGTGTGTGTGTGTGTGTGTGTGTGTGTGTGTGTGTGCGTGCGTGCGTGTATGTGTGTGTGTGCGGCCACCTCTTGATGGTTCTCAGCAGGGTGGATCGCGCCTCGTTGTGGAAGGTGATGATGACGCTGGTGGGGGGCAGATTTGGGCCGTAGTTCACCGAGGCGCACCTGAGGACCCCCCCCGGAGAACCAAGACATGAGAGGCTGAACCTGGGGTTCCTCACCTGCAGGAACCCAGGAACACCTGCGGGAACCTCACACCGGTGGTTGAGCCCTTCAACAGAGCCAACAGACCCAGTTCCACACCCTACAATGGTTCCCTCTCCAACGGATGGTTCCACAAAACAAGGAACCGTCTTGTATGACGTTCCTTCAGAGGTTCCACAAGTGTTGGAGCCGTCAACAGATCAACAAATGGCATTCAGACGGTTTTGAGGATTGGCACTGAAAGCTGACAAAATGGATGCAGGCGTACGTGGCGGCAGTACATATTACGGTGGTGTTCGATTGCTAACACACTCACATTTACACATTAAAGCGCAATTATTGAAAGTGACTCAGAGGGCGAAACCTCAGCTTAACAGAGAGCCGAGAAGCATTCTGCGTTGTTGCGCATGTTGAATTGCAAATTGGGTGCAAAGTAGAACATGTGCTTAACACATGTTCTACTTTGCACCCAATTTGCAATTCAACATGCGCAACACCGCAGAATGCTTCTCGGCTCTCTGGATCTGCATAAGACACGGGAATCGCGAAGACAAGGTCTCTAGAGTGCAAAGTATTTCATTTTGCAGGATATATACGAGGTGTCTTGTACTTTGGGTGGGGGCTTTTGGGAATTGTGTGGAGAAAACAAGCCCTCATTTTCTAAAACTTGATTTCGCGATTGCAAGCTCCACCCAAGGCCACCAACGGCTGCCCAGAATGCACCTACAGGTCACTCTATCCACCATGCGACATGCTTCACTGTGTGCTGCCTGTATTTGTCCTTCTCCAGTGTGGGTACCTGAGCACCACAGAGCTAGCCCAGATTAGACCCTTGATCTTCTTATGGAGATCTTCTTGCCAGGGGTCAACCCTGGGTCAGCGGGATCACACTTCTTCTGCTTCTGCAGCTTGAACCTCCATCACCTGTAATGTCTCTCTACTATCTAATGTCTGATTGGTTCCCTCTCACCTGTATTGCTAATTGGTTGCTAAATTGGTTAATGTCTGGTGGCTCTGTTTGGTCCCCTCTCACTGCTGTCCTGTAATGTCTCTAATTTGTCCTATTGTAGTGACAGGACCACACCTGTAGTGTCAGGTATCTCACAGGTGTGGTCCTCGTGTAGTGAGAGGACCACACCTGCAGTGTCAGGTAACTCACCTGTAGTGTCTCTCTCTCTGATTGGTTGCCTCACCTGTAGTCTCTCTCACCTGTACTGTCTGGTATCTCACCTGGGAACTCAGGTGTCTCACCTGTAATGTCGGGTGTCTCTGATGGACCTCTCGCTGCCCAGCCGGTTGCTCTCCTGCAGGTTGAAGGCGTGTTCCCGGTAGGGGTCCTCGCCCGGCTTCATCTGCTTCCCCGCCAGGTACGCCTTCTCGTCGAAGCCCCCCATCAGCTGCACCTGCTGCTCGGCCCGCGGGGGGTGGGTCACCTGGTGGACAGGAGCGGGGAGGTCAGTGTGACGCGTGTTGTGCACCTTTCTGCTTCGTCCACCACTCCTCACCTGTTGTTTTGCTCATGCATGCACATAGCAAAGCTCACACACACACACACACACACATACACACACACACTAAGATATACACACACACACACACACACACACCCTGAAAGATACATACACACACAAACACACACACACACAAACACACACACACACGCAGTGTTCCAAAACAGCTCATCTAAGGAATGTATTTTGATCTCCATTATTATTAAAAACATGTTGAAGTCAAATTTAATCAAGGAAATAAATTAATAATGACAAAAGCAAAGCGTAGTTTTGTTTGTTTGTCTTCGCCAATAAAGACAAATCCGTGAATTATTTTCTGGTGGTATTTTCCAGGGTCATGATTTCTCGTCTTATAAAGGAACATATTAATAACAATAAAGACAGGATTGGGGGGGGGGGGGGGTGGCAGACAGGATGACAGTCAAATACTACTCGATATTTCAGCCAATTGGATGAACGACAACGACGAGACTCGTCCAGGTTCAGATTACGTTCAGCGGAAATTTAAACCTGAACTTGTATTCACCTCCCTGGAAAAAACCTGAAAATGGATCCGTTTGTTTGCAGACAAGACAACAGTTTGTTATTGGGCTTGTATACAGCACCATTATTCATATTGTATTCTCTACTCCTTTTTATATCTATTTTTTGGGTATTTCTGTATATCTTACATTTTATTTTATTTGATATTGCCTCTTTTTTACTTTTATTTTTTTTACTTTTAGTCTTTAATTCCAAATTCCATTCTTTTATTCCAAATTAAATAGATTGTATTATGATGTGTATTAATTTAAGTATATAATGTGTATTAATTTAAGCATGTAATTTAAGCGCACGAGAGAGGGATCCACGCGTGCCTGCAACATCTGCATCCTCGGTGACTTTCACATGCCATGTTAAGCCATGCTAAATCATGCTATGCTACGCTAAGCCACGCTATTCAGCCATGCTAAACTTGCTATGCTACATCAAGCCACGCTGAACCATGCTATGCCATGTTAAGCCATGCTAAATCATGCTATGCTATGTTAAGCCACGCTAAATCATGCTATGACGTGTTAAGCCACGCTGTAACTTTCACATGCCAAGGCAAGCGATGCTATACCTTGCTAAGTTACGCCAAGCCTTGCTGAGTAATTCTCTGCCATGCTATGCTATGCTACGCTAAGCATGCCACCATCAATGGCTCATAGCGATAAAAATAATAAAATTATTCTGCAAGTGATGTTCATTGAGAGAAAATGAAATGGAATAGAGACTGAAATGACTCAATTCAGCCACTTTTAGTCGCGACCACAGTCATTATTTCCAGGAAGAATCATGTACACATGTCTCTCTGCTTGCATACCTGTCTGTCTGTCTGTCTGTCTGTTTGCTTGTCTACGTGTCTGTCTGTCTGTCTGTCTGTTTGCTTGACTACCTGTCTGTCTGTCTGTCTGTTTGCTTGACTACCTGTCTGTCTGTCTGCTTGACTACCTGTCTGTCTGCCTTCTCGACAGTCGACAGGAACACGCTCTCACAACATTTGTATCATCAACGAGTTTGCTAGCCGGCGAGCTTAAATAAAAATAATCGGAGAGTCAATGACAGCGGCGTACATTTCCCCCAGGAGCTCCGATGTCGCCGACGCCTCGATTAATACCAAGACGACCTAGAGAGTCGGAATAATCTGTTCCATTAATGAGACGGATAAATACCAAAAGACAAATAACTTGTCAAGGCCCCTCCAGTAAGTCTCTGTAAGCTAAGATAAAATAAGATAGAACTTTATTCATCAATTCTTGTGCCAGAGGTTGCTCAACATACCAACAACATAAGCATAGTAATAGAATAATAAACAATAGAGTAATAAACCATAGAATAATAAAATGCAATAATAAATGTACAAATTTACAGTGAATAAGCCTAAGGAAAAGTAAAGCTAAGATATTCAGAAAACAGAACAAGTTGGCAACGTTAGTAGAAACGTTAGCGACTGTGTTCTGGTTCAGATCAGTTCAGGGGTCAGTCTGCTCTCACAGCGGAGGGGCAGATGGACGTGAATGTGTTGCTGTGCAAACTTCCATCAACACGGACTCGCCTCGTGCAGGACTGGAGAATTCCACGCTCACACGCGAGACAGAAGATCTTCCCTCGACAAATACGCATCAAACGGGAGGTCAGCTGGGTCCACGGGGTCATCAGTATAATATTCACACTATCAATAATAGACAGTCATCAATATACTGTATTCTCATTGGATTTGCACTCAAATCATCCCAAAGCGGTACTGCAAGTTTTAGTGTAATTGTGATTCGCGTTTTGGGCACTTTTTTTGCCGAACCAGTCCGCTAGCTTTTGGTCACAACTGCCAAATGACAGTTGCTTAGCAACCCCAAGGGTATCCACCCACCAGCATGTGACTGGTGGTGGTGGTTGGTTGACCACATATTTACAACCCCTCTGTCTCTCTCTCTCGCTCCCTCTCTCGATCTCTCCCCTATTCTTTCTCTCCACCCCCCACCCCCGCCTGCAGGTGTGAGCAGTGAAGCCACGCCCAGCCAGGTGTGTGTGTGTGTGTGTGTGTGTGTGTGATTAATAGTTCACAGGGTTTTCACAAGTGTTTTCCATGTGTTTGTCAAGCAGCAGAAACAGCCTCCCTGTCCTCAGGAGTACAACACGTGTGTGGGTTCACCAAAATGATTTCTGGTAAAAATGTTTGTGCCTGTCCGCTTGTACTGGTAGATACCATCTGAAAAGTGTAGCCTGTGGAGCTGTTTCGGCAATTGGGGCGGCAGTAGCTCAGAAGGTATAGTGGTTGAGGGTTTGATCCCCGGGCTCCTCCCCCTCCTAGTTAAGTGTGGAGGTGTCCCTGAGCAAGACACCACCTAACCCTACCTGCTCCTGACGTGTTGGTTGTTACCTTGCATGGTTGACACCGCCGTCGGTGTGTGAATGGGTGAATGTGAGGCAATACAGTAAAGATTGAATACCGATTGAATACTGTAGAGCCAGTTACCATTGTGAATTTGAGGCAATGCAAAGCTCTATACAGCTGTATACATGCACATCCATTTACAATTTCAATACCATGTCCAACTCCTTTGTAGCCCTCCAACTAATTAGCCATCGAGCTCTGTTGGAAGCTAAGTAGCATGCTAAGTGAGGTCCCGGAGGCTGCAGGCAGATGTTGTCAAGGAACGCGCAGCAGAACGCAACCCAGAGCTGGGAGTTCACAGAGCAGGCGAGCAGATGTGCGCAACAGGTGGACGGCCTCAGACACACACACACACACACACACACACACAGATACACGACTCTCGGTACATGAAACCCTGCAGAGTAGGGTTTGTTAAATGAGTCCGGTCAACAAGTGAGACGGCTGCTTATTAAACAGCTCGAGTGGCGAGAACGACGAAAGAAAGAAAGATGGATGGATAGACAGAAGGAAAAAAGTAAATAAAGATTGAAAGAAAGAAAAAGCTAGAAGGAAGAAAAGATGGAAGGAGAGAAATGCATTCATATTTACATTTAGGGCATTTTTATAAGAGTACATTTGTTGAAGGAGAGACAGCAATATATCTCTGTGGTACATAAAGATAACAATAGAGCAGGTTTCAAGCATTCATAGTTCCAAGGTTAATAGAACGAGTTTCATAATTGCTAGGTTGCCTGCATAATATCTGGGATAAGAGCAGACGTGCCATTCTGAGTGCATTACCAACATCTAAGAACATACAATATGCTAAACAATGCTAAGTACTGTTAATAATGCCAAGACATACAAACGACGAAATAAAGAGAAAGAATGAAAGAGCTGAACACTGAAAGAATGAAACGACAGAAGGATGCATACTAACTAGTGTGTGTCCGAGTTAGCCTGTTTGCGTGTGCGTGTGTGCGTGTGTCCGTGTGCGCGCGCATGTGTGTGCGTTCGGACAGTTGTCTCGCTGCCCCGCGGGTCCGGTCCGTTTGGCAGACGGTCGGCGTGCGGGTCGGGTTACCGGGGTCCCGGGGAGTAGAAGCACCACACCGGCGGCCCGGGGACAACAGGTGAATGACCCTGTTGTGTAAGCTAATCGTGTCAAGAAGCCCGGCGACACGACAAACACACAAGGCCACTTTAATACGCTACCCGATGCCCTTTAGAGGCAAAAGCTGTGACATCAGAAGGCTATTTCCTTACACATCTAGTCTTTATTCGCCAAAAAAACCCAATAACATCCAAAGCTCTTTACAGTGTTGCCTCACATTCACCCATTCACACACCGACGCCGGTGCCAACCATGCAAGATAACAACCAACACGTCAGGAGCAGGTAGGGTTAGGTGGTGTCTTGCTCAGGGACACCTCCACACTCAGCTAGGGGATCGAACCAGCAACCTTCCTGTTGCCAGACAACCGCTCTTATCTCTTATACCTCCTGAGCTACTGCCGCCCCCGTAAAATGCCGGCCACACATTTTTCACGAGGCAGACAAAATGCGAGCAGCGGGGGAAGACATTGTTGACGATACGGACGACGACTCCGTCCGGGATTGAGGGAATATAAAGCTGTGTTATTTCGATAGAGAGCCGGTTGCTGGATGAATTCATCCCGGGAGCGATCCCAAGGCCTGCGTTGTGTGAAACAAGCAGCCGGGGGAATCTAATGCAAGCAACGTGAATATTTTAATAACAAGTGGATTCAAATAAAGACAACAGTGGAAGCCTGTAGAGTAGACATTAGGGCTTGTACTCATTCTAAGATAAGATAAGATAGAAATGTATTCATCCCAAGGTAATTCTTTTGCCAGAGGTTGCTCAAAAATACCAACAGCATAAGAATAAAAACAATAGAATGAATAATAAATGTACGGTGTATAAGCCTAATGGAAAAATATGGGCTAGATATTTAGTAAACAAAACAAGTTGGCAACGGTATTGAGAAGAATATTAAGAATGTTGTGTGAAAAGAATCGTGTATTTTAAAAGCGCCTGCATACACATAATCCTGATACTGCAGACGACAACATCAGCTCAGGTGAACAACAACCAGTCAGTCAACCAGCCAACCAGCCGACCAGTCAACCACCGTATTTCCTCACAACACGATCTCCAGTCATGTCTTGTTGTCCGTCGCCAAGACTATTAGATTTCTTCATCATCAACACACACATGGGGCAACATGTCGGGGGAGGAAGAGGAGGAGGTGGAGGAGGAGAAGGAGGTGGAGGAGGAGGAGGAGGTGGAGGAGGAGGTAGAGGAGGAGGAGAAGGTAGAGGAGGAGGAGAAGGAGGTGGGGGAGAAGGTGGAGGAGGAGGAGAAGGTGGAGGAGGAGGAGGAGGAGGAGGAGAAGGAGCTAGAGGAAGAGGAGGACGAGGTAGAGGAGGAGATGGAGGAGGAGGCTGAACAAGGAGCCTGCAGTGATAATGATGACTATTCCTAGTTTATATTTGTTAGTGAAATCCCGCCACCAAACCGGAAGTCTGTCAGTCTGTGTCACACCTGTTTACCAGACGGTTCGTTTTCACTCTTCCTCTCTCTCCGTGGGGCAACACACACACACACACCCCTGGTGTGTGTGTGTGCGTGTGTGTGCCTCCCTCTCTCCGTCTACGTTCCCCAGTTCCCATGTTGGTATTATCGGCCCTGTAATAGTAGTGGGATTTACCTGTCTGTCTGTCTGTCTGTCTGTCTGTCTGTCTGTCTGTCTGTCTCTCTGGAGGACGAACCTGTTCGTCTATGTTCCCCAGGTGCCCTTGTTCTACAGGTGTGCTTGTGTGTCAATGGACACATTTAGCAAATTTGACCGTTCTATAAAGCCCCTTAAAAAGGTCCCTAAAAAAAAAAGTCACTATAATTATATTACACAGCTGCTGCTACCCCAAAACCCTTATGATTGTTGTACATTATCATTTACATTTACATTTAGGGCATTTGGCAGACAACGCTTTTATCCAAAGTGACTTACAAAGACTACATTTGTTGAAAGAGAGACAGCAATATATCACTGTGGTACATAAAGATAAGAATAGAGCAGGTTTCAAGCATTCATAGTTACAAGGTTAATAGAACGAGCAATTCTAAATAATTATGACAATTATCATATAATAATTATGACATGTTATCAAGCACAGTTGGGGGCCCTAGACCCCCCCCACCCCCCCACCAGCCAGGGTCTAGCCCCGCCCCCAGGGTCTACCCCCCCCCCACCCT
>PIJE02000255.1:427745-490367 GCA_002895965.2 Coryphaenoides rupestris
ACGTGTCCAAACTTCTTTTGAGAGAGAGAGAGAGAGAGAGGGGAGAGAGGGAGAGAGAGAGGGGGGGAGAGAGAGAGAGAGGGGAGAGAGAGAGAGAGAGAGAGAGAGAGAGAGGAGAGAGAGAGGAGGAGGAGAGGGAGAGAGAGAGAGAGAGAGGAGAGAGAGGAGAGGAGGAGAGGAGGAGGAGGGAGAGAGGGAGGGAGAGAGGAGGGAGGGGAGGAGGAGAGGGAGGGAGGGAGAGGAGAGGGAGAGAGGGAGAGAGAGGAAGGGAGGGGAGAGAGGGAGAGAGAGGGAGAGAGGAGAGGGGAGGGAGAGGGAGAGAGAGGAGGGAGGAGAGAGAGAGAGGGAGAGAGGGAGGGGGGAGGGAGAGGAGGAGAGAGGAAGGAGAGAGAGGAGAGAGGAGAGAGGAAGAGAGGGAGGGAGGGAGAGGAGATGAGGAGGGAGAGGAGGAGGAGAGAGGAAGGGGAGGGAGGAGGGGGAGAGAGGAGAGGGAAGAGAGAGAGAGAGAGAGAGAGAGAGAGAGAGAGAGAGCGACACACACACACACACACACACACACACACACACACACACACACACACACACACACACACACACACACACCCCCCCACACACACCACACACACAACACACACACACACACACACACAATACACACACACACACAATACACACACACACACACGAATACATACACAAACACACACGCCCTCTCTATCTCTCACTGTCTCTCTCCCCCCCGCCCTCCCCCCCTCCCCCTCCTTGTGGTAGATTACTGGGTATGGAGTGGAGACCACATCTGGAGACTGGGGGCCATCTTGAATGGGGGGGGGGCATTTTTGTATTATTATTATTATTATTATTATTATGTATCTCGTAACGTCAATGTACAGTTTCCATGGCACTGAAGCCCTTTGAATCGAGAGAGAGAGAGAGAGAGAGAGAGAGAGAGAGAGAGAGAGAGAGAGAGAGAGAGAGAGAGAGAGAGAGAGAGGGTGTTTGTGTGTGTGTGTGTATTTGTGTGTGTGTGCGATTAAATAATAATATGATATCACATTATTCTTGTTACAGCCTCTCTCTCTCTCTCTCTCTCTCTCTCTTTCTCTCTCTCGTGTGTTACCCAGGTCCACACTGGGCGAGCGAGTAAACACACACACACACACACACACAGACAGACGGCCAGACAGGCCACATAGGCATGCACAATATTAATACACACCATGCCTCTCACACCAAACACACTTACACACACACACGCACACACTCACACACACACTCTGATGACACCCCATTCATACGCCTTCTTACACACACGGAAGCAAA
The DNA here is from genome assembly GCA_002895965.2 of Coryphaenoides rupestris. Taxonomy (NCBI): domain Eukaryota; kingdom Metazoa; phylum Chordata; class Actinopteri; order Gadiformes; family Macrouridae; genus Coryphaenoides; species Coryphaenoides rupestris. The sequence goes on from PIJE02000255.1 coordinate 429,069, forward strand.
TATTACCAAACACACACACACAGACACACACACACACACACACACACACACACACACATACTGGTCATCATTAATGTAAGAGTGATGCCCCAGTATAACAAAGAGATAAAAAGCTCTTAACAGATACCAACACACACACACACACACACACGTGGATCCACTGTGAATTATAATGGGAACGTTGGCCAATGTGAACTGTGTGTGTCGTGGTGTGTGTATGTGTGTAGTTGTGTGGTGCAAGCTGGGGCCTTTGGGTGTTGCAACATATAGGAGTAGCCGAGAGAGAGAGAGGAGAAGTGTGTGTGTGTGTGTGTGCGTTGTGTGTGTGTGTGTGTGTGTGTGTGTGTGTGTGTGTGTGTGTGTGTGTGTGTGTGTGGCGTGCGTGCGTGCGTGATGTGTTGTGTGCGTGTGTGTGTGTTTGTGTCCTGTGCCAAACACAGACCCAGACTGCCAGGGGAGGCCAGATAGACGACCAGGGAAGACATTTCACTCTAAACTCATATCCTAAACGTGAGGGAGGGGGGAGTGTGTGTGTGTGTGTGTGCAAGAGAGGGGGGGGAGAGAAAGGGGGAGACAGAGGGAGAAAGAGAGAGAGAGAGAGCGGTAGAGAGCTGTTTGTGTTGAAAGGTGAAGAGGTTTTGGCTTTTCAAATATTTGTGTTTTGTCCTGTCACTCACTCCACACAAACGTATATCTCTTCACCAGGAAGTGACCTCACCACCGCGCCGGGCTCTGATTGGTCGACTCAGGCGGCTCCTCAAATCACACCCATTCTTAGGGCAGGTGGACTAAACATGTTTTATTATTTTGTATTATTTTATATGATCTGGAAGCAGTGTCACACTAATGAGGAGGGTGGGGGAGAATCTTATCTTCCTGAAGCACTGCTGTCTGATTTCGAGGGTTTTTGGAGAGAAATTTGTTTCCAATCCAAATATTCTTAATTATCGTTATTGAAAGCAAACACTTTAATGATTACTAAAATTAATATCAAACATTCTGGAATGATTAGGAATAATTTCATTTGAAACATTTTAATGACTATTAATTATTCATGTCAGACGTTGGTGTTATGATCAGGATAGAATGTATCAACTATTAAACCAAGGCGACAAATCTTTTCTGAACCAAAGTCTGTCTCTCGGCAACCAACGGCGAGGCTTTTGAGAACGCTTTTGGGATCATATTAGAGTTCCTGGAGGATTGCTCGGCGTAACGTAGCGACGGGAACCGACGTGGTGACGGCCGACCCCGGATTCAAGAAGTTAAATTGTCAAAAGTGAAATAAGAAATTGTTGATGCCCAGCAGAATGTGCAAAAGGACAATACAAGACAAATGAGACCAATTGGAGGGATCAGAATATCCACAATGTTTACAGTATTGTATTTACAGCAAAAGGAGCAACAGGAATGAGAAATATAAATATCATATAACATGGCCTCTCTCTCTGTCGCTCTCTCTCTCTCTCTCTCTCTCTCTGTCCCTGTCACTCTCTCTCTCTGCCTGCCTCTCTGTCTCTGTCTCTCTCTGTCTCTGCCTGTCTCTCTCCCCCCCTCTCTCTCTCCATCTATATCTATCCATCTCTCTTTTTCTCTCTATCTATCTGTCTATCTGTCTATCTGTCTATCCATCTATCAATCCAACTACCTTCCCGTCCCTCCCCCTCTCATCCCTGTGTTCTGCATATGTGAGATTTAGGTTCGTTTTTTCCCCCTCGAACACACAAATTATTCGCCAGCTGTCTCTGCTTAACGCAGTGAGCTGTGTGTGCATGCATGCGTGTGTGTGTTGTGTGTGTGTGTGTGTGTGTGTGTGTGTGTGTGTGTGTGTGCGTGCGTTAAAAGCCAATTCTAAAACCGCCGCTGGCCTGAGGTCTCCTTGATGCATGGCGAGACTTTGACCGGCCGCCGTACAGCTGAGTGATCGTCTAAAAGAGAGAGAGAGCCTTGCAGGGAAAGTTGCCGGTTCACTGCCTCCTTCACCTCCTCCTCCTCCTCCTCCTCCTCCTCCGGGCATAAAGTATAGACTAGGTTCTCTCGGGCCGGTAGGTTAACTCCCCAACTGCTCTCGACCTCGAGCAAGGCAGCGTTTGGGGAATCAGAGGTTGAGAGAGAGAGAGAGAGCGAGAGAGGTGCACTGAGTGTTAACACAGCAGCAGCAGAGTGTGGTGGTGAACGGAGAGACCATTAAACTAACCGCCTGAAATTACCTGCACACTTAACCTGCCATCACACCTCTCTCTCTCTCTCTCTCTCTCTCTCTCTCTCTCTCTCTCTCTCCCCTCACCCCTCTCTCTCCCTCACCCCTCTCTCTCCACATCCCCCCTCTCTGTCCCTCTCTCCTTCTCCCTCTCTCTCTCTCTCTTTCTCTGTCTCTGTCTCTGCCTCTCTCCCTCTCTCTCCCCTCACCCCTCTCTCTCCACATCCCCCCTCTCTCCCTCTCTCCCTCTTTCTCGCTCTCTCTTTCTCTCAATTCAATTACATTCAATTCAAGAGCTTTATTGGCATGGGGAGACATACATTTACGTTGAGTGGTAAATAAAAACAAAAACAAAACAACTGTCTGTACATTTACAGATATTCTCCAATAAAGAAATGTTTCAACAAAACTCCAATATTCATTCAAGATTATTCAAGATTCAAGAACTGTATTTGTCATAGCATGACACATAGCATACACACACAGGATATGCAGTGAAATCAAAAGTGGCGATGCTCAGCTGAATGTGCAAAAGACAGAATGCTGAAGACAAATTGAATTGGAGGGATAAGAGCCAGAACATCTAGAATAGTTACAATATTTACAGTTTTTTATTTTATTCAAGTATATAAATAAGAGTATGTAAGATGTATTTTTGTGGCGCCTCTGTCTGAGAGGTGCCCGGAGGCGGAGGCTTCTAGACACGCGGGGGTGAGTGACTGAGTGACGGAGCATCTGGGCCGCCGGGTTGCTCAGGTCCGCCTTTTACTGCTCACACGTTTCCATGAGCGCACCACACACACACCCTGTTCCAAGACATGACACCACCGACATCACAGCCATCACCACACACACACGCACATGCAGAGAGACACACACACATGTAGAGAGACACGCACATGTAGAGAGACACGCACATGTAGAGAGACACGCACATGTAGAGAGACACACACATGCAGACAGACAGACACACACACACACACACACGCACACACACAGACACACGCAGAGACACACACATACATGCAGACAGACAGACAGACAGACACACACACACACACACGCACATGCACATGCAGAGAGACACATATACCACACACACACACGCACGCATACACACACGCAGAGGACACACACATACATGCAGAGAGACAGACAGACACGCACGCGACACACGCAGACACACGCAGAGACACTCAGAGACACACATACCTGCAGAGAGACAGACGCAGACACACACACGCACGCATGCACACACACTGCACACACACACACACACACACACATGTACGCATACACACACGCACCACGCACATGCAGAAAGACACACATATGCAGAGAGACAAATACATACATTCATGCAGAGAGACAGACAGACACACACACACTGGAGCGGACCCCGGCTCAGGCTCAGAGCAATTTGGCACGTGGTGAATTATTTAGCGTGTTGCCCATTCGGCTGCCAACGGCACGGGAACCACGACAACACCGGTTGAAAAAACAACAACAACACATTTAGTGTTTAGTGTTTTAATAGGGCCGGTCCGGAGGGGCCCATAGCCATATAACGGTGTGTCTCTACCTCTACCGTACAATGATACTCCTGTGTCTCACACACACACACACACTCTCTCTCTCTCTCTCTGCCTATAGCCAGGAGTTTAATTCAGAATTCATTTTTTTGCACACTGGTTTATGTGAGGGTTTCATTTCACTGTAACACACAATAAACATGTTTGGGTTGGGGGTATCGGGTTTATAATTCACACGACCCCAACTGAACTTGGGACCCCTGTCCTCCCCCTCCCCCTCCTCCTCATCCTCTCCTCCTCCTCTCCTCCTCCTCCTCCTCCTGGTGCTGGGAGGGGGCCTGGCAGACGGGCGGGGTGACTAACTGCAGTCCAGTTGCCATGCAGACAGTTGTGGTTCTGTGTCTCCAGACCGTCTCAGCTTAACGTCCGGACTCTATTAGCAGCACCAGTCACCGTGCTGCTGCTGCAGGCCTGCTGCTGCTGCTGCCGTTAAACAGTCCTGCTGCTGCTGCTGCTGCTGCTACTGCTGCAGAAGGCTACGTGCTAAGCTAACATCCACAAGTTCTGGATGAAAGATGGTCTATAAAGTTTAAAACAACACAACTTGTTCCGTTCCAACCAATTAGGCCACAAATCCATTTTCATTTGGGATTTTCCTTAATGTGAAGAGTATGTAAGAGTAAGATATCCATTATTCATTTGTCATAATATGAAAAATGTTCCCATTATTTCACTGGGGATTTTCTTTCGTTTTGTTATGATAAATTGAATGAAAACAATGAAATGTGAAGTAATTCACAATGTTCTCACCACCTCTAGGAATGATGAGATCTCTACTCAATATTCCCCAGAAGGGAAAGTGTCTGATTCTTTTGGTTTATGGTTATCGGGAATGAATGACAATTTAACATGGTGGCAGTGACGGTCGGTTATATAAACTCAACTCAAGACAAAGTCAAGTCAAATCTAATTCACATCATGTAAAATTGACAGGACAGGAATAATTCATTATTATGAATACAAATTAAGCGCCATCTGCTGTTTAGCGTGTGTATTGGAGCGGGGATAAAAGAAACCTTGCATCTTTTAGTTCTCGTCCAGGACACCTTTAACCTTCAACCTGAGGGTCTGTCTGGAGGGGGTGATCTTGGCACTCCAGGAGGGAAGTGGTAAGCCTTCCTAAAGCACACTACCCCCCGTACCAGGTTCCATAGGCTGGAGCTCGGCCCCAACCCCCGGAGATCCTACTGGCCACTTGACGAGGCTACCGAGCCCGTTTTCGCCGCTGGCCAAAGTCAAGTTACACTGAAGCCAGGACAATCTCCACTCCGGTGATGACTTCATAGTGCTCCACCACTGGGGCTACAGGACAGTCTAAATGCTGAGGCGTTCGACTCCCAGGTGAACGGTTTTCTTGTCATCCTACCCTATAGCATCCATAGGGCCATCTAAACAAAGCAATAAAGAAAATTGCAAGTAGCGTTGGATGAACGCGTCTGCTAGTCAGTCAAACTCACCCACCCACTGGTGCCTTGGTGGACAGGACAGAGACACACACACACAGGTTTATTAAGAGGAAATGCATCTTTATTTGTAGAAGCTGTACAGACACACACACACACACACACACAGAGCATCTCGCGGGCCGCTTGCTGTATTATTAAATAGTGCTCGTCGCAAACATCGTCTTCGTAAAACCTTTTCTTGCGCTCTTGGGAAATTAAATTCCCGTCACCCTCTCTCTCAGCGATTATTTTGTACAGTATACACAGCAGGGCCGAGGGGGGTCCCCGTTTAAAAATAAGGGTAACAGTCACTTTCAACGGTGAACATGTGCAAACCTATTTAGGATGCAAATTTATATATAATACAGATCATGGGGGGGGGACCAAACCCCTGCCGACGTGCCAAAACCCCTGCCGACGTGCCCTTAAGTTTTCCGTTGCTGGCCAGTCTTGTTTCCTTCTGGGGCCACACCTCCACCACCACCTCCACCACCACACGAGGTTTGATTTGAATATTGCCATTAAAATACACTGATCATGTGTCGCTCTATATTAGATTTATACTGATATATTTTTAGAGTATTACTTGCACAACACGTGCACAATTAAAATCTTCCAAATAACAGGAGAACCTTCCAGTGGTTAAAGTGCTCCGCCCACGACTACGCCCGGGCAACATGGAGTAGGCGGATGTGAGAGAACTGAATCAGACGATCAATGAATTAATGATCAGAGGAGGATTAAACAGCGAGCCCGACGAGAACAAACTGTTGTTAAATAACATCTTTCAAAATAAGAGTTGTTAGCTGGGTCAGAAATGATGTGGGTTGTCCAAGGCATGCTGGAGGCTAGTGCATTAAGGAGACACACACACAGACAGACAGACAGGTAGACAGACAGACACACTGGCCCAAATAGACAGACAGGCGGGCAGACTGGTATCGAGGGACAAGCACAACAGCTATTCACAGACAGATGGACATATGGGCAGAGACAGACAAATATGGGGCAGACAGATGGACAGACAAAAGCAGAGTAGACAGACAGACAGACGGACAGACAGACAGTGAGACAGGGAGCCAGAGGGGCAGACAAACAGACAGACAGATGACTTAGACAGAGAGTACACTCTCAAGTCACACAAGGCATTCATTTGTGTAGAATTATTCCAGCGAGCCCGCGGCATCGCGAGCGCATGGAACACGTCAGGAGCTAAAGGAATTCTCAGTGGATGTGGACCGGGGTCTTCATCATCACATAGTCCTGTCTATGTCCTTCCTCTTCCTCAAGAGTCCAAGGAACTGAACTCCAGAAAATGCCAGTTAGCAGGATAGTGTCAGGTAACAGAGTCTCTCTCTCTCTCTCTGTGTTTAAGTTTCTCTTCATTGGCTTCCTTGGAGTCCATCAGAGATCAGATGCAGCGTTCATCAGGAGGGGAGGAGAGGGAGAGGAGAGGAGGGGAGGGGGGAGAGGAGAGGAGAGGTGGAGAGGAGAGGTGGAGAGGAGAGGGAGAGTGCTTCCAGAGGAAGTAGGGTCCTCCCGTATCGTAGCTCCGAGCACGCGGAGCATGACATCATCATGACCCAGTTGTTCCCCTGGACCCCGAGGATAAATAATACAGAACCGACAGAAGAAGGAGGAGGAGGAGGAGGGGATGGGAGTAGTCCAGGGGCACTTTGGATAAAAGCATCCAGGGAGTGTTGGCAGACATGGGCCGGGCTGCAGGCCCGGGAGTGTCTTCTGTACAGGGGGAGGCTTCCAGGTGACGAAGCTGCCTAGCTTTCTCGTCTTCGCCTTCCAGGACCGATTCGTACGCACGCTGTGATTCATTCATTCATACATTTATTATTGATCAGCCATGATGGTTGGCTTAGGTTAGGTCTGGGGTTCAGGGGGTGGAGGTTAGGGGAGGTGGTGGTCCAGGGGTGCGGGTTAAGGGTGGGGTTCGGGGGGTGGAGGTTAGGGGAGGGGGTGGAGGCCCAGGGGGTGGAGGTTACTCGGCGCTAGTGTTCGGTGGGGCAGGCCGAGCGGTCCTTGCAGCAGAAGTAGTGCACCACCACGCCGTTGGGGTACCTGGCGAACGCACTGCACGCACACACACTTTATATTACATATACACTTTATGTCAATATACACTTTATATTAACACAGAGGTGCAAAGACGGCCTTTTAACATTTCAACACAACATTCGCTGAAGTGTTCATGCAAACACGGCCTGTTTTTATGGATTATGATTGAAATTCATTGAAAAACAAATTTGCGCAATCGATGAAGTTTGAAGACCATTTGGTTTATCTTTAATTAGCATTATATATTATGGAAAACGTCAATCTAATCTGCATGATAATGCCAACCGCTATGATCTTAATTGATGATTGATGAATGTCACAGTCGTCCCAACAGGGCGACCACAACTCCTCTCCTCCTCACCTGTTCCCGATTCTCTTCTTGCACACCCGGCAGGTCTTCTCCTCCGTGATGACGCACTTCACCTGCTGGTGGAAGATGCGCTCCTCCTGCACCTGGAGGAGGAGGAGGAGGAGGAGGAGGAGGAGGACCTTGTTGAGAGACACGCAACACTCACCACCAGCACCTCTCCAGAACCCTTTCCCAGAGTGGCTTTAAGTGAAGCCAGTTGAGTCAAGGAGCGTGCAGGGATGGAAGCCGTGAGCTCGCAGGGGGAAACGCTGACGTATAACCTCACATGCATATTGGTTTGTTTCCATTTTTGGAAGTACACAAAAGGGGGTTACCATGACGATCGCTGTTGTCACAGCAACTAGAGCGGCCGGGAACACTGCCTTAAACTTTCCCCCGCTTCTCCCCATGACTGATATGAATATGAGTCACTGGACTCTTATGGGCATTACTTTACTTTTGTTGGGACGACAGTATTTTATGTTCTGCCTTTATGTCTGCCCACCTGGTACCCCCCCACTCACCCACTACTCCCCCCACAACCTCGGAGCCTCCTATTGGCCGATCGAGTTCTCTGCCGTGGCAAGTGATCATTGCCCATGGGGCACAATAGCAATAAAGTTAAATTGACTCCCATGGGCTGCCTGGACTAGAATATATCGGCCTCCCTTTTAGCCAGGAGGAACCAAGGAACAAGTCAACGGCGGTAGATCTAGAGGGTCACATCAATCACAAGTCTCAAAGTTCCAAGGACTCGTGGAAGTTACTTCCTTCACAATTTTTGGGGGGCTGCATCATCACCACCATTGCAGACTTCTTAAAAAGACACGCGGTGACTAAAATCTTCCAGAGCTGGCAACCGACACTTTTCAGAGGACGGGCTGCGTGCGTGTCCATTGTAATAGCGAGGATTAAGGCATTAGTTTAGGCATTAGCACTGAGCCTTGTCAGCCTAGCAGCTCCGTCTGAAGGGAGACGACGCGATGCAGCTCACTGCAAGCCCCCTGTGGTCGTGCTCCAGGGTTCAGGCTAGGAGCTTTCACTTGCCCTTCAGAGGGCTGAGGGTTCTGGTGGAGTGGTGGTGGATATTGTGGGCCCTGTGAAACCCTGTGAAACCACAGCCGTGATTTAAGGGATGTGGAAGTGGAGTTGACTTGATGGGTCTGAGCCGCCAGCCTGCAGAACTCCAATGATGTCGTAAGCACATCGGAAGATAACAAGAAACAGATTGTTGTTTGGCGAAAACCATAAGCCAACAACAACAACAACAACAACAACAGCTCTCTGGTGTGTCCCAAGTTCCCAGGACTTAGCCTCTCCTGGGGGAGCTTGCTTCTGGAATGACTTACCCTGAGGAACTCAGCCTGCAGCAGGCTCTTCAGCACCTGGTCGAAGCGCTTCCTCTGGGCCCGCTCCTCAAGGACGCTCTCGAGGAACACACGGATCTCCCGGATCTGGGTGTTGGCCGGGAGCAGGTTGATGGCCTGGAAACGGGAAACCATCAGTTATCTGGTTAACGAGGTCACTGGTCCCGTGGTTCGGGTGTCTGACATCCGGCCATAAGACTCGCAGTCTACCTGTTGGCACCCCTGATGAAGATGGATGCCCATAATGAATGCCGTTACCTGCTCCTTAACAACATGCCTCTGACAACCATTCACAAGTCGCTGTGGCTAAAAGCCTCTGCTAAACAGTAAATGGTAGGTTTGATTTCATGAAGGAACTGCAGACATTGTTGTCTTTAGCGAGTGTCACCGCCCTGTGGTCAGTCTATGGTCTATGTTGGGATGTTGCCGTTCCCGCCCTTTCGAAACCCTGTCGACCAAAAAGGCCAGTTTGTGCTTCCTGGCTCCTCCGCAAGATGCTTGACCTCCAAACCTGGAAACTCCCAGGTGGTTTTGGCTCCACCCACTTCCTGATTTTGGGGAGCTGAACCTGACCTAGACCTGAAGTGACTCCAGTCCAAGAAAATCGGAAAAAGTTGTTCAAACCTGACCAAAACCAGAGAGACAGAGATAGTAAACTAGTTCTAAAAGGTGTAGCAGTAAAAAATGTGAAAAGGTAACATTTTTAATTTCTTCAAGCTAGCATGACACCTAGCTTTCAAAACCCAGTTAGCGTTGTGTTTGGATAGCTAGATTGACACCAATTAACAGACGCCAAATAACCGTATAGCTAGCCAAACCCAGTTAGCGTGTGATTGTGTTTGGCAAGCTAGCTTGATAGGTGCGTAATAAACGGTAGGTTTCGGTGCTTAACCACAGAGCTAGCTAAACCCAGTTAGTGTTTATTTCAGTTTAACTAGCATAATGCGTGCTAATCAACCACAGCAGCTTTATGGCGGCGGGTGGAGAGTTCCCGAGGGGCCGCACAGCGAGTCTTTCGCCGTCTCCTCGATCTGCAGCTGTACGCTCAGCCTAGCTCGGTCTGGGAGCGCGGCCAGCCAAAACAAAATCACAGAAAAAGCCGCTGAATAAACGCCACATGGTGATGTGAGGAGTCGGACAGAGTCTGCAGCGCTGCGCTACGCTACGATACGAGTATGACGCTCGCCGGGGCCAAACACGACCGCAGTGATAAACCTCCTCCACGCTCCCAGAGAGAGAGAAGGGGTGGGGTGGGAGTGTGGGAGCTCTTAATTTGAAACGTCTGCGATCTCCCGACACAGATCACCGACGCCTTTCACACTCGACGGAGCTCTGCTGGAAACACCCTGAGACGGACGGACAGACGGATGAAGAGGAGGAGGACGAGGAGGAGGGTGAGGGTGTATCATACAGGTGGGCAGAGCCCTCTCAGAGTGAACAGGAAGCCAGGGCAGATAAGATCATCTTTGGGTACTCGGGTGTTTAGGGTCATTCAGTGGAGTGGGCCAAACTCCGGGGCGGGAAGTTTTGTTGTCTTAGCGATTAAAACGGACAATGGAAGAATAAAAAAAGAAAAACCTTGAAAACTTGACTAGTCTGCCCGGTGCTTCGGTCCGTGCCCTGGGCGAGGTCTAGAGAGAGAGTGTGTGTGCGTGTGTATGTGGTGTGCGTGTGCGTGAGTGGTATGTGTGTGTGTGTGTGTGTGTGTGGCCTTGCTGTGCTGCAGAGAGATGTTCCACAGCTGACCATTGGGCGATGTGATGACCATGGCAACGAAGACACAACATCACACGGGTCCCCGACCGCTGCTTGCTTGCTTGTTTCTTTGTAGGGAGGAAGTGTGTGTGTGTGTTTATGTGTGTGTGTGTGTGTGTGGCGAGCAGCGAGTGGTCGACTCTGGTGGCACAGAGCCGACAAACGGAATGACTGCTCTCTCTCTAATCTTAGAGCAGTCCTGGCTTTAATCGAAGCCCTTTCAGGTTCCTCATCGTTACTTCACCCATCGTTATAGATTTTTTTTAATAACTTAATTGCACCCAAACCCTAATGAATCAGAAGACAGAATGTGCAAACGTAGCAAATCAAACACATTCTGATTCAAGAAAAATGCAAAACAGCTAATAATAATCACCAGTTAATTGTGGTACTTAAATAAACAAGTGAGGAATCATCTAATTGTTTTCCAGATTCCCCGTCCTTATGGAAAGTCCTCACAAGGCAAATGTGTAGACTAGTGCAGTGCCCGTTCAAAATGTGCCTCTTTAAAACGGGCTGATTGCTTGGCCTCCTCTGGTGTTGCAGCTTTCTGGAGAATTGCTCACCCAAACAGCTTAACACTCGACACTGACCGCACTTCCTGGGGTCCTCAGCAATAGTCGATCGGATGAATGGTTGTAGAGAAAATACATACAGAGACTCCTTCAACTACAGTTGAAGAAATGCAAATAAAAATGGCTACATATGCAAATGAGGGTGCAGGCACGGTCCAGACATGTGGAGATTGTTGGCGGTAGCCCTGTTTAGCACTAGTGCCTTTAGCTTTAGCATTAGCGTACCTTTGGTGGTGTTGGGCTTGCTGTCGCGTGCTGGTCGTGTTTAGCATTAGCTAGTTATCGATAGCATTACCGCTCGCTAACATGCTGTGGTGGAGCAGTGTTTAGCATTAGCAATAGCATTAGCGCTCGCTAGCGTCCCTTGGTGGTGTTGAGCTTGCTGTGGATGGAGCAGCGCTTAGCATTAGCATTAGCGCTCGCTAGTGTACCTTGGTGGTGTTGAACTTGCTGTGGCGGCGCCGTGTTTAGCGTTAGCATTAGCGCTCGCTAGCGTACCTTGGTGGTGTTGAGCTTGCTGTGGTGGTGCTCCAGGACCTGCAGGGCGGCCTGGAGGTTGGCCTGGGGCTCTGCCAGCTCCATCTTGATGGGTCCCAGACAGTGGACGTCCGGGGGCGACAGGTACATCCGCAGCAGGGACAGGTACACCTGCAGGCCGTCACTTAGCATGTAAACAGCAGGTCGTCATGGTGACACTGAAATGCACCTTCAACGAGCATTCAATGACCTCCCCCACAGGGATCAATACATTATCCTCTTGTCTCATCACTCAATACTTTTACATTGCACTTTTTTGGAACCAGACTAGTCATCGATGCCCGACGAGAAATATGCATTACATCTTTTAATAAATGCGGTGACTGCAGGTTTTTAGGTTTTTAACAGAGGCTCTTAATTACAGCCATGGCTTTACAATGGATTCACAGTGCATCAGGAATAGTATTTTGTGTCAAAGTACTCACGTCTTTGTTTGCTTCCGTTTGCTCGTTGTAATGACTGTGACAGTATCTGGAGCGTGTGACAGAGCACAGAAACACGGTCACGTCTAGCCAGTACCAACAAATACAAATAATAATGCCTTCCCTCTCCTAACCCGAGCACTAATTTACGTGTTTCTACGTCTTGGCATTGTCAATAGTGCTTAGCATTGCTTAGCATATTGTATGATCTTAGATGTTGGTACTGCACTCAGAATGTCTCTTCTGCTCTTATCCCAGATATTATGCAGGCAACCTAGCAATTATGAAACTGCTTCTATTAACCTTGCAATTATGAATGCTTGAAACCTGCTCTATTCTTATCTTTATGTACCACAGTGATATATTGCTGTCTCCTTCTACAAATGTACTCTTTGTAAGTCGCTTTGGATAAAAGCGTCTGCCAAATGCCCTCAATGTAAATGTAAATGTAAAGTACTGCTCCTGCTACTTACTCCTCGGCCGTGCTCGTGTCTTTCAGCACGTGCACGTAGATAAAGAGAGCCTGCTCATGCTTCCCCATTCGGCCCAGCAGCAGCGCACGCTCCTCTAGCAGGCCTTGGCGAGAGAGAGAGAGAGAGAGGGGATCAGGGTCAGAGGTCAGCGTCCTCCCGATTTGTCATGTGGTCATTGAGCAGATGCTGTGATCCAAAGAGACATTTCGGGAAATTCAGAAATGCATCACAAAGGAGCAGGTAGGGGTCAACATCTCACAGATGGGTTGCGGAGCTGAACCCGTAACTCCCTACTAGACTAGCCCCCCCACCCACCCAGGTGTAATTGCTAGCCATAAATCAAATCAAACTTTATTGATGCAGCACTTTTCATACAACATGCAGCCCAACGTGCTTCACAAAGCAAGATTAAAACAGCACAGACAACAAAAAGTAAAAACTGGAATAGACAACGATGAATAGAATTTCGCAGGACAAAAAATGACAGTAAAATATTTAGAAAAGAAATATAAATCAGTGAAATAATAATAATAATAATAATAATAATATAAACAAGTCAATAAAACACATACAAATAATGGATGAAGATGGAATTAAAATTAAAAATGATTAAGACTTAAAACCCAGGGCAACAGATGACGAGACAAAAGCCGTGGTTATTAGAGAGTGCCGGTTGGGTCCTCACCATCGAAGGGGAAGTCACTGATGAGTCTGGCGGGCTCGTAGCTGGAGGACTTGTCCAGGAAAGACAGCAGCTTGGAGCGGAACTCCCCCAGGTCCCCCTCCTCCTGACCCGCAGGTACGGCGCACACACCTGCACAGGTGTACGTACACATGCACACACACACACACACACACGCACACACGCCACACGCACAATTTACTATATATTGTATTGTATGGAAACAGACATTCTTGAGGCAGGGAGAGGCTATCCTACTATCCCACTAGTTGAATTATAACGCCATGGCAACAATAAAACACACACGGCACTAAGCGGTGCGTCTATTGGTCTGCGTCCCGGCATGGGTCCAACGGCCGTCTGTCATGGCTGCCCATGGACCAACCGGACCCACGCTCCTGCTGGGGGTATTGTGACCTGGCCCCTTGTGACCTGGGCCAGGTCACAATACCCCCGACCCACACCACACAACTGGGCCTGACCCATGTGACAGCAGCCCCACAACACAACGACACAAATGGGAGGCAACACTAGCCAAGCTCAGAGAGGGAGAGAGAGACAGAGGGGAGAGAGAGGGGAGAGTGACAGAGAAAGGGGAGAGAGGTAGTAGACAGAGGGGAGAGAGAGAGATGGGAGAGAGAGAGAGAGAGACAGAGACAGAGTGAGAGCGAGGGGAGCGACAGAGAGACATGGGAGTGACAGAGAGAGAGAGAGACGTGAGAGACAGAGGAGAGAGAGAGAGAGAGAGAAGAGAGAGAGAGAAAGAGAGACAGCTCTCTGGATGACGGTGCAGGAGAAAAGCCGTCCCATATGTGGCGACGTCATCAATAGATCTCCACCAGAACCGGGGAGTATAAATAATTCAGCTGGGATTAGGCTCCCGTCCCAAGTATTTCGGGGAAATCTGTGCGTTAGGACAGAACGAACCAGCTCCATGACCTCAGCCTGAGAGTAATGAATGTGACTCCTCCGGCTCCCGGCTCCCAGGGAAGACTAGGGATGGGAAGACTAGGGAGAGACTAGGGAGACGGGGGGGAGAGGCTAAGGAGAGACGGGGGGATACTAGGGAGGTAGGAGGAGACGGGGAACGAACCCGTCACAACCGTCACCCGATGGGAGAACGTCCTGGGATGACCCTGGATCATCTGCAGGAGATTTTATGTTTTTAGAGTATCTGTCGTTGACGGAGTAATGTTATGAGAGAATGGATGAATTAATGTGATGAGTGTAAGGATGGATGGATGGATGAATATTCATCGGTCGTGGTCTAGACCCAGCGACTCTCAACCAGTAGCAAGGAGTTGGGGTGCTGCTGAATGAATGAATGAATGAAATTAATTAATTAAATGCCTGAATGAATGAACGCTAGATCTTAGACCCCAGCAGCATGATGAATGAATGAATGAATGAATGAATGAATGAATGAATGAATGAATGAATGAATGAACAATCTTGAATTGGACCTCATCCTTGGGCAGGCAGTTGAGGTTCTGCTTCATGAATGGGTGTCGTGATGAATGAATGAATGAATGAATGAATGAATGAATGCTCTTTAACGGGACCTCACCCTCGGGCAGGCAGTTTAGGTACTGCTTCATGAGGCTCTGCACGCGCTCCAGGTAGAGCTGGATGAGCACGTTGTGGAACTCGGGCCTCTTGTCCTCCCAGACGTGGACGATGTGCTCCAGGTAGGGCACGGCCAGCTCCCGGAAGCCCTCCCTCAGGAAGCCCAGCACCCTCTCCCTGGGCAGCGTCTCCACCTCCGTCAGGTCCTCCGTGAAGATCTGGGGGAGGAGGGAGGGAGGGAGGGACGGAGGGAGGGTCTTGAGTTTATGCGATATTTGCCTTTTCAAATTCTGATTTCTTTCCTGATCCCGGGGGTAAAATTGCTGTTAGAATTGCTCAGGTCAAGATAATAGAAATATGAAAATAAGTATTCTTATCTTTATGTACCACAGCACTATATTGCTGTCTCTCTTTCAACAAATGTACTTATTGTAAGTCGCTTTGGATAAAAGCGTCTGCCAAATGCCCTAAATGTAAATGTATGGAAAGACTACAGGAGAGGAATAGGTGAAGTAGACTTCTGTGACCCCCGTTTGAACCCGGGGGTAAAGGTCGGCTCAGATCCCGATCTTAAATCTAAAACAGCCCGTTTCAGTTGTGAAAGACACGGCTCCAGTCTGGAGGTTCTTACAAACTCATGTAAACATAAAAACCAAGCAGTTAAAAGACCAAAAAAAACAAAAATAAACATCGGGCGTATTCGGGTATTCATGCCTCGTCTGAGATTAAAAGATGCATTACGACCTAATCAGGGAAATGAGATTCAGCTGTGGTCTGAGATGCAAACAACGTCGTCGTCGTCGTAGGCGTAGCGTGAATTCCTACCCTTCTATTTATGATAGGCGCATCGAGCGCATCGCTATTTTCCGTCAACAGGTTTTTTCTGTACGCACACCGTAATCACACTCGGCTCGCGCACGGAACCCGAGCCAAGAACCGCTATCATTTACTAAATTGTCTTTTGTTATACGGAGGCTTCAGGTGACATGGCGGGCAGCCGGGTCGGGTTTCTGTACAAATGGCCGGTGCCCAGCGTCAAGTTAGCTTCATAATTGCATGAATCATTTAGAACGGAGGAGGCGCCGTTTCTATGAATGGAAAGATGAGATGTAATAAGGTGTGATGATGATGTGCAACGAACTCCTCTCGTGGAGACTGTTGCCGTGGTAACCGTCGACCAGCCACCCACCCCCAGCCCCCACCCCCCTCCAACCCCCCTCACCTTCAGCCCGTCCTCTGGACAGATCTTCAGCACCCACGGGGAGAACTCAAAGATCATGCCCAGGTTCTCCACGCCTGTCAGGAGGGATCACAGAATCGTATATTTACCCTCATGGTCACACAATGGTTCACACATGCATGTTTCTTTTCTTTTTTTACCAGCATACAACGTGATGGTATTTAAATATGGTATTACCTCTCTCTCTCTCTCTCTCTCTCTCTCCTGCCCTCCCTCTCTCCCTCCCTCCCTCTATATGCATTATCGACGTATCAATACATGGATGCAGTCTGCAGAGAAAATTACCTCCACAATATCTCGTCTATTTGGAACCGAGGTAGGCAAGTGTAGCCTGCACATGAACGCAGACTCACACATGTTTATGTAAAATGGTTCTATGTACAGTTATGTTTTTGTATTTCATTTCATTCATCCTTTACTGCAGCAACACATTAGAGTCCGAGTCTGCATGAAACGTACTTGGCAAAAGAATGCCCACAAACACACAGATTCTGAGCACCTGGATCACCGCGATCCAAAGGTGT
The DNA here is from genome assembly GCA_002895965.2 of Coryphaenoides rupestris. Classification (NCBI taxonomy): domain Eukaryota; kingdom Metazoa; phylum Chordata; class Actinopteri; order Gadiformes; family Macrouridae; genus Coryphaenoides; species Coryphaenoides rupestris. The sequence goes on from PIJE02000255.1 coordinate 445,866, forward strand.
GCGTTAGGGAGCAGCAGAAGTGCCTACCCAGTCTCTGCAGGTACTGCACCGTGCGCTCATGTCCCTTCAGCGGGGAGTTGGCCTTGGTGGACTGGTCCAGCAACACCTGGAGTGCTATGATCACCGGAGGGCGGGGGGAGACGGAGAGGGAGAGAGGGAGGGAGAGAGAAACGGATAGATTGAGGGAGAGACAGTGATGGATAGGCAGGGAGAAGGGAAGGAGGACAGATGGAACAATCTAAGCAGGATGACTGAGAGATGAAAGGATGGATATTAACAACGAGATGTCATCACTTGGACGGACTAATGCTCTCTCTGTCTTCAGGAACTGGCAACACACAGAGACCAATGTGTGATTTAATTGGAGAACCGAGAACAGCTGTTTTCAATTGGCACACAGAGACAGAACGAGAGGGGAGAGAGACAAAGACAGAGAGAGAGGGGAGAGAGTCAGAGAGAGAGAGAGAGAGACAAAGACAGAGAGAGAGGGGAGAGGGTCAGAGAGAGAGCGAGAGGAGAGACAGAGAGAGAGGGAGAGAGGAGAGACAGAGAGAGGAGAGAGACAGAGGGGAGAGAGACTGAGCGAGAGGGGAGAGAGGGACAAAGAGAGAGAGAGGAGAGAGAGGGGGGAGACAGAGAGAGGGAAAAGACAGAGAGAGAGAGGGACAAAGACAGAGAGAGGGAAAAGACAGAGAGAGAGAAGGAAGAGACAGAGAGAGAGGGGAGACCAAGAGAGACCCAGAGAGAGACAAGCCCACACCAGCGAGCTGCAGCAGACCTGATTAAAAAGCCAGTGTTTATGCAGCAGGAGCCTACACCCGACCACAAGCCACCAGCAGCAGCACCACCACCACCACCCCAAGCTTTTAGAAGGCTTGCTTGACAAAGAGCCCAAGAGGGTCATAAAAATGGTCGACAATTAATAAAGCCAACATGCAATGGAAATAAACACACTATAAATTCTAATTATGTCAGAGGAACATTATTACTACAACAACAACATCAACAACAACATCACATGAAGACATCTATAGAAATAGTTTAGTGTTTCCATGCTACTTGACTTTTCTCTCGTCGGTTATCAGACTTAACACAATAATTTAACTACGATATTTAGCAGTTGCGTTTATCTAAAACAGAGTTGAACGTCAGCTACACATCACTACAGAGTAGCCGCAGGGAGAGGGTTAGGTTAGGAGGACGCCTTGCTCAAGGGATGCCGGCAGGTTGACTGCAGAGGAGACGTTGGGCTTTCGAACCCAGAACCTTGAATCCTGCAACAGATTGGCGGGAGAACAGCCAGCCCAGAACAGGGAGAAGCATCCCTGATGGCGTCCAGCTAGCTGACGCAACTTGAAAGCGTAAGGAGGTCTTCTGGAAGAGGATCCTCTTCCAGATCTGTTCGCTGTGTGTTCTCGGGGTCATTCCCCGTTTATAACTTTGCTGCCGAGGACTCTGGCGGACTCTTCAGCAAGCCGTCGGGGCCAAACTTCAGCATGTCAGCAGTGTGTCTCTTTACTCATCTGGCCCACTGCTGCGCTTCACGATTTTGTGAATTATGTTACGTTTCCGTCCTCGCCGCTGTTCCAGTTTTTACTGACACGTCACACTCTAAGGAAACATCCAGAATCTTTTTCGAGAGTTTATGTATTCTAATGAGGCGCACTATTATTGTGATTATACCGGAAGGCCCTCTCTCTCTCATGACGAACCTTTGTACAGCAGGACGGCATGTGTGTGTGTGTGGTGTGTCAGTTTTAATAGAAGACTTCCATACGAGACCGCGATTTAGAAAGTGTCGGGTGAAGACTTATGAACTGTGCTAAGACTGGTGACTACATTGGTGGAAAATCAGGGGAAATTATTTTAGTAATAAATATTATCTATCTCATCTAGTAACAACAGATTCTCTTTTGTGTACTGCAAAAATATCATATCCATCATCTATTCTTGCAGTCTTTTTATGAACATATTTTTTTCAAGTCAAGTGACAGCAAGTCAAGAATATAGAAAGTGCAAAGTGTCAAAATATTTATAAAATAATAGGATAAAACATAAAGACCTTTGTAGATCTTAAAGCCTACCATTTTGGTTTTCATAACATAGCTACTTCGAAAATCGAGAATACGTTTCTCTTCTCGTGCACTGATTGGCTGCCGCTGAACAGCCAATCAGAGTGAGTTCTCTCGCCGACTGGCTCCTCCTCCTCCTCCTCCTCCTCCTCCTCCTCCACTAACTCAGTACAAAGTGTTCAGGGTCCCCCAGCAGCAGGAGCTCACCTTTCTGGTGCAGGCCCTTCTTCTCGTACAGGATGATGAGCTCGCTGTACTTGTGCGCCTTCTTCAGGACGAGCTCGCTCTCCTCGATGTGACAGTGGTTGTTCTCCAGGCGCAGCAGGGGGGACACCAGGGCCACGTTGGTCTGGAGGGGGAGGGGCAGGGAGGAGGGGAGGAGGAGGAGAGGTGAGGAGAGAATAGGAAAGGAGACGAGCTGAGGAGGTGAGGAGAGGAGACGAGGAGAGGACAAGTGAGAAGAGGTACGGAGGGGTGAGGAGAGGTGAGGAGAGGAGAGGAGTAAAGAGGAGAACAGAGGAAGTGAAGTGAAGAGCGGAGAGAGAATGGGAAAGGAGACGAGGTGAGGTGAGGAAAGGAAAGGAGACGAGGAGAGGACAAGTGAGAAGAGGTAACGAGGAGGAGAATAGTTGAGGGAAGAAGGTGAGGAGAGGAGAAGATGACAAGATGAAGAGGAGAAGGAGAGAGGAGAGGAGAGGAGAGGAGAGGAGAGATGAATAAGATGAAGAGAGGAGAGGAGAGAGGAGAGGAGAAGATGATAAGATGAAGAGGAGAAGGAGAGAGGAGAGGAGAGGAGAAGGAGAGAGAAGATGATAAGATGAAGAGGAGAGGAGAAGGAGAGAGGAGAGGAGAAGATGATAAGATGAAGAGGAGAGGAGAAGGAGAGAGGAGAGGAGAGGAGAAGGAGAGGGAGAGGAGAGTGTAGCAGCAGGGGGCTAGCGCTAGCCAGGCTCACATGCAGGTAGCACTTGAGCAGCGTGGTGTCGATGATCTGCAGCAGCTTCTTGCGGCTCTTGATGGTCGGCGTTCCCTCCATGATCGGCGAGGTGGTGGAGGGGTCAGAGTCGTTCAACTGCTTCACCAGGTGGCTGCGCTTCTGTAGCGCGCACACACACACACACACACACACACACACACACACACACCACACCACACACACACACACACACACACACACACACACACACACACACACACACACACACACACACACACACACACACACACACACACACACACACACACAAGGTAACAACCAACACGTCAGGAGCAGTTAGGGTTAGGTGGCGTCTTGCTCAGGGACACCTCGACATTTAGCTAGGAGGGGGAGCCCGGGGATCGAACCAGCAACCTTCCTGTTACCAGACAACCGCTCTTATACCTTATAGCTACTGTATTGTTGTAATGTAATTGTAATGTGATGCTTATGGAGCTTGACACACACAGGCAGACACACACACACACAAGCCCCACCCCCTTTACCTGTGTGAGGTAATCGATGAGCGCCAGGTGGGCCTTCTCCAGCTCAGCGCCGGACAGCGAGGGCAGGGGGTTGGGGTAGTGAAGCTGCTTGCGGTAGTCGGCGGGCAGCAGGTCCGGGTACAGGCCGATGACGTGGGTGGGGTCTGGGGGGACACAGGAAGGGCAGGAGGGTCACAGCCACGCCCACGACTCAGAAGGTGCATTGGAAACTGGAAACATCTGGTGCATCGCTTAACATAGCATAGCATCGCATGAGCACCAGAGAGATAGTTCAACAGAAGGAACGGTTGTATTCCCTAAGAGAGAAATATCTACAAGTCAAGATATTAATAGTGCATTCTAGGACGCCATCAAAGTTTTTAGCCTGGTCTCAATGTCTTGCAAGATTTTGAGAGAACTTTTGCATTCCCATGAGAAAAATGTACGAATGTTTATGAGTCAACAATATTATTCTCGGTATATTCTCCACAAATATCCAGGAAGTGTACCAAAACGATTAGGTCGGCGGTTAAGTTTAGTTTTTTGAGGGAGAATCGGTGCCCAGTTGGTTGACAAACACAGATTGTGGAAGTCTGTGTTGGACCAAACAAGGGTTTTCGTTGTTTATAAGAGTTTATCCCAGTGTTTCGGTTCCTCTCCAACGAAAACCTAATTTCCCAATCCCCTCGTTGTTGTCCACCTTCCAGACAGACTCCCTCCCCTCACACGGGGCTTCGCTTCCTGTGATTGGTGGGTTGGTTGCTAGGCGGCCGTACCTGTGCCCAGCTTGGCGAACACCTGCATCGAGTCGTCGAAGCGCTTCTGGCAGAAGAGGTTGAAGGCGTACAGGTTCTGGATGTGGTGGATCTGCTGCTTCTTGTCCCCGTCAGAATCGTCCTTCATCTTCTGATCGGAAGGAGAAACGCTCATGTTGTCAAAGAACACTAACAAAACAAAACCATCGGACTAATTTGGACTTTGGTCGCGGGTGCAGCGCCCCCTACTGATCCAAAGCTTCTCATGCATCTGTAGAGACTTTTCTCAGAGATATAAGTGAAAGATTACAATTTTAAGATTTGATACTAGGATTTTTCCGACTTCTGTACCTTGACGAGTGAGACCGTGATTAAGAATTGTAATCATTTAATAATAATGTAATTAATAAATAATATTCCTTGCTCATGGTTTCCTCTCTAATGTACGGGTTGGTCGGTCGCTCTGTCTGGCTAAACGCATATGTAAACACAATCAGGTGCTTGGCTTCGAGACTTCTGGACAGCGGAACGGCGGACGGAAGCTTCGGTAAAGTTCGGAAAAGAACCGTCAGGTGCGGAGACCCACCGCCAGCTGCAGCGCCAGCTCAAACTGCTTGTCCTGCAGGAGCTGTCGGATCTGGCTGGCGATGGACACCGCCACCAGACGCCACACAAAGTGGTTGCTGGCCACGTACACCACGTCGGGCCTGGGAGGGGGGGGGGGGGCGGAGCCACAACACACGCACACAAAAGAAAACAAACACACAAACACACCAGAATGAGAATCGTAAACACCAGAGAACACTGGACACGAGAGAACAATAAGTGGTTTATTATGGTTGGTTAACGGGAAGGCGTGGTGTCCAGGGGAAAGGTGGAACCGTGACTGTAATGTTATCATTTCGACGTACACGCGACATCGTTAGTCATTTTGAAAGATGTTGAACCAGAACCAAACCCAAAGCCAGTCTTAAAGGGCTCCTATTTTCCCACCAGGTGTGGGTGTTGGTGAGCCACTGCAAGCCGTTTCAGAATAGCCAGCATATGACATCACAAGTGGGAGTGTTTCCACCCAGATGTATGCTGGATAGACTGTAGCCACTGGTAGGCTGATCTATCCACCATACATCTGGGTGGACACTCCCACTTGTGATGTCAAAAACAGGAGATTCTGAAACCGCTTGGAATGGCTGATCACACTCACACCTGGTTGTAGAATAGGAGTCCTTCAAATATTCAGTAGCTGCCATGCGCCCCCTAGTGGATAGACTGTGCACAGCAGGGCCACAAGAGTCAAGCATCATCATAAGAGACTAATTAAATAAAAAGTGTCTTTTGTTTAATTAATGATACTTGAATTGAATGTAAAGTTATATTTCACTAATCCCTGGCAGCACTTTGAAGCCAGATACAATACCCTAAATGAACCGAGCACATTGATTAGAACATGTTATGAATGTGATGATATGAGTCTGTAATGTGAAGACCTCACCCTGCTGAGGTGATGAAGCGAGGTCTCTGCAGCTCCACGCTCTGCACAAGCAGCCGGGGATCGAACGTGCGGATCTCCACGCAGCGAGGCAGCACCGCGATGATGTAGGGGGGCTGGTGCTCTGAGGGACGGACACACACACACACACACACACACACACACACACACACACACACACACACACACACACACACACACACACACACACACACACACACACACACACACACACACACACACACACACACACACACACACACACACGGTTGACTAACAAACAATTTGACAATGACTCAATTAACATTTAGGGCATTTGGCAGATTGGCAGCGACTTACAAAGAGTACATTTGTTGAAGGAGATAGCAATATATTAATGAGAACCGACGAGCTAGCTTGTACTATTGACAAACTAAACACAGTGAGAGGGCGCACTCGTCTCCACCATCATGATAACAGAACGGGCGCTTAAAGTGGTAATCTCGAAGATCTCCGTCTCGTGCTCTTTGGCGACACCCTATGGCGAGAATTGTAGTTGCATCCAAACAGTGCCGCAAGGGTGACGTCAGTCCGCTGGCAGTTGTTTAATGGCCGATACTCTACTGTACGTCACTTCCGCTTCTGCTCTCTGGCGGACATCCATGGGACCAATCACTGCTGGGTGATGGGAAACGCATCACTCACTGTGCGCTGCGTTTTAAATCTTGTGTGGGAAAGGCGACTCGCCACCCAGTCCGTAATATCAACAAAACACTGCAAATGCAATGGCTTTCATCAGTGGGCCATAGGCTCTGTCACCATTGTGTTAACTCGTTCGGTGATATTTAGTGACTTTACAGACATTTATTTACAGGAAAATCTTCAAGATTACCATTTTAAGGGGGCCTCAGAAAGCCAGTCCCCCAGAATGCCACTCCTTATGCCATCCGTACCATAGAGGAGGACTGGAAGCAATTTATTGTCTGTGTGCTGTGCAGGAACTGCGTCATATAACACACAGGAAATTACAATTCATCTATAAAGCTCACGGCTCAAAGCCTTAATTTCCCCGCCATGTTATTCTTTCTTCTGCGTTCCAGCGGGCGTTACAACACGTGGCGGTCTCAACCTCGTTCTGCCTGCAGAGGCCGGTACTATGGCCCATGACCCCGTTTCTAGGTCACACATTTCTTGTGACCAGTGTCTTTCCATAATATCAACGTCTGAGCGATTCAGTTAGTCACAGGAGTTGTGTCTCAAGGGTTATGAATCATTGTTTGTAAATAAAAAAGGGACATTTCTTTAACCCGTAGCAATTTAACTAGGCAAAGATGTACCATCAGATATGTTACAGTTAAAGTTAGTAAACTTAGCAGTTAAACCAGACATGTGTGCCAGTGGTGGTGACCCAAGACGAGTTGTATCCCAGCCTTCATTGCAAACTGTTGTGTGTGGAAAAGGTCTGGCACTTCCAAAGAAGTACTTGGCAGGTGATAAACCATCTCATGTCTAAACCATCTCAACCATGTCTATCCGCCATTCTTGTTTCCGAAACAAACCACTGGTGGTTTGGAGACAAGCGGATAGATTGAAGCCTGGCCAGAGCGATCGTAGAGAAGAGAGAAACAGAATGTGCACGAGATCAGAGTGGTCTCATGATGAGGCGACCAGAGTTGGGCCGCGGTTGAAAGAAGGAAACGGAAACAAACAAGAAGAACAAGGTGGGGGAAGAAGAGACTAAAAGGAGAAGCAGACTTAGCTGAAGGGAAGTACTACTTCTGGCCAAAGGCTCATCAAGTAGTCATGTACTGTGAGCCTGGGAACCACTCCATTCAGATCAGTTTCGGGCCGACCATGATTGGTTTCGGTCGGACCAATCACAATATGTTTCTAATATGGGGGCGGGTTTGACTTGATGACTGACCGTACAGAGGTGTGCCGTTGAGGAGGCATTTGCATACACAGTAAGCGCAAATGCGTGTTGGTTCTTACCTTGCATGGTTGGCACCACCGTCGTGTATGAATGGGTGAATGTGAGATATGAAACTGAACCAACAACAGTAAGGGCAGGCACGTCCTACCCATGGTGATGGGGATGTCGGTCCAGTTGAGCGAGGCCTTGGGCGCGCACACGCCCTCCTCGTTGAGCACCACGGTGAGGTCGTCCTGGCCCACCGCCACCTTGCCGTCGGCCAGCGGCGCCACCAGGGGCTCCAGCTGCTTGCCCGTGGGGAACAGCTCCTTGATGGAGCCCCGCCCGTCCATCTGGGGCCCAGGGGGACGTCAGAAGCATCAGGTTAGTGTTTAGTCCACTGTTTGGTCCAGCTAACAGCTAAATTATGATGCTGATGCTTTTACCCAAAGAGTGACTGACAGTGAATTTGGATGCAGTAGGGGGGGGGGCTTAGAGGCATCTGGGCCTTAATATGATGAGGTGACTAACTTCCTGTCGGAGAACCTACCCGGATTAGGTAATAGTCCCGCTTGAAACCAACACAAATGGAGTTCTCACACCATGCCATGGACTTGGGGATGTCTGGTACACCCAGGTCCCCCTGAGAGTGAGAGTGACAGAGACAGAGACAGAGACAGAGACAGAGACAGAAACACAAACACAAACACAAACACAAACACAAACACAAACACAAACACAAACAGCGCGTGGTGCATTAGCCACAGGATTGGAGGAGAACAGGTTTTAAAGGGAGCAGGTGTGCTCTGCATAGGTCACATGATGCTGCTGCTGCTGCGGTCGTCTCACCTGCAGCTCGTGGAACTCCCGGTCCTTCCAGTAGAACAGCTGCAGCTTCTTCTTGACAGCCACACACATCCGTAGCTTAGCCTCACCAGACCCAGACTGGCGGAGGAGAGGTCAGAGGTCAGATCAGAGGAGGGCACTAACTACTAGATTATAACATGGCACTGATTAGTAAACCTACTATGGGATTAATTACTAGATTATAACATGACACTAATTAGTCATCCATACTACGGGACTAATTACATGATAATTACTAGTAAACCATACTATCCTACAAATTACGAGACTAAAATAGGACACCACACTATGGTACTAATTGCTAGATTACAATATGACACCGATTAGTGATCCTTACACTATGATAATTACTATTACGATGCTGCTAATCGCTAATTGCTTGAAACCATCAAAGTTCCGATTCAACAAATCAAATAAAACCAATGACTGACCCAGATGATTGCTTCCAATTAACAAACCACAGAACTGTTGCTAATTACCACCAAATGACTGTCGATGATAGCTAAAACATATGATTGTCGACCATTACTGAATCACGATTTCTAACCGACGACAAATTATGTTAATGAATGCTAAAATCATTGATGATTCTCGACGATTACTGAAGATGTACAGTACAGTAACGAGCCAGGAATGATCCAACCATGCGTCAGTAAGATGGACCACGGCTGTAAGGTTCTGTGTGTGTGTGTGCGTGCGTGCGTGCGTGTGTGTGCGTGAGAGAGGTCGCCGGAGGAGTGAGGGGAGGGGGGGCGGGGGCGTGTCTGACCTGCAGGTCGCAGGAGAACAGCGTGGCTCCCTTGGCCTTGGGCACCACGGTGATCTGCTGGAAGGTCAGGAGGTCGTGGACGTGGATGTTGTTCTCTGTGGGAAGAGACACCAGACCAAACTAATGGAGCATCTACTCTGGATCAACAACAGAGGGGGCTACAGCCAAACATTTTCATCCCAATAGTTCAATATCTCGATCACAATATAGCATGTTTTCTGGGAATTCAATACATAATCTATATAAAATAACCACATGGTAAAGCCTATTTTGTGTACTGAGTGTGAATTGAATAGAGTATTTCCTCATTTAATTAAGAAATGAAATGCAAACAATAGAACAGCTAGAACAGGTAAGTCAGGTAAGTTCAGAAAAGGGCATCACTTCACTGTAATGCAGGCAGCCTTTAAAACCAGGAAAAGACAACACTTATGTTCACGATTTTACGATATCCAAAACCTACGACGATATCTAGTCTCATATCACAATATTGATATAATATACAGACTAAATACTATACGGTCTAGCAAACAAGATTGGAAATGTATTGACAAAGCTTCATGGTTAATGTCACATTGCAAAGTCATGCTATCATCGCATATTTCTGCCAAGGGTTGCTCTCACCATTCACACAAAATGCAGTCTCCATTTAGCCTAGCCTAGCCTAGCCTAGCCTCTGCATATTGTAATGTGGACTGTGTGTGGGTCATTGACTGGCATAGTTTAGCTAGCCACTGGAGGTGGAGCAAACACACACCATCACACACCACCACCACCACCACCACCACCACAACACGTTCCTCAGACAGGCCCCCAACTTGGAGGGAGTCCAACCCCTGTTTCTCCAGAGCTGCTAGGCAACAGTACACCACCCCACTGCAAACACTTGGTTTAATTCAAATGTAAAGTGTGTTTTAGCCAGAAGGAGAACAACAACAACAACAGCTTACCCAGCAGACTGACGAGGATCTTGTACTGGGAGACCACATAGAGCTACAAGGAAAAGAACCACAGACTCATTAGCAGCATAAAGACTGGACTACAAAACACCACCATGTTGCAGAGTTCATATATAACCATGGATATTGAATAGAAATCACTTGAGTGCCTCTCGAACCCAGGTCCCCTTGTTGTGTAGGGTACCCACCTGCTGAATCTTCTTGGAGAAGTTCTTGTTGGATTTCTCCAGGGTCACCTCAAATCTGTTGGTGCCTGTGGAGAAGACAGCAGATCAAATCCTGGGGGGTGTCACCATTTCATTTGGATTCTTGGTTGGGGGTCACGATTGGGGGTCAAGTGTGTCCAGTTACAGTTTGTATAAGATTATGTTGTATATTATATTTGAAAAAGTAGTGTTTCAGAATGATAGAAGATAAGAATTCCTGTGATTCTCACCAGTAGGTAGGACTCGAGTAAGACTTAATTTATCTTGAGGTGTGATTATGTTAAACATCTCCGCCCTTAATTGGTCATTTGTATGCTTAAACTTTTATTCAACATGACTTGGCGGTGAACAGGTGGGGGTTAGGCGTTTTACCCCAAGGACACACACACATACATGTATGCAGAATAGATACACACTGAGGGGGAACACGAACACACACACACACCTGCATCTTTCTTTATCCGGTAGAGGAGGAGGTGTCCAGGCTTTGTCCCCACCAGGAGCCAGTCCTCTGCGCGCACACACACACACACACACACACACACACACACACACACACCATTTTCACAGTTTTGAATGTGGAAAAGCTAGACTTATAAAGTTCATAACGATAAACTATTAAACTATATAACATGCTTTGACTGGAATTGGTATTCGACATCATATTGTCAATTCCTCAAAGCACATATCCTAGGGGGATAATATCGATTATATTGGATTGCAAATATATTCCAAGTTCTTCCTGGACTTCAGTGGTCAGTGGTCGGTGGTCCCCGGACCACCACTACTCACCCCACGCCGCCAGACAGTCGATCTGGAGGGGAAGCTTCTCCAGGATCGGCACCGGTTCGTACGCGTCGTGCATCTCGAACCATGCAGCTGGGCCGACTCCACGTTAAAAAGATCCTAAAGTCCCACAGCACCACTGGAGCTGGAGCCTGGCCAGACCGACTGGCTGACTGTCTGACTGACTACCTGCCTGTTGACAACACCACTCCGGGGCTCTGGTGACTGACTGCGCCTTTACGCCATACTTCCATCCACCGGGGTGTTGTTGTGACGTGGACCGATGCGGAGGACCGGCACCGGGACCGGGACAGTGAGCGTGTCGGCACCGCAGGAGACCCACCCGACGTGTGGGTTCAGAACCAAAACAAACCAGCTGACGGCATGCTAGGCTAAGCTACCTTAGCTTAAAAGTTAGCAGTCGACCACAGCAAAAAGAGCCATGGTTTCCTTTTGTATCCGGACTGACAGTCACCCAGACAGCCCTGGGAACGCTCTTTAGTTTCACTAAACCAATATATATGTCTATGTGTGTATATATAGCACGTAAACACTCTAGTTAGCCAGCATCATGCTAGTTCCCAGAGTTGTGTTGCTCACTGCCTGAAGGAGGCGCGGGAGGTTTGACAGACACGTGACCCGAACACAGCGCGCTCACGAGGAACGAATTAAAGGTACAGTGAGTCGAGCATTAAAGGTACAGTGAGCCGAGCATTAAAGGTACAGTGAGCCAAGAATTAAAGGTACAGTGAGCTAAGGTAAAACAATATACATGTTGTAGATATATATATATATATATATATATATGATACATGTACATATATGTATATAGATACATATCAGAATGTCACATTTATGAAGATAAACACACCAACAAAATGGTTAAGTAGTGGATACATATATATATTTATATAGGCCTATACATAATAGTGGACAGAAACGTGATGACAAACAAAACATATACTTTCAATAAAAACTTTATGGGACAAACATAAAAGCCATACAATGTCATTCAATTGTTAACAACAATTTAGAGAGACGATCAGAACCAAGAGCTAATCTCTCTAGTATAAATTAAAACAAAAAATCCCAAACATATATATATATATATAGTATATATATACACCAAAAGCCCACAGATAATCCGGGGAGTGCAGGGATGGACGTTGTATGATTCCAGTGCAGCAGGAAAGTCTTTCAGTGAAGAATATATAGAAAATATTGTCCAGTGAAGTCACACAGAGCTGATATTAATTTACAGGATGATCAAGAATTCCCTTTCGTGTATGTGATCTGGCCAAGCAAGGGTTCACTTGTGAATAGACAGACACACAAGGCATAAATAAACATGACTGACTTTGGAAAAAGTGTGAACACTAAAGAACGCTATGCAGACAAGTCATTTATCATTCTGTGCAACACGCCCAAATTGAGCGGTTTTTTTGCAGCCAAACTGCAGGTTGGGGAGATATTTGGGGAACATATTATGAAAACATTGAAGTATTTTTGCCATGCAAAAACCGAAGAAATTAAACACATCGCTATAAACAATTAGCATCATCCCCAGCCATTTCACAAAGTTTTATATTATCAGAGACATCTTCACCGTCAGTGAAACAAACAACCAAGTCAGAATCAGCACCAGAAATACCAGAGCGACAAACCAATCACCAGTCACCCACACCTAAACCAGCCAATCACCAGTCAGAGGCTCATTTACATAATCCCAGGCTCATCCAAGATTAGCCAATAGGATTCGCTCGTGAGCTGCTTAGGAAAGTAAAACAATAGATGGAAACAACGTTATTTATCATATGCATCATATGTAACTTCGGATTTGTTTTGTATGAGGAGTCTGTATGGGGCGAGTGACCAGACATCGTAATAACAATAATAAGTTGTCACAGTACAAATACAAAAGCAACAACAAACTGACAGATACAAAAGAAAAGAAAAACGTTTTCACATCCGCGTAACTCCGAAAAGGGCGCCACATTTGCAACAGTCAAAGGCGACCTTGAACTGGCTTATAGTCTTATACGACTGGTCGGTTCACGTTAAGAACCATATGATTTATTTTGAGGATTCTACATTGGAACAGATTCATATGGGCGCTTTTCACCAAGTGACCATCTTGGTTCTAACCGCGAGCCGATGGAACTGAACTGAGTCCCATCACCTGGCGAGGGTTCAGATCCAAGATGGCCACTCTGTGGATAAGGCCCATGACAGAACCCCTTTAGCAGTTTGCCCATTCTCTCTTTACAGTTTCTCTGTCGGTGTGCAACGTCAGCAACAGTGACATGACGAGGTAACCAAAAGGGGTCATGAGGTCATCTCCGTCTCCCAACTCAGACCTTCCAGTCCCAATCAGGCTAACCCAGGACTGAGGTAGCACAAAGCTCCCAAAACAATAACAAAACAATAATAATAATAATAATAATAATAATAATAATAATAAAACAAAAGAGGAACCACAGGCTGTGTCCAAATCATTATTATAATTTTTTTTTTTATAGGTTTCTTGTTTACTTGACAGCAACTCCTGGCCACCATATTCGCCGTTTACTTTTCGTCCGGTGTGGTGTGGCGTGGTACAGATCGGTGGGGTGTGGCACAGTTCGGTGGGGTGGGGCGTGGCGTGGTACAGTTCGGTGGGGTGTGGTGGGGTGGGGTCCGTGGCCGACTCTACTGTCCCCGTCTATCGCCCCGTCACCCTACTCCATCTTGGATCTCTCCATTTGGGTTTTGAGGATTTCCTGTGGGGAGAACAGGGGGGCGGGGATGAAACGCACGGTACAGTGGTGTGGAGGCGGAGCAGAACATTCTAGAGGATGATGAGGAGAGGTCAAGCCAAGGGATGGAATACTTTACCTCCTCCTCGTCCAGTATCACAGGAAGAGCTCTGTGGGTAGGGAGAGAGACAGACCGAGAGAGAGAGAGACAGACAGAGACAGACAGACAGAGAGAGACAGACAGAGAGAGGCACAGAGAGAGAGATGGACAGACAGAGAGAGCGAGACAGATAGAGCGAGAGAGAGACAAAGAGAGGTGAATTTCTTTCTTGTTTTATCTTCTTGGTTATCAGATTAAATAACGTCGTTAGATTTGTCCGTTGCCAAGATGTTTGGATGGCTTATTTGATCTTCACAGGCACATGGAGGACATCCCATGATGCTTGATGTTGGATAACCTTAATCCACTTATGTCAGAAAGGTCAAATTAAGAATAAAGGACAGGGGTTAGGAGGGGGGACTTTCCCATAAGGGTAAATACACAACATTTAGAGTATTATTTACTATACAAAACCTGATGACACATTTATAGTCAGAGGTTGGATACCCACGGGCAACTCAACCACCAGGTGTGCGCGTGATTAGCCATTACAAGCCGTTTCAAAATTGTCATGTGACAAAAATTTGACATCACAAGAGGGAGTGTCCACCTAGATGTATGATGCTAACTAGATCAATTCAGGGTTAGGTCAGTTGCTACAGTCCACTGGGTAGGGCCGGTGGTCTGATCTATTCAGCATACTGTGCATCTAGGTGGGCACTCCCACTTGTGACTACGTCGAGGTGGAGGTGGAGGTACGTACACGTCCGCCATGGTCGTGGGAATGTTCTCCTCCACCCACTTCAGATCCTCGTCCTGGAAACACGAACACAAAACACCCCCCGTCAAAAACACGCTTGCGTCAGCAAAAAATTACAGAAACCACAGTTGATGAGTCGCTCAGGAAAAGAATGTTTTCAAAGTGAATTAAAAAATACATAAATACAAAAAATTATAAAATAAAGAAATAAAGAAAAGTAAAAGTATACAAATAAAAATACAAATGAATAATAACAATAATAATAATAATCTGAGGTCACCTCTTTGCTCAGCAGTTTCTGGGAGCCGTTGGTGTCTGGCTTGGCTCCCCTCATTTTCATCCCCTCTGGAAGACGATAAGATAAGATAAGATCAAATGTATTAATCCAGAGGGAAATTCTTGTGCCAGAGAGAAAACGGCAAACAGCAGCAAACACAGGATCAGCGATCTGTCCTCACCGAACGCTTCATTCAGCATGGGCTCCTTGCTCTCATCCTCCTCATCCTCATCATCTTCATCGATCAGGGGTGAATGGGAAAACCTGAGAGAGAGCAAGAGAGCGAGAGACAGAGAGACAAAGAGAGAGAGAGCTCAGCACACAAGATCGGGAGGACTGTCTCAGACCCGATCCCAAATCCAGGAGGCCTTTAACACGGCTGATTGATATTTAGGTTTAGCCAATAGGAAGCCCCTATGTTGGTAGGCTGGGGACCAATAGGAGGGGTTGGTGAATGTGGGGTGCGGGGATATTTACGGATTTGTGGGGGCGGGAAAATAAGGATGTCAACGTTAGTACACAGTCTGTCTCACGCGCATTATTAAGCGAACTCGACATGGTGTCAGAAGTGCTGTGTAGCTAAAGCAGGACATGTAAAAGGTCTACTGCTGTATGGGAGTAGGTCAAAGTTCGGAAGAAGTGTTCGGTGAAGTTAGATGAGTGATAACGAGCAGGACCGGGAAGCAGCTAATCGTAGCATGGCGGCTAACGCTCCCAGCGCTACGTTTAACATCCAGCCGCCGGAACCCTTTGATTTTTCCAAGCCGAACGACTGGACAAAATGGATTCGGAGATTTGAGAGATTCCGTCAGGCAAGCAATCTGTCTGCAAGCGCCGAAGGCAACCAGGTTAATACCTTGATATACTGCATGGGAGACGAAGCAGATGACGTCGCCTTGTTTGCAGCTGCATACGGATTCAGACATGTCACCAGCAGCCCGAGGTTCCCGCAAAGTAACGGCGAAGCAGAACGGGCGGTCCAGACGGTGAAAAATCTCCTAAAAAAGGCAGATGACCCCTATCTGGCTCTACTCGCTTATAGAGCCACTCCCTCTTCAGAATGGATACAGCCCGGCTCAGCTTCTCATGGGCCGACGTTTACGCACCACGGTGCCAACGGTTCCCTCTCATCTGGACCCTACACTGCCTGACAGCAGCGCACTGGCTCAGAAGGAAAAGGAGAAGAGGATGTCAGATGCTGCATACTACAACAGGCGTCACCGTGCAAAAATGCTCAGTAACTTGTCACCAGGAGAACGGGTATGGGTCACCGACGCTAAGACGTCTGGAACTGTGATCCAGAACCACTTTACTCCAAGGTCTTATTTGGTGGATTTACCTCAGGGGGTGGTGAGACGCAACCGCCTGCATCTGATACCTCTACAGACGCCTATACAAGAGAGGACTCCACCACAGCAGCACATGTCAGAGCAGGCTCCCCCGTCACCTGCCGTGACACCTCCAGTCTCACCTGCAGAGACTCCCACTCTCAGAACTAGGTCTGGGAGAGCCGTCATTAAGCCCAATAGGCTTAACTTGTGAACTGAAATGAAGTGAAAGAAATCTTTTATTGTTGTGTTATGGTGTCCTGGTTATGTGAAAGCTTAGTTGAAGCTAATGGGTGTAGTTAAAACACGGTATGTTACAATGGGAGAATTCAGGGCAGTTGTTTAATTAATGCAGTTTTTAATTAAAAGTTCCAATGTTCACTAAAGTGCCTAACATTGTTTTTCCTTACAGGGTTCGAATGGTTGAATGGAAACAACAGTTTATTCTTTGTTATCTTAAAAGGGAAGATGTGGTATTGTTCAATGTTACTCACAACAGTTGATTGATATTTAGGTTTAGCCAATAGGAAGCCCCTATGTTGGTAGGCTGGGGACCAATAGGAGGGGTTGGTGAATGTGGGGTGCGGGGATATTTACGGATGTGTGGGGGCGGGAAAATAAGGATGTCAACGTTAGTACACAGTCTGTCTCACGCGCATTATTAAGCGAACTCGACAACGGCCAGAGCTAAGGTTTCGATTCCCTCAGGGGCCACCCATGCTAGGAACACTGCATGCAGTCGTGCTACTGCAAGACACGTGTCCGATGGAAGCCTCAGATTGACACAAATCTTCCTCTGAAGCTGACCTCTGGCTGTTAGCGGAGGGTCGGAGCAGCACCATGATGACCAGCAAGATGGTGGAGAACAGGAGTCTCCAGAAGGCGTCGACCACCCAGAAGTCCCTCCAGCCCTACGGGGGAGAAGACTGGCGTCAGAGGAACATTTATCCAATCAAGGTAGGTCAACGTAGCCCATTGACCTGTTGACCAATCACAACCGTCAGACTCCACAGCCAATCGTGCGGCAGTTGGAAGTTGGAACACTCAGGAGCCATGGCGACCGACCATTAAGTGATCCGTGGTCGTCGGCGACTGTGAACCTTGAACCTACCTTCTGGCAGTCCACCATCTTGAAGACCTTGGTGGTCCAGATGATGAAGATGATGGAGGCTGTGGTGGACACACAAAGGAAACAGTGAGGTTCCAAATCGGAACCACGGGAGATGTTTACCAAGTGTTGGTCCGCAGACGGAGCCAACCCCACGCCCCCTGGGGTTCTGGACCGTGTGGACCAGGGACCAGCGGGGACACTCACCGACCACAGAGAAGATGAGGGTATTGGTGAAGTGCTGGTACAGCGACAGCTTGACCACGTTCCTGCGCAGCTTGAGCAGCCGTGTGGTCCGGGACAGGCTGATGAAGATGTGGGAGGAGTCAAGGACGATCATCATCATCACCACCATCACCAACACAACCCTCTGGTCTCCAATGGCCTTTCATGATTAGGAGGACCTTCACATCCCAACCAGCCTTCAATTCCTTAGGAGAGGTGGTCATGGTGGGTTGGGTTTTAAATGACAGACGAGGAATTTTTACATTCATGTTTTACTTGCAATTTTCCACTTGCAACCATCCACAGATGGAACGCTGGGAAGGCAGATTATGGGAGAAATGTCTCAGAAGTAGCAGATCTGAATGTATGTACTTCAAAATGGGGCCTTGAGCATCATCTATTTGAATTATTAACAACCGATTAATACCAAAAAAACAAAACAATTAATGGCTAAGGGTTAGAAACTTTACGTGAAAAGCGGTAAAAGTGAGTGGGCACAGGGCCGTGCAAGTTTAAAGGATATCCACCACATGACGCAGGAGTCGATCAGGGAGAGGCTGAGGTTGGCCACCAAGGCCACCGTACCATTGAAGCCCTGCAGAGACACAGACAAAGAGCGAGAGAGAGAGACAGACAAAGGCAAAGACAGAGGCAGAAACAGACAGCGATAGAGAGAGAGAGAGACAGACAAAGGCAAAGACAGAGGCAGAAACAGACAGCGAGAGAGAGAGACAGCACGAGAGACACACACACACAGACAGACAGAGACATAGAGGCAGATGGAGACAGAGATGGGTAGGCACAGAGACATCGAGAGAGACAGACAGATAGAGACACAGAGACAGCGACAGATAGACACAGAGACAGACAGAGAGATGGAGATATAGAGACAGAGAGAGACAGATAAGACAGACAGGCAGGATATTAGACTATTGAATCTTAAAAAGCTTGAGTTTGTTGTGCGGGTCCTGGGGTGTGAGAGATGACTTACGCTGGTGACCCGGAGCACTCCCTCCACCGAGGAGAAGATGAGGTAGAGCAGACCCACCGCCGCGAGCCGGTGCACGGTGGTGCCCAGCCTGGGCCTGCAACCAATCACACAACACAATCAGCCAATCGGCTTGAAGAGGCGGCCTTGGTTCCATATTATTATTATTATTCTGACAAATCGTGGCAAGTACCAAGCCAGCTCTATGATTGGCTTGATACCTGCGACCGCAACAAATAATAACTTTATTTGTATAGCACCGTTAAAAACTGTTTACAAAGCAAATACAGGTCACTCAGGCCAATATAACAGAATGGCCAAACAAAAGCAAGACAAGATCATGGTGAATTTAAGATAAAGTTGGAACAAGAAGACGATAAAAGACAATAAAAACATGAAAAAATATATTAAATAAAAATAGATACAAATAAATAAAGGAATAAAAGAATAAAGGCAATACAAAGACGACATCACATCAAAGAAAGTCTGAAAAAATGGGTTTTAAGAATTCAGACTTAAAAGAAGTCACCGATTCTGCGAGCCTCACCTCCTCAGTAGCAATAACTCAAACTTTAATACGAACCAAACCCAAACATGCGGCAGGGTTCCGATCAGACAGAGCCACTAGGGGCAGTGTAGAGTACACGCTCAGCGGTGTGCTACGGTGCTACATACCGGACGATGCCGTAGCCCAGACTGACGATCAGGAACAGGATTCTGGCCAAAGACCTCTTGAGGGCGGAGAGAAGCTCGCCGAATATCACAGCACCGATAACTGTGGGATGTAAATATAGACACAGAATGTGACACGGAGGTCTATATTATTTAAAGGTGTGAGTGTGATTACATGTGACTACCGTCTCGTGACATCACAAGTGGGAATGTCCATTTAGATGTATGATTTCTAGATCAGTCTACCCAGTGGGACCGTACCGACAGGTAAACTGATCTTGTCTTTCGACAAATGTAAGTTGCTTTCGCTTTAGATAAAACCTAACATCAATAACAGGAAGAACCGGAAGAACCAGGGAAAAACGGACCAACGACAACAACCACAAAACAAAATTTAAAATAAAAATTCCATCAAACTCTTGCTGACCTGACTCTCCCTGGTAGCGAATGCTCTGGAACTCAGAGTAGAACACAGCCTTCTCCAGCATTCCCAGGACGATGACTCCTCCAATCCAGAACTGGATGCGCAGCAGGTCCCTCCAGTAGCAGACGGACCAGAAGAGCCACAGAGCGGCGAACAGCACGTACACGATGCACATCACCATGAAGAACTGCAGGAGCAACCGCACGTGAGTCGAGTCAGAGCGCTCTTGAACGCAACACAACTACTTTTATCCAAAGCGCTTCACAGTATTGCCTCACATTCACCCATTCATATTCACCATGCAAGGTAACAACCAACACGTCAGGAGCAGTTAGGGTTAGGTGGTGTCTTGCTCAGGGACACCTTGACACTTAGCTAGAGGCGGAGCCCGGGGATCGAACCAGCAACCTTCCTGTTGCCAGACAACCGCTCTTACCTCCTGAGCTACTGCCGCCCCAATCTCACAAAAAGTTACAAGTTGAAAGATCAAAGTTCAAAAAGGGTCTTGGCTTTTATAGAACACCAGTGACTTCCTGAAATAATTGAATGATGAAACAAAGAAAAATTACAAAGTAAGACTAACAAGAGCAGTTGAATCTTTGTTTACTTGAGATTCACTGGAATCAAAACAGGATACAATCTCATTCAAAACTATTTGTCATGATGCAAAGTGGGGGAGGGGATTTAACCAAATTAATGTCCTCCCCAATTGCCCACAATTACATGTGATCAATCTGTTCCGCTCTAGGAGTACGCAAAGTATCAGAGTCACGTACCATCATCAGGGGCCAATCAGCCGGGGACGAATATTCATGTGAGCCCCTCATCGCCACTTGCACTAGAGAGAGAAGAAAACCCAGTGAGCCCACACACGATGTCTGCGGACAGCATAACGTCGCCATAAACGGTGTAAACGTGAGAGAAGATGGCGTCTCACTTGTGAAGCCGAATGTTCCGTCATCGAACTCGTCTATCGGGCGCTGGAAGGTCTGGACCTTCACCATGAACAGGTAGGGGCCGTCCTCCCAGGCCTTGGCCACCGCACCCAAGCTCTATAATAACCCCAGATTATTAATACAACTACATTATTATTATTATGACCCCATATTATGAGCCCAAACAGGGTTCCTCCCCTACGATCTCTTTCAGCAGCAATGCTGAGGTGCACCATGTTGATGTGCATGGTGCTGGTGTGTTATAATATTAATTAATTAATATTGTAATATTTAGCATAATCAATGTGATTAGCGAGACCAGTTGGTAGTAGCTAAGCTAGGTATCCTTAGCCAGACTAGTTCTCTTTAGCTAGACAAGTCATCGTCAGCCCATTTCTAGTTGGCATTATCGACACCAGTTAGCACAAGCGAGGCTAGGTATTGATACCTGGCACTAGCTAGCCTGGCTAAGCGAGCTTGCGTTAGCTTGAACCAGCTAGCATCAGCCAGACGTGCACGTGCGTGCATGCGTGTGTGTGTGTGTGTGTGTGTGTGTGTGACCATAAATTGATTCCAGCAGGGCTCCAGTGCATTCGGTCTCATATGATGGCGGCGGTATAACCACATAACAGCAGGCCTACACTTAGTTAGGACATTGTAGTTTAGATCGTTGAAGCGTTATTTGTGTAAAACTTGCGTTGGGACCGATTCAGGAAGTCAGTGTTGTGCCACAATGACATTGTTTGGGCAGAGCCATGTGACCGCTGTGGTTAAGCTCACAGCAGTCATGCTGATGACTAATGAGATGACTGACAAGCCATCGGTCTGGTGCCAAAAGACGGTGCCAAAGGCCTCACCGGTTTGTCAAGCCAACTCAGCGTCTGATTGGTGGACGGATCGCTCTGGAAAAAAGCAAGAAAAAAAAGCAATAAAAGAAAAAGTGAAATGACAACAGGATGACACATGTATACATACATGTATAGTATGAGCAGTAGAGCCAGCCAATCCAGATTTCATCCCCCCCCCCCCACATCCAGACTTCACCATACCATCAGGACTTCAGCAGCTACCAGCCTCTCTCTAGTCCCAAGGTAAGCCCCCCCCCTCACTCCCCCACCCCCCACACCACCGTAACCCTCATCATAACTACGCAAACAAACCAGCTTCATGGAATCTGGATTGGCTGGCTCTACTGCTCAATATCGGTGCGTTTCGTGCCGTTGAACACAAGCAGATCTGTTCTGACCTGACGTGTTTGTCCGTACACAAATCAAACGTCATTCTCATGAAAGTATTTCGTTGAAAAAACTAAAGTGATGGCACCAAATACTCGATACCAGGCATCAAAACAACATTCGCACATCCGCAGACCACATGATGTAAATGACAGCTACAAAGTCCAAACATGCAAACTATGCATGCAGCTATAAAACTTTCGTCAGCTATATTACAAGGTAACTTGACGAGAATACATGACACCGTGTACTATTCTAATTTGTTGTAAATGTAAATGGAGCTGACAAGCGTTGCTTCCCAAGACACAAACAGCTGAGGACGTGCTAAGTTAAGGAGGAACCAGAGCATTTCCTGATGAGCTATGAACAGTTTGTTTGCCTGGATTCGATCTGAGTCAGTTCATATACCGATTCCGGTTGCGATACGGAGGTTTTCTCACGTTCATCATCAACCGCAGAATGGGGCTGCAACAAGGAATTGTGGGAAAGTCACACCACTGTCTCCTTTCCTTTTGTAAAAAGGATGGTCCAGTCAGCGTACCCTATGCTAAAGGAGGCATTGAAGCATTATATTTACATTTACATTTACATTTAGGGCATTTGGCAGACGCTTTTATCCAAAGCGACTTACAAAGAGTACATTTGTTGAAGGAGAGGCAGGAATATATCAATGTGGTACCTGAAGATAGGAATAGAGCTGTTTTCAAGCATTCCTATTTACGAGACTAATAGAACAGGTTTCATAATTGCTAAGATGCCTGCATAAGTAGCTGGGCAGGTGTGCAATTCTAAGCATGATACAACATCTGAGAACGAACAAACGAACGAAGCACCTTTCCTTAGCATGTCGAGAATTGCGACTAGGAGGTTGTTAACATCCTACTACTATTTAACTACTGTAACTACGCCTAGGTCAAATTGTGTTCTCCATATTTTTACCTGTATAGACTTTCCTCGCCATAGATGGCATGAGAGTGTCGGTTGTAATCATTGTTGATGTGAATACAGTTTCCTGTGCATTTCCTCATTGCAGTCTACGGCGATCACACAACCTGTGATGCAAACCTGGCCTTCAACATCAGCTGGTACCTCCGGTCCTCGGTCTGCTACAATGAGGTCTTCAACACCCCGGTCAGAGCTGTCAACGTCATATGTGTATAGATATCTATCTATATATAGTTTGGAAACGTTATTTCGGTCGATTATTCCTCCCCTTTAATAATACCAATTGGTATTGTATTTTATATCGTTGGAAAGCCTGATTAGTCACCTTTACAACGAGGTACAACTTGTAAGGATCATGCATTCGTGGAATGAGCAACACAGCTAACCGTGTGGGTAGCGGCCCAAAAAAATGTGCCAAAATCCCCTGCAATATTCTTCTGTTGGTATTCACTCTCGTTTTGAGCTTCAAGTGCTGGCAGGTGTATGACAGTCACAGGTGTGTGACTGGCACCTGATTGGCACCTAATTGACAGCACTTGTGTGCATGGGTCCTGCAACTTTGTTGAGTTTGTTTGTGCTCCAAGCATAAACATGCCACGTTTGTCCCTTCAGGATAAGGCCCATGCAATAGGGCAAGTGGAAGCTGGTGTTCCGGTACGCAGAGTGGCAGCATTATTTGGTGTCAGCCCTGGTACCATTTCCAAACTTAGGACCAAGGTCCGTGAGACTGGTGAGGTCAAAGACAGACCACGAAGTGGCCGTCCCAGGAAGACAACACCCCAAGAAGACCGGTTCCTCACCCTTGCTTCACTGAGGAACCGTAGGCTTTCATCCAGAGATTTACAGGCAAGATTTGCACAACGGTACCACAGACAGATCTCTGATCAGACGGTCAGGAACAGAATGCACACAGCCAATCTCCGAGTTCATAAGGCTACCAGAAAGCCTGCAATGACTGCCCTTCACCATCAGGCCTGTTTGCGCTGGTGTCGACAACACCGACATGGAACCTGAATGTAGGGGAACGTCATGTTCAGTGATGAATCAAGGTTCTGTCTGCGGAAGCTGGATGGCAGTGTCATGGTGTGGGGCGGTATCTCTCTCACAGGCAAAACAGAACTTGTCATCATTGAAGGCAATCTCACTGCAGTGAGATATCGGAATGAGATTCTGGAGCCAGTGGCGATCCCATATCTCCAGAATCTGGGACCTAACTCCATCCTCCAGGATGACAACGCTCGCCCCCACAGAGCCAGGATCATCACAGAGTACCTCCAGAATTTGGGAGTGGAGAGGATGGAATGGCCTGCCGTGAGTCCAGACCTCAACCCAATTGAACACTTGTGGGATCAGCTTGGGCGTGCTGTACGTGCCAGAGTGACCAACGCAACCATGTTGGCTGACTTGCGGCAAATCCTGGTTGAGGAATGGGATGCCATCCCACAGCAGTGTGTGACCAGGCTAGTGACCAGCATGAGGAGGAGGTGCCAAGCTGTTGTGACTGCGTATGGATCTTCCACACGCTACTGAGGTCCCTGACAGTGTAAAATGAATAAAGTGTAAAAATGGCCAATATGTGTTGTTTTTTCCTTATTACTGTGGGTGAGTGCAATCATCCAATCCACCAAGCAACTCAAAACGAGAGTGAATACCAACAGAAGAATATTGCAGGGGATTTTGGCACATTTTTTTGGGCCGCTACCCACACGGTTAGCTGTGTTGCTCATTCCACGAATGCATGATCCTTACAAGTTGTACCTCGTTGTAAAGGTGACTAATCAGGCTTTCCAACGATATAAAATACAATACCAATTGGTATTATTAAAGGGGAGGAATAATCGACCGAAATTACGTTTCCAAACTTTTTTTGAGGAGTTTATATATATATCACGGTCGCGACTGTGTTTCCATCTAGGCATAACTCAATTCATTATTCTTGTTTAATTTGGTTAATTTAGATTTCTGACAGCTCGATTTAACCGAGTAGACCTAGACTAGACTCCAAAGCAATCCTGTGATAGGTCTATTGTCCTCCTTAATAATCTCACATCCTAGGTGTGGCGGTGCACTTAAATTCACTGGAATCTGTTTTGTGAGCATTTTCTGGCACTTTCGTCAGGAGTTTGCGCATGTGTGGATGTGGAAATCCCAACGGCTCTGTCACTCCCCATGGGCCACAAGCGTGACGTTGTTGACGTTGTTGACGTTGTTATCATGGTTTTCCTGCAGGACAAGGCGGCGATCAACATGTTTGGGATGGAGAACATGCTTCGGGAGGACTGGCGTGGCTTCTACAGCCAGGGATATCTGTACTTTGACAACTGCTCGTCCCTGTTCCAGCCCAAGGTCTGCAGCGGCCTTCTGAACACTCACTCTGCTACCACTCCCCTCTATATATAGAGTTGTATTTATTGACCTTTATTTGCATCAACATAGTATTTTTGTAATTTTTTGATTGACATTTATTTGACATTATTAATTAATTAATTATTTGTTATTATTACTTATTTATTAATTTATTGTGGTTATTCAAGCATCTGGTCCACACATTGTAATGATGACTTGGTGCACTAAATGCACCAAACAGTTGTGGTTCAATTGTGACTTCCCCCCCCCCCCCCCACATCCAGACTTCACCATACCATCAGGACTTCAGCAGCTACCAGCCTCTCTCTAGTCCCAAGGTAAGCCCCCCCCCTCACTCCCCCACCCCCCACACCACCGTAACCCTCATCATAACTACGCAAACAAACCAGCTTCATGGGTCACAATTGAACCACAACTGTTTGGTGCATTTAGTGCACCAAGTCATCATTACAATGTGTGGACCAGATGCTTGAATAACCACAATAAATTAATAAATAAGTAATAATAACAAATAATTAATTAATTAATAATGTCAAATAAATGTCAATCAAAAAATTACAAAAATACTATGTTGATGCAAATAAAGGTCAATAAATACAACTCTATATATAGAGGGGAGTGGTAGCAGAGTGAGTGTTCAGAAGGCCGCTGCAGACCTTGGGCTGGAACAGGGACGAGCAGTTGTCAAAGTACAGATATCCCTGGCTGTAGAAGCCACGCCAGTCCTCCCGAAGCATGTTCTCCATCCCAAACATGTTGATCGCCGCCTTGTCCTGCAGGAAAACCATGATAACAACGTCAACAACGTCAACAACGTCACGCTTGTGGCCCATGGGGAGTGACAGAGCCGTTGGGATTTCCACATCCACACATGCGCAAACTCCTGACGAAAGTGCCAGAAAATGCTCACAAAACAGATTCCAGTGAATTTAAGTGCACCGCCACACCTAGGATGTGAGATTATTAAGGAGGACAATAGACCTATCACAGGATTGCTTTGGAGTCTAGTCTAGGTCTACTCGGTTAAATCGAGCTGTCAGAAATCTAAATTAACCAAATTAAACAAGAATAATGAATTGAGTTATGCCTAGATGGAAACACAGATATATATATAGATAGATATCTATACACATATGACGTTGACAGCTCTGACCGGGGTGTTGAAGACCTCATTGTAGCAGACCGAGGACCGGAGGTACCAGCTGATGTTGAAGGCCAGGTTTGCATCACAGGTTGTGTGATCGCCGTAGACTGCAATGAGGAAATGCACAGGAAACTGTATTCACATCAACAATGATTACAACCGACACTCTCATGCCATCTATGGCGAGGAAAGTCTATACAGGTAAAAATATGGAGAACACAATTTGACCTAGGCGTAGTTACAGTAGTTAAATAGTAGTAGGATGTTAACAACCTCCTAGTCGCAATTCTCGACATGCTAAGGAAAGGTGCTTCGTTCGTTTGTTCGTTCTCAGATGTTGTATCATGCTTAGAATTGCACACCTGCCCAGCTACTTATGCAGGCATCTTAGCAATTATGAAACCCTGTTCTATTAGTCTCGTAAATAGGAATGCTTGAAAACAGCTCTATTCCTATTTTCAGGTACCACATTGATATATTCCTGCCTCTCCTTCAACAAATGTACTCTTTGTAAGTCGCTTTGGATAAAAGCGTCTGTCCAAATGGCCCTAAATGTAAATGTAAATGTAAAATATAATGCTTTCAATGCCTCCTTTAGCATAGGGTACGCTGACTGGACCATCCTTTTTACAAAAGGAAAGGAGACAGTGGTGTGACTTTCCCCACAATTCCTTGTTGCAGCCCCATTCTGCGGTTGATGTATGAACGTGAGAAAACCTCCGTATCGCAACCGGAATCGGTATATGAACTGACTCAGATCGAATCCAGGCAACAAAACTGTTCATAAGCCTCATCAGGAAATGCTCTGGTTCCTCCTTAACTTAGCACGTCCTCAGCTGTTTGTGTCTTGGGAAGCAACGCTTGTCAGCTCCATTTACATTTACAAACAAATTAGAATAGTACACGGTGTCATGTATTCTCGTCAAGTTTACCTTGTAATATAGCTGACGAAAGTTTTATAGCTGCATGCATAGTTTGCATGTTTGGACTTTGTAGCTGTCATTTACATCATGTGGTCTGCGGATGTGCGAATGTTGTTTTGATGCCTGGTATCGAGTATTTGGTGCCATCACTTTAGTTTTTTCAACGAAATACTTTCATGAGAATGACGTTTGATTTGTGTACGGACAAACACGTCAGGTCAGAACAGATCTGCTTGTGTTCAACGGCACGAAACGCACCGATATTGCACAGCTTGGGTCATGAACGAACTTTGTGTCAGTGCTGTGAAGTGTGAAGGTCGAAAAACAAATGTCTTGTGATTCTTGCTTTATTGACAGGCGGCTCGTGACTCATGCTTTGAGCACACATGTTGAGTTTCGTGTCAGGGGAGACGGAGCCGCCGCCCAGCTGTCCGGCGAGGTGACCTACTGGTGGTGAGTTTTGAATACATCATTAAGCACAATGTAGGTCGACAGAAAGAGATGAGAGAGAAGAAGAAGAAGCACGACTTACAATTCATGTAAATGGTCGTGTTGGCGTACAGGGTCTTCCTGAACACCTGGATAGCGGCTCTGCCAACAGGGAGCAGGAAGAAGAACAAACAACAACATCAAGTCACATATAAAGAGATGATGAACAGGGTTAGCTCATGTTATGATGCAGATGTGCTGCAGGTGTGCTGTATCGTAGCCTGTAGTGTGACCTTGTTCATTCGGGGAAACAAATAGCGATATAGCTGCACAATATAATATGCCAGCGTTGTAGTTAGCTGAGCCCTATTTGATTTGATCCACCCCCCTCCCCCAATCCTCCTCCTCCTCCCCCCCCCCCTCCCTCCCTCCCTCCCGATCCGGATGGCTAAACGGATAGGGATGGGTACGAGAACCGGTACCACTATGGAACCGTTCCCGTACAACCGGTACTAACCGTACCGAATCAAAACGCGTTATTTCGGTTGCCTCATTTCGGTGCCAAGTAGTAAAATGCCATTTGAAATATCCACCGCATTTCAGCGCCCTCTAGTGCTCGAAACGAAATATCGCTGATGCTCACGTCACGCTGCCCAACCCACACCTAACTTTAGTAAACATTTCAATCAGACAGTGACAGCAAGTACCCGCAAAATGCCGAAACCACGACGGTCGAAAGTCTGGCTGCATTTTACCCCAAAAAACGCGAACAATAGTACCTGCAACAAATGTTTAAAAACCTTCTTAGTTTTAGTCTAGTTTTCGTCGACGGAAACTCATAAAATGTTAGTCTAGTTTTAGTCACATTTAAAAAAACAAGATGACCGGAACTGCTGTGAACAACAGACCGGGTATCCTTCTAGTGATTGCATAGATCGTCATACTGCGCGAAGATTTGATGCATTCATCTGATTGATAAAAACCCGACCCTGTTCAACTTTACTTGAATGAGCGTAGAAAGACTGGACGTTTTGATCAAGATCACCAGCAATGAGTTGATAAGTGTGACTACAGTCCGTCTTATTGGTGTGTGTGTGTGTGTGTGTGTGTGTGTGTGTGTGTGTGTGTGTGTGTGTGTGTGTGTGTGTGTGTGTGTGTGTGTGTGTGTAAGAAATCGCCGGCAACACACACACCAAGAAGACGGACTGTAGTCACGCTGATCAGCTCATTGCTGGTGATCTTGATCAAAACGTCCAGTCTTTCTACGCTCATTCAACGGAAGTTGAACAGGACCAGGCGCTTCTGCGTCTTAATAAGGTCTAGCGACCACCGCCAGGAATGTCGCATTTTCTTCACATTCTCCCGTCTATGATGATCTTTTGATGGTTTATGTTTTTTTCCCACTGTAGGAAACAACCACCGGCTCCTCTGTTCCATCAAAGTTATTCATTATTTCATTCAATGCAATAATTTCGCTTAAAATCTCTTACGATATGTGTGTGTTTTCTCTGACAGGACTTTGACAGCTGTCACTAGGCTAGTTAAGTCACCGGAATGGCGCGCTGTGATTGGCCGAGCGGATATATCTGAGTCTGCTGAAAATCTGTCGTGGCGTTTATCACAGTTTGGAAGAAAAGGGAAATAATATAATAATATAATAATATAATAATATAATGCAGAGAAAACTAGCCGGTTGTCGCGTTTTGCCGGAAACGATTCTTTTTTTTTTTTTTTTTTTTTAATGGCGCTTATCGCGTTTTGGAATCAAAACTCTTTAATAATTAATTCAATTTTGAATGTCCGTTCGTCCACCACTAACATTTTCGTCTCGTCAACGAAAGTAAAAATAGATTTTAGTCACAGTTTTTATTTTCAAAGATCCGTTTTCGTCACGTCAACGTCACGTCTTAGTCATGGGAAAAGGTCGTTAACGCATATTTTTTCGTCAAACATTTGTTAACGAAATTAACACTGGTTGTTGTTTGCTCTTTTTAAAGAAGGTATCGGTTCTGCCACCGTTTTTGGCACCGTTATCGTTTTTAAAAGTATCGGTTTGCACCGGTATGCGGATAAATAAAAAGATAAAAAAAAAAGGGGGAACCACGCGTGACACGTTCACGTTCACGTTCAACCGAAATAGGACCCACCGAGTTGAAGGAGACGTTCCACAGGGAGAGCTCCGCCGTCAGCCCGGGACTCACGAGGAAAGCAACATACAGAATGAAGCGACAGCAGCGCCAGTGGAGCCCGGCGGAGGACATGTTGGCCCGCGGTGGTGGTGGCGGCGGCGGTGTTGTTGTTGCAGGTATGATATGCAGGTGCGTCCGGGTTGTGACGTCACCGTAATGAGACGGAGCGGGGCTAAATCTAAACCACGCCCCCCCAGGATGCAGTCGGTCCGTTAAGTGCGGTCACGTGACGCATTCGTGTGCTCGACAAAGGTTTGGATGAATGCAACACAGCTATTAGTTTATAATGTGTCATTATTAGGGGTCCTACGTAGTAGGAACCCTATTGTAATTGGTGGTATTATTATTATTATTATTATTATTATTATTATTATTTTCTCGTACTATTCTTTTCATTGGTTTGGTCAAATAGCTCAAAAAGTCCTTGACCAAAAATGCTATAAATGACCATGTCCAAACTACAGACCATGAGTAACTATGCCAGAAAGAATGACTATGATTCGTCCATAGGTGGCGCTACAGTAACCGATTGAAAACGCAAATTTCTAAATGCTGCCATTTCCACCACGTTTGATGGAAATTTATGAAACCAGGTATCCTTGTGTATTTCCTCATGGGGAACAAATTTCCGTAGGTCCGATAGGTCTGAAATGGCTCATGTACATGTAGGATCCTGCAGGTCCTCTCATAGGGTGTTAACAGCTAAGAGATATATTCCAAAATGGCGGGACAAAATGGCATATCAAAAGGAAAGAAAATATGCCAAATGTTCACGTGTTTATAACTTGTTGCTGCAATAAGCTAGGGACTTGAAGCGGACTGGACATTAAGAGGACACCACCAAATTGTACCATGTCGGCTCAGGTGTTGATATCTCAAAAAACATGGAAACTACAGGCATTTGAAATTTGACCATTTTGGTGATAAGCTAATGCTAATGCTAAAATAATGCTTACAAATCATCTCCTCATGAACGCTTTATCAGATTCAGGCAGCGATGCACATGTGTACTCTTGGGAATATTCTCCATCAAGGGGGATAAGGGCAAGTCGTTTTGTAAAATATTGTGTGCTATGTGGTGTTATAAAGTTAGCGCTTTATGCTAATGGTCATTCATATATCAAAGTCATATTTCTCATGAACTGTAAGTTGAATCGTCTCATGAACGGGTATGTAGATTATCCAAGATCATGTCTAAGAAGTGTGTGAAGGACAACGTGCTAGGTAAAAAGATGACCGCGATACATCGTAGATGGCGCTGTCATTAAATCAGGTCTGGAACCATGGAACCTCAGAAACATGCTTCGTTCGGTATGTGGGTCCTTGTAAGTTAAAGGACATGAGATTGAACCCAGCGTGGGCTAGTTATCTTCACTTTGACTCCAAATTTCATTAGCTGGGAGGCATTCGATGACACAATCAGCCGTGACCTCATCTGCTGGACCAACCATTAGACCTCTGCCAACAGCTTCAGTCAGCCCAACTCAAATCCACGGCAAAGACAGCATTACAGATGAGGACTTCTTATCTATTGACCTAGACATTGCACATTAAGCCTTGTGTTCAGGTCATGTTTTTGTTTCTCATCCAATGTTCGCGGGTCTGCTGAACCCACCGCATTATTGAGTTTTTAAATCAATAAAGCCTTAACAATTTATGTAAAAAAATACTTACCAGATGTTTACTGTATCTCAATTACAAGCAATATAGGTTAATATTTGCCATTTACCTCTGTTAGATCACATTTATCAATAAGAGCACTTTAAAACAATGTCAATTAATAGACATTATCATATTCTCATAGCACACCTTGGGCAGCATGGCCAACTCCTATGTA
This sequence comes from Coryphaenoides rupestris, assembly GCA_002895965.2. Classification (NCBI taxonomy): domain Eukaryota; kingdom Metazoa; phylum Chordata; class Actinopteri; order Gadiformes; family Macrouridae; genus Coryphaenoides; species Coryphaenoides rupestris. The sequence goes on from PIJE02000255.1 coordinate 477,742, forward strand.
CATCCTTCAACCTATACTGCTTGAACTACTTTGTCCTCGCCTGGTATTTACCAATCTTAGTAGGACCCCGCATTGCTGCCTGCAGCTATATTTTGTATTTGTATTTGTATTTGATTTTGTTATGGGAATAGATAACTGTGGTCCACACTCCAACACGGTAGGTGGCGGTAATGCGCTGGTGTCTCCCGCCAAAAATACATCGAAAAAGAAGACGGAAAAACCCGGAAGCAAGACACGCCCATACCACGCTGAGCCATTCATTCTCACCGCGGGCCGCCTCGCTTTATGTACATATATACTACAATATCCAAGGCTCAGCGTTCGGTTGAAAAAATCAAGAATGCAAAAATCCGGGTGAAAATCGGATCTAAAAATAATGCAAAGATCAGGGTGAAAATTGGATTTTAATTCCAAACATTGATAATTTACTGCTTTTCACTTGCAATTGTTTGTTTAATGAACACTGCTGGAAATACAATGTTTGTTATATATACCGTGTATATATAACGTTCTCTTTAATGCGCTCTGCACGCTGTCTCTACCGCACACCGTCTGCACCGCAAGACGGTGCAGACGGTCGTTCTTGTGTTTTTTAATCACTTCAAGTGAATCTGATCTGCTGCGTCATCAGCAGCTCGTTTGCGTTTTCTCCCCGTTTTGCTCTCCGCTTAGCCGACTATCTCCTCTGCTTGTTCCATCCAGGCTCATGTCACCACAAGAGGACACTGTTACATCATCTCACATATATATTAATATATATATATAGTACTATATATATATATAGTATATAGTACTATACACAAGAGGACACTGTTACATCATCTCACATATATATTAATATATATAGTACTATACACAAGAGGACACTGTTACATCATCTCACATATATATTAATATATATATAGTGCTATACACAAGAGGACACTGTTACATCATCTCACACGAACACGAAACTGTTGGGAACATAAAATCCGGGTGAAAATCAGTTTAAACCGATCGGCTGAACATACATGGATGGTACCCTGGAAATCCAGAGTTCTCGCGAGAGCACAATTAGAATTTGCTCAGCGAGTACTCTGGTAACGAGTAACATGCTCATTAGCTATGCCTGTTGTTTCGAACATCAACCAATCACATCGGTGTATCTGATATAGGCGGGCCAGAGGCGGGCTAAACAGATGACGTCAGCGCTGCGACGGAATCAGTCAGTAAACATTGCAAGATGGCTATCGAAAATGTTGACTGAGTATCTGTACAAACTAGGGATGCACCGATACCACTTTTTTTCAGACCGAGTACTTGCCGATAGCGAATACCGATACGAGTACTTAATAAAACCATTACAGTTCTAATGACTTTGAAAACATGTTATTTTTTGTCTGGGGGGGGGGGGGGTGCTCCGTTAATTCGCGGTTCTGATGGGGGGGGGGGGGGTGCTCTGTTAATTCGCGGTTCTGATGGGGGGGGGGGGGGGTGCTCCGTTAATTCGCGGTTCTGATGGGGGGGGGGGGGGGGGTGCGCTCTGTTAATTGGTGGGGACATGTCCCCAGCGTCCCCACAGTTGCTATTAAACATCCATAAACGACAACTCGGTTGCATCTCTTTATTTCAATATTCCTTGGCTAAGAATATTACAAGGTTAACGTTGCGTTGCCAAAGTGGTATCTCCGTGGTATTTCCATTAGGCTACATTTACGTCTCTCTGTCAAACTATTCTCCAAAACAAACTCGTTTCCATCGTCACCCCGTGTATTCTTCTGATTGGTCGTAGTGTTATCCAATTGCGTGCAGTGATATTTTCAAACGCATTCTTGGTGCCGCCCCTCGAGTTGGGCCATTTTCATTGCTCATTACCAGACCTACAGCTTTCTAGATGTAGGTCTGGATTTCCAGGCTACCCCCCCCCCCATCAGAAACGCGAATTAACGGAGCACCCCCCCCCCCCCCCATCAGAACCACAAATTAACGGAGCACCCCCCAAGACAAAAAAGAACATGTTTTCAAAGTCATTAGAACTGTAATGGTTTTATTAAGTACTCGTATCGGTATTCGGTATCGGCAAGTACCCAAATGTAAGTACTTGTACTTGTACTCGGTCTGAAAAAAAGTGGTATCGGTGCATCCCTACTTCTCAATATTATCCTTGCAATATTACCATGCTGCATTACCTTTCATCATTATGTGCAATATTCTTAATATTCTTTATAATATGTGCAATACTTCCTCTTACCATTATATTATTATTACCCTTTTATTACACTTCAATTATTGCCAAATTGTTTTTGCTGATTGAATATCTTATCTTACCTATATTTTTATACTTCTCATAGGACTTACTGTACATTTGTAAATCTGTTATATTATTTGATTATTCTACTGTTTATTTCTCTATTGTTTTATTCTATTGCGATGCAACCTGGCACAATAATTTCCTTCGGGATTGATAAAGTTCTATCTTATCTTTAGGTGCAGGAATAGCACACATGGCAGCATGAGGTGCAGCTGAACATAGTAAACACACCTGGCTTCTCAACCTCTCAACCCATTGGTCAGTCTACCCACAGAAGATGTTGTGGTGCTAGGAGGAGACTCACAATGAACAGGTACACGACCATCAGGCAGCTATTTTTTTCTTATTTTAGTAATTATTTTAGTAATTTTAGTGTAGCTATAAAATGCTATTGCTCTATTGCCAACTTAATATAATAATAATAATACAAATAAAATAATACAAATGTGAAAAGTGAATTCCCTCCAAAACATAATTCATAAATTTCCAATATGGATAGTGAAAGTAGAAATCAGCTTCTCGTGTACAGATCGGTCATAATTTCAAATACTCAAAAGGAATGATTCAAGAGGTTTAATACATACACATACAAGATATGCATACAATGATAAACATGAGCAAATAGACAAATAAACAGCAAGCAAATAACTTTGTAACTGTTGTTGGGGTGGCAAGGATCCTTAATGATCCTGTAGGCTCTGGTTCCACACCTCCTGGAGTAGAGGTCCTGCTGGGTGGTGAGGATCCTTCATGAACCTGCAAGCTCTGGTTCCACACCTCCTGGAGTACAGGTCCTGCTGGGTGGGGAGTGTAGTGCCAATAGTGCGCTCAGCCAAACGCACCATCCTCTGCAGAGCCCTCCTGTCCTGAACCAGGCAGTGATGCTTCCTGTCAGGATGCTCTCCACGGCACCAGCGTAGAAGGTCTGAAGTACCCTCGGAACTTCCTCAGCTGCCTGAGGTGATAGGCAGTACCCATTGTGGTGTGTAGGTCCCCTGATGCTGTGTCCTCCTAAAGTCCACAATCAGCTCCTTCGTTTGAGACATTCAGCATGAGGCTGTCGTCTTGGCACCATAGTGACAGGTTAGAAACCTCATCGTTACCAGAGATCAGGCCCACCACTACCACAGTCATCCGCAATCTTGACGATAGTGTGGACCTGTATGTATTTATAACGTGTATTTTTTTTTAAAAATTAGAAATGCAACAGTCATTTAGAGGCAAGTAAGAATGGTGGCCGAAAGCAATATTTATATGTCCAATAACAATGAGAAAAAAAGAAAGTAGGTAGACAGCTTAAAATTGAATCAAATTTTATTGAAGTGTTAATAAAACTCAAAATATTTACACAGTTCTTAATTGTTCTTAATAAATGTTTCGATTTGCATGGCCAGTTATCACTGCTGCTGAAACGAGGTATAGCCATTTTGGGGAGTATTTGAAATGTTGAGTATTTCCTTTAAAAAAAAAAAAAGACCATCCCAAATACAAATAGATCATTGAACAGTCAAGCTGTGCAGTCGAGACAAACATCTTGTTACGTACACCCAAAAAAAAAACCGGCTTCAAGGACAGACATTAAAAACCAGGCTGTTGCTGTAAAAAGATTTATATTGAAGAGACACGTACACAGAAGCGTCAGAAAGCAAAACGGCCAGTTTGAAATGACCAATTAACAGGGGGACCGGGGGAGTTAATCGAGCATGCATGCGTAACTTCACATAAACAGGGAAATGAATGTGAAAGAAAAATTAAAGAAAAGTTCCCATGAGGACTCGAGGTGATTCATTGACGTTCATTTATACGCGACAGACGCTGTTGAACGCAACTCCCTTCGTGTGCGCGCAACAGCTCCTCTGCAGAGGAGGCGGCCACGCTTAATTTAACTTAAGGGTTTTAAAAAAGACACAAAAAAAGAGACGCTACGCTACCCAATCAAAAGAGGCCGCACCACTCTGAACCCCCAACATCGTGGAGGGATTTTAACAAGGAGGGGGGCGGGGCAAAAAATTATAATGAAGCAACAAAATTATGTTACCGCAGAAGACAGCCTCGAGAAGGAACAAACTACTTCCTGTAAATGACACGGTCGCCGCCGGGGGGGAGGGTGGCTAGGTCAGCTGACCTGCTGACAGCCCCCCCCCCCAGCGGTCAGGGGATTTCCGTGCATCAGTCCGTTATGCTAAATGGTGGTAAGGAGGGAGCAGGGGGAGGGGGGGGCGGAGCCAACGCTCAGTGCCGGCTCTCTGCCGATGCGGAGCGCGAACGGGACCTGGATCTGGAGCGGGACCTGGGGGACCGGGACGCCTGTTTGTTCTGAGCGGGCGGCGGGGAGCGAGAGCGGGACTTGGAGCGAGACTTGGAGCGCGAGGCCGAGCGAGACAGGGAGCGTGCGGCCGGCTTGCCCCCGCTGCCGCCGCCCGCCCGGGAGGACTTGCGCTCTGGTGTGCGGCTGGCGGAGCGCGGGGACCGCGGGGAGCGGGAACGCCGGCGGCTCAGCGAGCGGCTCCTGGAGCGGGAGTAGCTGCGGGAACGGGAGCGGCTCTTGCTTTGGCTGTGGAAGGAGGAAGAGAGCATTAAACGTTTAGTAGCCTCACAACATATTAAAGGGCTCCTATTATACCACCAGGTGTGAGCGTTTCAAGCCATTTCAAAATGGTCATGTGGCCAAACTGTCATTGTGACAGTGACATCACAAGTGTGAGTGTCCACCTAGATAACCACCAGATGGTACAGTCCAATGGGTAGGCTGGTAGTCACTATAGGGGAATATCTGTCATTAACATCATCAGTACTTTACTAGACCCAGCCCTACATTGAAACGAGTATGGTATACATTCACACAACTATAAAGACTCAATAAATACTAAAGTCGTCCTTTTATCAACTCAAACGATGACACCAACGTCCACTAGGGCTGCACGATTATGGCCAAAATGATAATCACGATTATTTTGATCAATATTGAGATCACGATTAATTATCATGATTATTTGTTGATTTTAACCAAAACAACTTTTATTGTCACATAGGCTCGTTATAACTGCTTTCACATCCATATGGGTGCTACATTCCTGCTAATGTTTACATTCTGCTACGTTAGACATTTTGTTTTCTTTGTTAAGATAGTTTATTGCCTTCTGACCGGCGACTGCTATCTGTTATGGAGCTTTCCCTACGTTAGCTGCTACTCTGTCCTCAGTGGCTGTCGATTGTCGACTAGAAACTAAGCTGCGCAGTGGTGCAGGGAACAACTCTGATTGGCTCATGAAGGCACGTGATCAGACAGTGGTTTACGGAGCGTCAGAGGCTTAAAGAGAGAGTGTTTTCTCTAGCACTGAGGAGCGCTAGATTGGCTTTGCAAATTTTTTTTAAAAAAAACAACCTTTGATACGGAGCGTTCTATGAACAGAATGATGCATTTTAAATATCGCTTGATCACGCGAATTTGATCGTGGGAAGCCAAAATCATGATCGTGATTAAAATTTGATTAATTGTGCAGCCCTAACGTCCACCCGACTAATCCCTCACCTCCGTCGGCGATCCTCAAAGATCTTCAACTTGCGTCCGTTCAAGTCCGTGCCGTCCAGCTTGTTGATGGCATTTTTCATGTCACTGCGAGATGCAAACTCAACCACCCTGTGGATTTCCAAGTAAGAGCACGCCTGTGTTAGAACTGACAGACCATCCCTCCAGAGAACACATGCTGCAGTAATGTGGGACAGAAGACACGGGTGCGGTTGGGATCTTCCCAGAAGGTAAACAGGATGACATACCCTTCATTTTTGTTGGTTCTGTGCGCGTCCACAAAGGTGACTTCACCTACTTTTCTCATCAGGTCTTTCAGGTCCTGTTAGCAAAGACATAGAGGACGTTTAGAGAAGGACAAACATAGGCGACCATCTAGTGTCATTGAAAGCCTTTTCAAACCTGGACAGAGAACAGAACAACAACAAGAACAACAAGGCAGGCAACAGTAAACGGCATTCACACCTGTAAGTGTCAGTGGTGAGGCTTTGGTTGGAACAGTGCTGTGTGATACTGGGTGTGGGGTGGATGGGCAATTTCCATCACCCAATGATATATTGAGGGAAGATTAAAAAAAATTACAGCCTGGTAATTGGGTCCTTAAAATTTGGCCAGATAAAAGAAATGTCCCAAAACTATTTTGACTTGAATTGGTTTTATCCAGGTACCAGTGCAGTCAGTGTGTTGTACTTTGTCCCGCTAAACAGGTTTAATGTGTATACTTAACGTGGGCCGTGCCAACATTAAACAGGATGGTGTAAAAAGGTATTGATGGGGTGTCGAATTTATCTATACATACATACACTAGTGCTGAGTGGACAGCAATCCTTTTAAGTGAATCCATCAGTGGCTAAATCAATATTTGGTTGCGGCAAAGTACAGTGTAAATAATTAACTACTTTTGACTACCACCCTTCCATCTACATCCCTGCTAATGTCCCGCCCCCACCCCCTACAGTTTTTACAGCCCCAACCCCTTGAAAAAAAAAATAACCCAATCACATGAGTTTTATGCTACTTACCGTTCCATACCCAGGGGTAGATTAAAGCCTAGAGCCACGAGTCCACATAGAAAACCAACGGGGAACCAATGCAGTGTTAAGCCCGTGAGAACCGACCACGGCCTTCGCCTGGGAATCATCCGGCCTCCACAAGCAAGGACCCACCAGAGAGAGCCAGGAAGGGGGGTGGGGGGGTGCTCGCCCCCACTCGACACCCCCGCCCGCCAAGACTCCATCAGCAACAGAAAAACACCCAAACGGGATGAGGGTTGAGGTTACAGCAGTCGGGACGGGGGGGATGTGGGGGTGGGAAGCCAGACCCCAGAACCGCCAGACATCCTTAAGCTACCGTATCCTGCGCTAGACCACTTTCACCCCTAGAGGGGGCCCCACCGCCAAGACTTAGACCAGCAGCAACTGCGTGTAAGGAGAGGCACCAAATGGACACTATTCAGACATACAGCCAGGAGACAGGGGGCGCTATATGCACTGTAGCCCTCTCAAAAAACATGAGGGCGTGCAGCATCATGCAGCTCCAAACAGAGGAAACCATATGAGAACAGCTGCTAAAAAATTACTGAAATAAAAATTACTGAAATAAAAATAACGACAAGTGCTACACAAAGTGCAGCCGTTTTAACGGTGCCTTCTGTGGACGAAACCACGGTCAAATTAGGAGAAAAACCGAAGCTAAATTTGAATGTATTGTAGGTATACTGCATCGACTACATTGTTACAATACTGTCGACTTAGCAGGTTAACAAAGGCTGTTCATTGCATTTGGAAAGTACAGTGTTAGAAAGATGGCATAGTGCATCATTATTATTACTACACATGGAACAAACAAACAGGAGTCAACCACTCACCTGCCAGCTGATGCGAGACGACAGGTTCTCCACTATGAGCCTGTGGTCTGTTCGCACAGGTGGGCCGTACCTGACAAAGACAACGGTCACCTTCAGAGACACGCCCAAGCCAGGGGATAGCAGGCTAGCTGTGGTGCGCTACCACCAAAAGTAGCACTAGATTAAACGGCCTTCATCGCAACTCACTTAGTTCACCAAATGAGATTGTCGCGTCACTGCTAGATCTATTCAACCACTATATTATTCTATTAACAGTATTTATGTTTATTTCTTACTGTAATGTCACACTGGGGCCAGACAACCATGCAATAGCTGACCTAATGTGTAATATAATATATTTAACAAGTAAGACACTTATATATTACGACTAAAGTAAGAAAACTATTACGAATCAAGTAAGAAACGTATCAGTGTGGGTCACACAAGGGAAGGGGAGGGTCACTGTGAACCCGTAATACTGGTTCTGTGGGCTAAGCAAGGAAAACGACTGAGACCATCTAACATGGGGGGGGGAGACCAAGATGTCTGCCATGAGGGAAAAGCCAAGATGTCTACCTGGATCCACTGCTGCGGGACATGCCGCTGGTTGCTAAAGCGTGGGGAGAATCGGCTGGAGCCGGGCCCGTCGCCCCTTCCCTTTCTGGAGCGGGCCAGCTCAATGGTGACCCTGGAGAAAAGGTGAAAGGAAAGACGTTACACAAAATGGTGAACCTCACACTTAGTCTGTTATCCATTATGAGAATCAAGGCGATGGTTAATCTACCTCGAGCCTGAGACATGTTTTTTTGGTTGTTTTTTTTACCATATGCCTGATATTACTGTTTATTTTCATGGTTCATTTACCTTCATTGTATCATTGCATTTTCCCTTTGTTGCAATTGTGTAGTCAAAGTTTATAAATAGTAAAATAAATAAAATAAATAATCTTTACTTACTCCCGAATAAATATCGATTTGAAATGCAGTTCTATATAACATGCACACACACACACACACACCTTTCACTGCACAGTTCCTTCCCGTTCAACTCATAGACGGCATCGTCTGCGTCTCTGTGGTCATCGAACTCCTGCAAATAAAAACACAATAAATCAAACAACGGGATTATCTCGACCCCACGCATCATCGATTCACTTGCAAGAAAAAGTCCGTGAACAAAATCAAACTTACCACAAAGCCGAAGCCGTTTTTCAGGTTGATCTCCCGGATGCGTCCGTAGCCCTTGAAGAACTTCTCCACGTCGCGCTCCCGGGCGTGGGGGCTCAGGCGTCCGATGAACACGCGGCAGCCGCTCATGATGCACCGTCTGCGGCGGGGACAACACACACTTTAGCCCGCGACCCTCACAACTCAAGATAAGATTAGATAGAACTTTACTAATCCCGAAGGAAATCCTTGTGCCAGAGGTTGCATAGCAATACAGTACAATACAACAATAGAGAAATCAACAGCAGAATAAAAATAAACTAACAGATTTACAAATGTACAGGAGTGGGTGAGTGGAGAGTTTAGTTTACGGCCCCCCTACAGCTGACCTGCTATTTCTAAATTTGACCGCAACACCGCCTTGCAAAGTGTGGCTTATTTTAAAGCCACTTTGCCACTCACCCGGGTTGGGGGGTGGGTGAGTGAGGAGTTTAGTTTACGGCCCCCCTACAGCTGACCTGCTATTTCTAAATTTGACCGCAACACCGCCTGGCACAGTGTGGTTTATTTTAAAAGCCACGCAAATGTGTGGCTGGTAGCACGCTAGCAGCTAGCGAGCTACCTAGCATAGCACATAAAGGGTAACAGTAGCTAGCTAAGCCGATTGGGATAGCGTGGGGTTAGCACCGCCTCGGCTCCTCTAGGGCGGTCGATTATCTAAAATAAAGAGAATAAAGCTGCGTTTAAATGCTGAATCCGTAACTTATACTCACGTGGTGTTTGCTCGGTTGTTTTGTGAGGAGAGAAAGCGGGAAACGACCGGAGGCTCTGCTGGTTCGCTGCAAAATGGCGGCGACGGAACGAAGTCCGGAAACACGGAGGGGGGAAGGGGGAAGGGTTGCCAGTTTGGTGGGATCGCATCCGCAGTAAAGTTCACGGCAACACCGCCTTGTCTCAGATAAACCGCTCAGATCATCCAAGGTGGTGGAAATGTTCCTTAAAGTAAGGTGTGAAGGTGCACAAAATGAACCGAAAGTGGGGAAATAAGCAGCGTATTACCGCGGGGGCAACATCCGTGATATATCGTGGTCATGGCAACCTAGTTGTACATTTACATTGAAAGCCAATTTACATTGAAAGCCCAGTGGTGGTCTGGTTAAAGGATTACCTATTTACTTGATGAGTAGTGCCACATGTTTTGGAGGCAAATCCACTTTGTGACATGACAAAAAAACATAATAAGTAATAGTTTTAGCCAGTGTGTTGTAGGGCCTATACAACCTCCTCTGACACGAAACCAAACTAATGTATTCATCATAAACGACAGTAAAATGCTTGGTTGTTACTCGATTCCTCTGAATTTATTCTAATACAGCATACCGTTTGAAACTTTCTTGCATTGGGAAAGGAACATACAAGGTTATGGAGGTCACAATACAACATTTGTCTGGGTGTTGGTGTGGCCAGATGTCTTGAGCATGGAACACTGTGCAATCATGTATAATCATATCAGAACGTACAAAACCATTCAAAAGAAATCCCATCCTAAAACAGCAGACACGCGATGAAATGTAACAAACAAACATTAAAATAGATCATTTAAGCATACATCCATGAACTAAAACGAAGACTTGTCGTCCACTTGTTAAGCTTGTTCGAATGGCCACATGCCTTCCTGAGAGAGGGATAGAGACAATGGACAGCCTATGAATGGTTTAAGGTTACAGATTTAGCAAAAAACATGATCCAATTCAATGAGACGCATGCCTGGAGATTTTAAAAAGGCAAAAGCTGACAGCCTGCATTGATTGGGTAAAACAAAAAACAACTAAAACAATCGTCTTTACGGAAAAACCATAATTCATAAAATTTCCTTTTTATCCATCTCATTGTGACAAATGTAACAACAGACCGCAGACCTGGAGGTTAAAGTTCAGCACCATAATGTTTAATATCAACTAATCAATATTGAATCCATATATTAATAACTACAATAATTAAAGGTTTCACTTCTTTAAAGGGGGGCCACTTTTCTTCATTCAAAAGTAAATAATATACACAGAAATATAACACGGAAAGAGTAATTTCATCTTGAATAACGTTATCCATGTACAGGTAGGTAGGTACGCCTTTTTGTCAAATAAACGTTGAAAGCCATGAAAGTGGAGATTTGGGTGGAAAACCGACGTGATTAGACTTCCACCCAGTTCCACCCAGACACTTGTGTATAAGTACATTGCAGGAGTACAGTAGCCAGTAACTACTACTTTTCAAACTCAGGAAGTTAGTAACACAGTTGTTTGTATAATATAAAGTTCCCTTCATTATAAAAGTTTAGACCGTCAACTACTTTTTGTTGAGAAAGTCAGGTTCTTGTATATTGTCTATAGAGCTGCTTGGTTTTACATTGATTTGCTTTTGAAATAAAAATACTGTCCACAAACTTCATAAACGACTGTACTGTACTGTACTCTGCCGGTTCCTCCATGACAGACAGAGGAACCGTATAAAACCGGTTCTAAAACGGTTTTAAAATGGCTCACAGTTTACGTTACCCTTCTACGGTATAAAACACGTTACGACTACAAACCTCCTCTTCACTTCATACCGGCTTCTCCTAAGACTTTGATGGGCTGTTCGGTGTTAAAGGCTAAGGAAGAGGAGGGAGGGGCATTTACAGGAATAAAGACTACATTTCCCATGATCCCCCATCGCCATTCATTGCATCTGGTTGCCATAAAGCTATGTCCATTCAAGTTTTTCACCGTCAAACCTATTGGTGGTCTGGAAGTTTGGACATGTCAGTCAGTGGTGACCATCACATGGAAATACCCATTAATTGCACGCATGATTACCTAAGATATCACTATAGGAGATATCAATTCAGCAAATTTAGGTCGACGCAGGAAGGTAGGGTGTTGACTCCCAGTCGTAAGGTTCTGGGTTCGATTCCCAAAGTCCGTAAGCCTCCGCAGGCAGGATGCCCCCTAACCCCTACCTGCTCATGAATGACCCAGATCCAAATTCACTGTCCGAAGCCGCTTTGGGTGAAAGCATTTGTCAAGCCAGGTAGTTTGGTAAAGATAAACTCGCTGTCTGTCTGTCACCGCCCCCAACCCTTAAACAACTATTTTTACGTTACTATTTCAGATTGTAAAAACATGGTCCAAAGTAAACTTCTAAAGATGAACGTGAGGGGGGGGGTGGGTTGGGGGAGAAAGCATGGTTTAATAGTGTTAATACAAGGCCACGTAGAGGTTATCGAACGAGTTCCTGGTAGTCTGTGTCCTCGCAGCTCGCCAGAGAAGGGCGGGGTGGGGGGGTGGTGGTTTAAAAGGCTGACACGGGTGTCGAGGTTCATGGAAAAATACCAAACACAACTACGAATTAAAACCTCGGACCCGAGGGGAGCTGCGTTCAAGACCTTCTCAGCATACGATGATTGGGGGGTCCGCGCTTTGCCGCCTGTCCAGAAACGCCGCGCTGGGACAGGCGGACAGGAGGCCCCCAGGAAGCCTCGCTCCGTCCGAGGACCCTGAGAGCAGATCTTCATTCTGCTCGTTCCTGCCTCGTCTCCCACCTCGCAGGTGGAGCAGTGTGAGGTCAGGTGGTTGGTTGGTTGGTTCAGGGCTTACAGTCACAACGAAAGCTGTCCAGGAGGTCAGAGTTCACCGGGGGGGGGGGGGTCTGTGGGCGACAAGGAGGAGCATGGAGGAAGAGGAGAAGGAGGGGCCAGAAGAGGAGGAAGAGGAGGAGGGTGGAAACTGGCCTCAGACACGTGTGTGGCGACAGCAG
>PIJE02000256.1:0-10000 GCA_002895965.2 Coryphaenoides rupestris
GTGGCCAGGTGAGGCCAATTAAGCCAGCCACCAAACACACACACTCCCACAGTGGGCCTGTGGATTGTAATATTGTGTGTGTGTGTGTGTGTGTGTAGGTAAGGAGGCTATGCTGACCCAGAAGGACTACGCCACTGCCTCCCTGTCAGAGGTCAAGGCGTTGCTACGGAAACACGAGGCCTTCGAGAGCGACCTAGCCGCCCACCAAGACCGCGTGGAGCAGATCGCCGCTATCGCACAGGAACTCAAGTAAGAACCACAGGAAGTAGAATCATTTGCCACCTGACCGTCATGTAAGAGCACAGGAAGTAGAATCATTTGCCACCTGACCGGCATGTAAGACCACAGGAAGTAGAATAATGTACCACCTGATCACAGGAAGTGGTCTTCGTGCTGGTTTAAACTGTTTATTTGTTTACATGATTAATGTTAATTGATGGCCCTAATGCACCTGCACTCACTTAACTATCACTTAAGGTCTTGTTGAGATTCATGTTGTGTTGGATTTACCTTGATGGCATGTTCGCGCACTGTTTTAAGGACCGTGTGTGTTGCTGTATATAACCTGTGGTGTGTGTCGTCGCACAGGTGAGCTGAACTAGCTAGATCTCGCCCCAGTGTGAACGGCTGTCGCTGTCCAGAAACATCTGTTGGAGACGAGTTTGTGCACATGTTCTGGCTCCCTTTAGCTCAGGAACCTGTGAAGTGGAGTCCATGGCTGGGGGATTGGTGAGTTCCTGTTGGGCCTCGCGCATTGTCTCTCTCGGGGGCTCTCGGATGCGTTTAGTCTCTCTCGGTCGGCTTCTCGTGTGATAGCGTTGTTGCTCTCTTCTTCTGTCTAGTTCGCGTCCGCGTCTTGGCTTTCCTCTTATCGTGTATCTACGATTTAGTGGTTTCCCTTTGTTTAATGTTCGCGGTTGGCTGATGTTAGTTAAAGCGCGGAAGAGTCGACCAGAGAATGTACTACATATTTTAGTATTCCTGTTAAGAGACTAGGTGTGGGCTGTCACTAATACTGATGTGTATGTTGTGTTCATACATTCATATTGATGTGTATTATATTATGTGAATGTCTACAGTTAATTGGTGAATGAGTTAACGATGCACTGTTTAACCCACCCCTGTGTTGCCCCTCCTCCCCCCCCTCCAGAGGACAGAGAAGCAGCTGGAGTCCATAGACGAGCTGTACCTGGAGTACGCCAAGAGGGCAGCGCCCTTCAACAACTGGATGGAGGGCGCCATGGAGGATCTGCAGGACATGTTCATCGTCCACAACATCGAGGAGATCCAGGTAACCACGGCGACCAGCCATGCCATGGCATGACGTGATGCGTGAAGAAGATGATGTTCGTGGAGGCTTATCTAGCAAGACCTTCTATTGTTTTGAAGTGTTCACCCCTCACCCCGCCCCTCTCAACCAATAAGCCCCGCCCACTCATTAATCCCCTCCCTCTCACCCCCGCCCCCCAGGGCCTGATCACAGCCCACGAGCAGTTCAAGTCCACCCTGCCCGACGCCAACAAGGAGCGGGAGGCCATCCAGGCCATCCAGGCGGAGGTGCAGAAGATCGCCCAGCACAATGGCATCAACCTGTCGGGCACCAACCCCTACACCTCCATCACCCCCGAGAGCATCGACAGCAAGTGGGAGAAGGTGGGACTCACAGGCTCCAAACACACTGTGTGTGTGTGTGTGTGTGTGTGTGTGTGTGTGTGTGTGTGTGTGTGTGTGTGTGGTGTGTGTGTGTGTGTGTGTGTGTGTGTGTGTGTGTGTGTGTGTGTGGTGGGGTGTGTGTGTGTGTGTGTGTGTGTGTGTGTGTATAGTGTGTGTGGTCCACAATGCTGACTGGTGGCGTTAGTGTTAATAGATCATGTTCATATTTGTTCTGATGTTAGCGTCCTGATATCACATGTCTTCTGCTCACAGCCCAAAAAGTAATGGGTGCAGTAAGGAATTGAAAGCATTTAATAGCGTCCTCCGCTCTTGTTTAGTAACTGTGTGTGTGTGTGGTGGGGTGTGGCGAGGTGGTGTGTGTGGTGGGCTGGTGTGTGTGTGTGTGTGGGGTGGGCTGGTGTGTGTGTGTGTCTGTGGTGTGGGTGTGGTGTGATGTGTGTGTGTGTGGTGTGTGTGTGTGTGTGTGGTGTGTGTGTGTGTGTGTGTGTGTGTGTGTGTGTGTGTGGTTGTGTGTGTGTGTTTGTGTGTGTGTGGTGTGTGTGTGTGGTGTGTGTGTGTGTGTGCGTGTGTGTGTTTGTGTTTGAACTCCAGATACAAATAATTGTAATGTATTGCTTAGTTAGGTATACTTGAGGTATACTTCCTTCAAACTACTTTTCTGCACAAAGGACATACAAAGATTGTGTCTAATTCCTCTGTCTCGTTGTCTACCCCTGGTGGTGCGGTGCTGCTATTGCAGCTGTGACTCAAGGAAGACCCAACAACAACAAAAGCAGCACTACATAGTGAATAACGTATTGGTGTGTGTGTGTGTGTGTTTCCAGGTGCAGAAGCTGGTTCCCCAGAGGGACCAGGCCCTGCAAGAGGAGCTGGGCAAGCAGAAGTCCAACGACCACCTCAGACGGCAGTTTGCTAGCCAGGCCAACATGGTGGGGCCCTGGATCCAGACCAAGATGGAGGTGAGACTTTAGGAGACCAAGCAAGTCTGAGAACAATCACAACATAGCAACAAGGGTGGAGGAACTACAAACGCTGCAACAAAAAACTGGACAGAGTAGACAGAGTAACTTGCTTCCACTTGAGACTGAAGACCTGTTCAGAGTTCACCTGGACTCTGCACAGCTTCCCTCCTTTACCCCCCACCCACCACCACCCTCCTCCCTAAGCCACTCCCACTGGCAGTTACATGTCTGTCCTGGCAAATGCACAAATGCACTTATTGTAAGTCTCTTTGGACAGAACCGTCTGGCCATAATATTTCAGAGGAAATTAAATGCCACAGCAGAGGGCTTTAGAAAATAAAAGTCCCCCCGGTGGTTTGAAACGACCCAGCAGTATCACGATGAAGCAATGACTGAAATCCTGGAGGGCTGGAGAGAAACCCTGGGAGGACTTCCTGACCTCCTGGACCTGGATTCCTCCCAACATCAGAATTACAATCAGAAATGGCTTTATTGCCTTAGTTTGTGTTGTGTTGTGTCGTCATGTGTTGTGCTGTGCTGTATTGTGTCACCATGTGTTGTGTTGTTTTGTGTCATGTGTTGTGTCGTCATGTTTTGTGTTGTGCCGTGTTGTGTTGTGTTGTGTCGTCATGTGTTGTGCTGTGTTGTGTTGCAGGAGATCGGCAGGATATCCATCGAGATGAACGGCACGCTGGAGGACCAGCTGACCCACCTGCGGGAGTACGAGCAGAGTATCATCGAGTACAAGCCCAACATTGATCAGCTGGAGGGCGACCACCAGCTCATCCAGGAGGCGCTAATCTTCGACAACAAGTACACCACCTACACCATGGAGGTGATCATTGATTACATCACATCTACATTTGCTGGCTTGGTGGTGAGTTTTTGGTGTTTGGTGGGGGTGCGGGGTTTGGGTGGGCCGTCTGAGCACCATGGGAGGTGTACATTGCACACGCAGCGGATCACACAGCGGGTGGGCTACACCGGGTCTGACACCAAATTGGAGGTTAAGCACACGCACACAGTTTGTTGGGGTGCGCTCCCTTTGTGTCGTCTTATCAACCGTCTACACCATGGAGGTACACCACACACACACACACACACACACGCCAACACACACACATACACACGCACACAGACACACACACACACAGGTGGGTGGTGTGTGTGTGGTGGTGGGTGTAGGGGTGGTGGTGTGTAGGGGTGGTGGGTAGGGTGTGTAGGGGTGGTGTGTAGGGGTGGTGTGTAGGGTGTGTAGGGGTGGTGTGTAGGGGTGGTGTGGGGGGGGTGAGGGTGGGGGGGGGGTGTGGGTGGGGGGAGGTTTGTGGGACGGGGAGGGTGTGTGGTTGGGGTGGGAGGGTGTGTGGTTGGGGTGGGAGGGTGTGTGGTTGGGGTGGGAGGGTGGGTGGTTGGGGGTGAGGTTTGTGGGACGGGGAGGGTGGTGTGGTTGGGGTGGGAGGGTGTGTGGTTGGGGTGGGAGGGTGTGTTGTGGGGTGGGGTGGTAAAGCCTTTGTCTGGCTTTTGGTCTGGAGTTTCCACACGGAAGGATGCACCGCCTTGGTGGCTTCCCCCTCTGGGCCCTTCAAGCTCTGGAAGGCTCCAAACCTCGCCTCGCCATGCCTGAGAAAAAAAAGAGGCTGGGAAAAAACCATTGAGTTAACAATCACCGCCAGTGAGAAGCTTCAAGGAGGTTGAAAGGCTTTCCCTTTATTTCTTTCCTGGCCTGCCCCCTGGGGCCCCCTGGGAAGGGATCCGCCCACGGGCTGGGACAGAACGCTTGGTACAAACCTTCTTCAGGTTTATGGGGCAAAAGGAAGGGACAAGCTTCTTCAAGCCCCACTTCTCCAGAACCATGGTTTTCCTTTTTTTCCTACCAAAGGATCCAAGGCAGGCGGCCTAGAACGACCGCCTAAAAGAAAAAAAACATGGAGGTGTTTGGGGAGTCTTCCAAAAAACAACCGCTGGTAAGAAACGTTTCCCAAATGTTTTTTTTGGTGGGTTACAAAGTTTTTGGGGGAATGTATGGGCAGCACAATAATGAATAATCATTTTGGTTTCCCAAAATGTTTTAGAGACCACACCATTTAAACCTGAAGTTACCTCTCTAACCCAGGTTGATTGGCTGGCCCAGCTAGAGTCTGGGGTGGGTGGGGCTGCAGCCTCACCTGGCCCAGCTAGAGTCTGGGGTGGGTGGGGCTGCAGCCTCACCAACAGTGGATCCAAGATCAGTAGTTGGACCTGTGGAAGGCTGGTGTCTGAGTGTGTGCGTGTCCATACGTGCAGGTGTTTTGTCTGTGTGTGCGTATGTAACTTGTGTGTATGCACGGCCCCCTACCGTCGGTCCAGGCCTCGTGGATGGTGGCCTTCTGGCGGAACTTCTCGGCCAGGTGGTCGAGCCGCTCCAGCCGGCGGATCTCGTTCAGCAGCCACTCCTCGTAGCCCTTCTCCGCCCCCTCCAGCGCGTGCCACGCCCCATTGATATCCTGGACACAGCGGCACAACGGTAGCCGTCAGCTAACGGTAGCCTTGGGCTAACGGTAGCCACCAGCTAATGGTAGCTGCAAGCTAACAGTATCACCAAGCTAACGGAAATCAGAAGCTGTGGGCTAACGCTCGTGTTTGCTCAATCACAGTGAGCTAAAGCGTGTTGTATCAGGGGACTTACAGACACCATGCGGCCCTCGGAGGGCATGAAGGCGGGTCTGTTGCTCAGCCTCAGCTTGGTCTGCAGGGTGTTGAAGTTGATCTCCAGCTGGCACTTCTCCTGGACCTGGGGACACAGGGTCAGAGGTCAACAACACAGAACTACAACCTGCTCAGATCTACTGCCTCAGAGCTTCAACGGCCTCAGAGGTCCAACTGCCTCAGAATTGTATTCTCCCGTATACTTATCTGAATCTTTTAAATGGATTACGCCACACATAAAATGATAAAATGTATTAAATGGATTTGTGTCCATGTGTCTGTACATATGCATGTGTGTGTGTGCGCATGGGTCCTTGGGGGGGGCTTGTGTGTGTGTGCGTGTGTGCGTGTGCGTGTGTGCGTGTGTGTGTGCACACAGCGTACCTTGGGGGGCTTGTGGACACGGCGGTAGCCTCTAAAGTCCTCCAGCTTCTGCTGCATCTCAGCCATGGTCTTCTCTGGAGCTCGGTTCTCCAGCCAGGGGATGGTACGACGAATCCACTCCAGCAGCTGCAGCCCGCGGTGGGGGAGACGAGAGGGGGGAGAGAGGGGACGAAGAGAAAGGGAACGAAGAAGAGAGAAAGAGACAGACAGAGATACAGAGGAGACAGGGAGGGGAGAGGGAGACAGGGGTAGGAGGGGAGGGGGAGGGGAGGAGAAGGAGATGGAGGAAAGAAGGTGACGAAGGGAGGTGAGGGGGGAGGGAGACAGGGGTGGGAGAGGAGAGAGAGAAAGGGAGGGGAGGGGGAGAGGAGGGGGGGAGAAGAGAGAGAGAGAGAGAGGGAGAGGAGAGAGAGGATTGGAGGGAGGGAGGGAGACAGGGGTGGGAGTGGAGAGGGAGAACCAGGTTGTTGATAGGTGGACACTCCCAGTTACACCATTTACGAATCTAAATATGTAATGGTGCTTGTCCTCACACCACCAGTGTATATCCGTGTGCGCGTGCATGCGTTTGTGTGTATATGATGAACTCACATCGCTGGCCAACTTCTCGTAGTCCTCCATCAGGTGCTCGTTCTCCTGGTTGACGGCGAGCACTTTGCAGATGCGATTGGCAGCCGTCTCAGCCTATTGCGGAGGAGACGCGTCAGTAAGGCATGCAGTGATTGGTTAAAAACACCCAAACCCATTTAACACCAATTAGTGAGAGGTAGCACACGACAACTTCATGTCACAACCCAGACAAGCGATAAACCTCAGTTAAAATAATTTAGCATCCCTATTCTCACAAATAGCCCTGTTTGTTAGTGTTTTCTACAGAGACCTTCATATTCATATTAATCTGCCAAAACGCTGGGAATTTGATTTGTGGGCAATACACAACTCACACACATGCAGTGACGATATCATACTGCAAACAGCCAGGCCTACGCTATGGCGGATATGAACACAACACGATCTATCCTACAGGCTACGAAAACCATGCGTTCCTGTCTGACGGTTAGTTCACAGTGCCAGTACAGTATACATAAAAAAATAAATAAAAATCACTCGTGGTGGGGTCATAATCGCAGTTTATCACTGTTTTGCGTGGTTTTTCAAACTCCATGCGAGGAGCAAGCTGTTGCACATCTAGTTACATCATGTTGCGCTGCGGTGGCCACCCGCGGCCTGCGGGGGGCGGAAGGGAGGCTGTCTAGGAGGGTACAACGCTACTGTACCACTGCAATACAGAGAGACACCACACAGCCCTCAGCATCATACAGGCCTTCAATGAAGGCGTTCTCAATACAAAACGCATGCAACTATGAATGCTTATGAATACTGAAACCTGCTCTATTCTTATCTTTATGTACCACAGCAATATATTGTCAGTGTTAGTGGCTGAAAGGGTATTGAGCTGACAAACCGTGTTTCTCACAGCAGTACGACAACACTAAACAGTAAATCATACTCATAACATAATTAATGTTGACCATGTCTCTGTCTGGGTCGTACTGTACTGTGAGAAAGATAGATCCTGAAGTAGGAGCCAAAAGAAAGTTTCTATGGCTAGAAAGGATTGTAAGGCCCCATAGAAAGTGTTTGTGGACATTTGTTTGATGTCTCGGCGTGAGCTTAGCTGGGTGGGGTCAGTGGTCAGCTTTGAGAGAGCGAGGGGGGCGGGGCTCACCTTCTGAGCGCCAGAGAAGGCATGATAGAAGCAGGACACGTAGGTCATGATGGCCTTCTCATCTGGCCTCAGTGTGCCCACGATGTCTACACACAGCCCAGCAACCCGCAGCAGGGGGCGAGAGAGGCCCGTTTGAATATGGGAGAGAGAGAAAGA
Source organism: Coryphaenoides rupestris (assembly GCA_002895965.2). NCBI lineage: Eukaryota > Metazoa > Chordata > Actinopteri > Gadiformes > Macrouridae > Coryphaenoides > Coryphaenoides rupestris. The sequence continues at coordinate 7,591 of PIJE02000256.1, forward strand.
GAGAGGTTGAAGCCAAAGCCACCCAAAGCAAGTAGAATCCCCTTGGCCCGGGAACGGAATGCTGGCGAGACAGCTGATTGGACAGGGGGCGGGGCTTGGTAACCCCGTCCACCCGCCCTCACAACCAGAGTTGCAGGTGGCCCTATAAAAGCAGCTCCAAGTGGTGGTTGCCTGGGAGACGAGGGTTATTATGGGATGTAAGGGACGGAAGAGGAGGTTTGTGAAGTGAGGAGGAAGAAGAGCAAGGCGTGAGGAAGAGGTCTTTGAGTCCGAGGCTCTGGGCTGCGACGCGAATACACACACACACACACACACACACACACACACACAGACACACACACACACTCATGTAGCGGTGTGTGTCTGCTATTTGAAATACAGTAAACATTATCAATGTTCTGCATTGATTCCTCTAATGGAATAAAAATTCTTACTTCAGCAATGCTTACTTCTCAAACCTATTTCACCACCATGGAAACATTTAGCATCTCCATTAGCATAGCTAATGTCTGTCTCTGTCTGTCTGTCTCTCTGTGTGTCTCTGTCTGTGTGCCTGTGTGTGTACATGCGCATCTCAACACAACCCCTAGCCTGCAGCAGCGCTGTGGAGAGGCAGACGTGGAGGCGGACTCCATCAGCAAAGGGTTGTTAGTACTGGCGAGGAGGGTGCGGGAGCGCGGGGGGGTTCAGAAGTCAAGGGTCACCGGGGGTTAAAAGGGGTACCTTCTGGGCTCCAGAGAAGGCATGGTAGAAACTGGACACATAAGTCATAATGGCTTTCTCATCTGGGCGAGCAGTGTTGACAATGTCTACGGAGCAGGGGGGGCAAACCAGGGTTACGCACTCGTACATAGACACACACATAAACACACACGTAAAAACACACAAACAGGCAGGGGGGGCGGGATTATGCACAAGGTACGGCACGTCAACATACTACAATTGAATTAAACACAGAGCACACACACAGTTAAATATAGTCATCACAGGTGTTTAGAGGCAGCCAAACACCGCTTGTAGGAGACAGACGGACATTACTGACTGTTAAACATAGACGTAGACACAGACGGGTCACAGACGGGTCATACAGAGACGGGTCATACAGAGACAGGTCAAACAGAGAGGGGTCACTCAGAGAGCTGAGGGAAAGCTGGGAAAAGGTGTATCCAGGAAGCTCCACTTGTGTCAAACAACAAACCACATCCTGCGGAGGGAAAATATTAAATGGCGGGAAGGGGTGGGGGGCACGGGTGGAAAAGAGGGGAGGAGGGCGGAGGTGGTGGTGGAGGAGGAGGAGACAACAGCAGGAGGTCTGAGGTTCATCCAGGTGCTCTCCTGTCTCTTGGCAAGTTGAAACACAAACACGTGCACACACACACACACACACACACTTAAAGTCCTGCCCTGCATTGGTCTGGTCCGCAGGTCGGCGCCGAACCCCTGGGAATGACTTTTATTTTGTGCACCTGGCAGTTCCCCCGCAGTCACAACAAAGCACGCATTCTCCGTCATGAACACGTCAGAACAAACAGACACCTGACAATGACAGAGTACGCATGAACACATGATTACATTGCAGTAATACAGACAACATTATAGTATTCTCACACACACACACACACACACACACACACACACACACACACACACACACACACACACACACACACACACTCAGCTAAAGCAGTCCATGCTAGTCTTAGCTCGCTCCAGCTCGTGCAGGAAGTTGTAAAACTGAGGAAGTGTCAACTCTGGAGAAAAAGAAAAGCAGAAACATATTAGTTATATTAGTTTTACACTGAAATACGGTCCAGCAAAACAAACTAAATATTTATTCTATTATACAATTCTACAATGTATATATAATCACGTAAGCCACACCCAGTAATTAATAATACACATATATAATATTATAATATTGTAGTATAATAATAGTCGATAGCTAGATTGTGAGGTGTGTGTGTGTAAGAGATACGTCTATGTTGAATATGACACATAGCATTCCAGAATGTTTTCCATGATGTCCATTTCATTACAACATTTTCACAATATGCAATCTGGCTGCTGCCAAATGAACGTGCGACCGATTGTCTCCTGAGGGGCTGATGCTGAGGAGACCCCTGACCCCACCAGGGCCCGTGGACGTCCACTCACCCATGTAGACGTTTTCGGTGGAACCTCCCTTTCGCAGAACCAGCTTCAGCTGAGACAGGATGTGAAGACACAAGTCTAACGTTACCTAACCGTTATGTGTGTGTGTGGGTGGTGCTGTCCTGTCCTGCCGGTGGTTGGTGTGTGGTGGGTGGTGGTGTCCTGTCCTGCCGGTGGTTGGTGTGTGTGTGAATACAGAGAGAGAGAGAGAGAAGAGAGAGAAGAGAGAAGAGGAGTGAGACAGAGACAGAGAGAGAGA
>PIJE02000256.1:12500-28703 GCA_002895965.2 Coryphaenoides rupestris
CCCTGGCGACGAAGCAACAGCACCGTCACCATGGAAACAGATCAATTAAATGATAAAGATGGAACTTTATTAACACCGAAGGAAATTCCTGTGTCAGAGGTTGCTCAAAATACCAACAACATAAGCATAGCGATAGAGTAATAAAAAATAGAGCAATAAACATTAGAATAATAAAATAATAAAAGTACAAGTTTTGTGAATACTAAGGAAAAGTATTGGGAAGAAAACTTTCCTGAGGGCTGATTTACCCAAAATTATTTCAAAAGTGCCCTCCTAATAATTTAATAAACACAGTATACCTTGTAGAGGGAGCATGGGGTGAATTGTTTTGACAGTGTGTGTGTGTGTGTGTGTGTGTGTGTGTGTGTAAATGTACTCATTATAAGTCACTTTGAATAAAAGCGCCTGCCAAATGACCTAAATATAAATGTAAATGTGTGTGTGTGTGCGTGTGTCTGTGTGTGTGTGTGTGTGTGTGTGTGTGTGTGTGTGTGTGCACCTTGTGGCACCATCAGGATACTCTTCATCAGGGTCTTCAGCGGCCCCGGACTCATCCCATGTTCCGCTGCAAACTCACTCAACTGCTGCATGAACCGTTCAGACTGGAAACACACACACACATTATTTATATATATCAACAACAAAACACACACACACACACAACAACACAACACAACACAACACAACAACAACACACACACAACACACAACACACACCACACCACACACACACACACACACACCCCCACACCCACACCCACACACACACACACACACACCACACCACACACAACACAACACCCCACATTCAGAACAAATATTTCTATCAATTTCATGAATTGCTGTGGAGGGGAGCAAAAACAATAAATCATTGTTATTATTATTATTATTAATTCAATAAATAAATAAATAAATAAATAAATCAATGAGTTTAATTTCCTAGAGTTCAGAGGTCAGAGTAACTGGTCACGTGATCAGTCACACAAGTCAATAAATAAACAAACAAACAAACAAACAAACAAACAAACTCATATAAACCAGGCTGCATATGACGTGTAATAACAGATGTAATAATTATTATTATTATGAATATTATTATTTACCTGTTCGTTTAACTTGTTCAGATTCTGGAAGTCGTTGCTGACGGAATCTGGAAGAACGTCTTTAGTAAAATGCAACTGCAACATGTTTGCAATAATATGATGATGATGACAATAATAATAATAATACGAATAATAATAATAATAATAATACAAATACTAGTGGAGCTCAGCACAACAGACCGCTGACAAAGACTACATCCGGGTTCGCCAGTGCGCATGCGTCAGATCTATGAAACGCGCGAATGCGCACTGGCGACGATCTACAGACCATCAATAAGTGACTTATTGAGTTATTAAGTTATTAAGTTATTAAGTTATGACGCAGCAAAACACATCCCGCAACTGTCTTTCTATTTAATAATAACACCCATATAATAAGAATTTAATAATAACACCCATATAATAATAATTGTATTATAACAACCATATAATAATAATTTAAGAATAACACCCATATAATAATAATCTTTTATTCTACATAACCCCCCCCAGCACTAACCTGCGTGTTTATATGTCTTAACACTTACTAATGGCACTTAGTATTGTTGTTCGTTCTCAGATGTTGTATCATGCTTAGAATTGCACGCCTGCCCAGCTACTTATGCAGGCAACTTGGCAATTATGAAACTCGTTCTATTCGTCTCGTAAATAGGAATGCTCGAAAACAGCTCTATTCTTATCTTCAGGTACCACAGTGATATATTGCTGCCTCTCCTTCAACAAATGTACTCTTTGTAAGTCGCTTTGGATAAAAGCGTCTGCCAAATGCCCTAAATGTAAATGTAAATGTAACACCCATATAATAAGAATTTAATAATAACACCCATATAGGCTCTGTTAATGTTTTACAAACCATTGATGCCTATTCTTTTATATTCTATTCTGCTTTGTTCTATTCTATTCTATCATATATATTGATATATTTTATCTGAGTAAAATGTCCTGTACTGTAGTATTTAGGAGGCTGTGCAACTTGTTTGTTTTATTTATTGTGTTGCTATTTTATTTTATATATTATTTCTCTTATATTTAACAACTGCCCATGAAGCAACAGCAAGGGTTAAAGGTCACGACTGAACTTCAAGGATCCCCCACCCCCACCACCTCCTCCTCCATCATGGCTCCTCCACCTCCTCCTCCATCATGGCTCCTCCCCCACACCCACCCCTCCTCCATCATGGCTCCCCCCCACCACCTCCTCCATCATGCCCCTCCCCCTCCCCTCCCTCCACCCCCTCCTCCATCTCCTCCCCACCCCCTCCTCCACCATCTCCCCCCCCACCCCTCCTCCACCATCCCCCCCTCTCCTCCCCCACACCACCCCCTCCTCCATCATGGCTCCTCCCCCACACCCACCCCTCCTCCATCATGCTCCTCCCCCTCCTCCCCCACACCCACCCCCTCCTCCATCATGGCCTCCTCCCCCACTCCATCATGGCTCCTCCCCCTTCTCCTCCCCCATCATGGCTCCTCCCCCTCCACCACCAGGTGAGCTCGCATGCAGCACCTCCTCTCTCATTCTGTCTCACTGGTTCAGCAGCAGAGCACCCAGCACCCTCCTCCTCCTCCTCACCTCCTCCTCCTCCTCAGCAGCTCCGTGCTCCGCCTGCAGCAGCAGCACCACCACAGCATGCTGGGACAGGTCCTGCAGCCCCAGGAACACAGCGACGCGCAGAACAAAGTTTTGGAGACTTTGGTGACTTCTCAGAGTTCAGCAGGAGCGCCTCACCGAGGAGCAGGAGCAGCAGGAGAGCCTCACCGAGGAGCAGGAGCAGCAGGAGAGCCTCACCAGGAGCAGGAGAGCCTCGCCAACGAGCAGGAGAGTCTAACCAAGGAGGAGCAGGAGAGCCTCGCCAGGAGCCCAGCGTGGAGATTATTATGTAAGTGTTCCTCCTCCTCCTCCTCCTCCTCTCACATGTAATAATGAGACAACGAGATAGAAACACAGACTCCAGAGCGGACCCCCTGCAGGACGCCGTGCTGGTGTCATAGTAAAGTGATAATATGTTATTATAGTGATGTTATTATGTTATTATAGTGATGTTATTATAGTGATATTGTTATTTTATAATAGTGATATTGTTATGTTGTTATAGTTATATTGTTAAGTTTTTATGGTGATGTTATGATGTTATTATAGTTGTGTTATTATATTGATATTATTATGTTATTATATTATTATGTTAACATAGTGATATTGTGATGTTATTATGATGGCCTAACGTCTCGGACCCGCGGACCTCCTGCAGCCACATGGAGCTGAGCTGCGGCTCTGACACTTTATTCTCTTTATTTGCACCAACTTTTATTAACTACACGGCTTATTATTGATTTTATTTTTATTTTTTTCTTTGCACTTTCAGTTCCGTGCATGTGTCGGTTTAGGTAATATGTTATTATATATATTATACATATATATTACATACATATATAAATACGAAAAAAAAATAAAGGAAAAAAAAGAGAAAACAAGAAAATAAAAATAAAATAAAAAAACAACAGATCATAATCGGAGACCCTCTCTAGGTAGACCCTCTCAGGTAGACCCTCTCCCCCAGGACAGGTAGACCCCCTCCCCCAGGACAGGTAGACCCCCTCCCCCAGGACAGGTAGACCCCTCCCCCAGGACAGGTAGACCCCCTCCCCCAGGACAGGTAGACCCCCCCCCCAGGACAGGTAGACCCCTCCCCCAGGACAGGTAGACCCCCTCCCCCAGGACAGGTAGACCCTCCCCCCAGGACAGGTAGACCCCTCCCCAGGACAGGTAGACCCCCTCCCCAGGACAGGTAGACCCTCCCCCAGGACAGGTAGACCCCCCCCCCCAGGACAGGTAGACGCTCCCCCCCAGGACAGGTAGACGCCCCCCCAGGACAGATAGGCCCCAGGACAGATAGGCCCCAGGACAGGTACCCCCCCCAGACAGGTAACGCTCCCCCCCAGACAGGTAGGCCCCCCCAGGACAGGTAGGCCCCCCCAGGACAGATAGGCCCCAGGACAGATAGGCCCCAGGACAGGTAGGCCCTCCGGGGGACACATCCGACCGTAACAACACAGTACTGAGTATAAATACTCGAGTATCTATTATTGTTGTGTGTGTGTCAGTAATGGTGTGTGTGTGTGTGTGTGTGTGTGTGGTGTGTGTGTGTGTGTGTGTGTGTGTGTGTGTGTGTGTGTGTGTGTGTGTGGTGTGTGTGTGTGTGTGTGTGTGTGTGTGTGTGTGGGTGTGTGTGTGTGTGTTGTGTGAAGAATATTTTCGAATATGCTGAAATGGTTTTTCTTTTCCACCCCTCCCCATCTCTCCCTCCTTCCTCTCCCTCATTCCATCTCAATCTTTTCCACTTATCTCTACTTTCCTATCCCTTCTTTCATTCCCCCTTTCCTCCATTCTCCTCTTTTTCCTCTCGCTATCAATCTTCTCTCTCTCTCTCTGCAGAGACCTCTGCTAAGGAGGGTCTTCTGTTGTGGTGCCAGCGGAAGACTGCTCCCTACAAGAACGTCAACGTGCAGAACTTCCACATCAGGTTAAAAAACAAACACACACACACACCACACACACACACACACACACACACACACACACACACACACACACACACACACACACAACCAGTTCCACAGCAGGTTGAATGCATGCACACATGTATGTTAGCATTGTGCTCTTCCATATCAGGTTACACACATGAGCCACGAAATGCCAATGTCCAGAACCTTCACAAACAGGTTAAACATGCACAGACTCCCCCCCCGCCACACACACACACTGGCTACCCTATGTGGTGTTACTGGCTCAGAGGAATCCATTGTGGCACAAGAAACAATAGTTTTCTGCTACAGAGGTCACCATGATGAAGGGGATGTCTTCTTCTTTCTCAGAGTAACACTGCAGCAGTAATGTGCAGTCTCTCTGGCTAAACTCTGCCCCCTGGTGGCCGGACACGTTTCTAGAGGTTTCTAGCACGCTCTCTGGAAAGCAGTGGAGTCATTGGAGTGGAGTGGAGTCGAGGGTGTTGCCAACATGTGACTGGCCTTTGTCTCTCTCTAAGTCTGTCTCTCTGTCTCTCTCTGTTTCTCTATGTAATATTTACCATTTAACATCTCTACATCTCTCTCTCCCCCCCCAACAGCTGGAAGGATGGACTTGCCTTCAACGCTCTGATCCACAGACACAGACCTGAGCTCATTGACTATGATAAGCTTAGAAAGGTGGGACCACGCACACACACACACGCACGCGCAGGTTTCAGTCCTTCACTATTTTATGTTGAACTCCAAATGAACCTGTTGTCTGATTGGCCGGCCTGCTGTCAATTGGTCGATTCAGGATGACCCTGTGACCAATCTGAACAACGCCTTCGAGGTGGCCGAGAAGTACCTGGACATCCCCAAGACACTCTGTTGCCATCACCATGGCAACAGAGATTACCTTTAAAGTGTGTGTGTGTGTGTGTGTGTGTGCGTGCGGGGGTCTGCCGGTGAGTAGTGGTACGTAGTCAGGGAGACCAGACCAGAGATCTGTGTGTGTGGTGTGTGTGTGGTGGGCGGGGCAAGTGACATCCCTTTGGACCAATCAGGCTGCAGAACAGCAGTTTCACTCCAGATGCCGCTGTTCTTACAACTTGCATTTAATTAAACTCTTTTTAAGTTATGTGTGTACAGTAGGCGTCTACGCAGTGACGGCATTGTTTACACCAAAAGGTCACTGGTTGTTCATGTTACACAAATCCGACACTCAGGACAAGTCTTTTCATTCCCAAACCAAAGGGTTGTGGGTTCGATCCTCAACGTATGCAGTCTACATGGAGCACCAGCAGGCACCTGAATTCACCTGCAGACGCGTTAAAAGATCAGCGTCACACAAACGCAATTCCTTGACACCGCCCCCCGCAGGGCTCCATGGTGTACTGCAGTGGGGCAGAAGGTGTGTGTGTGTATGTGTGTGTATGTGTATGTATGTGTATGTATGTGTATGTATGTGTATGTATGTGCGTGTGTGTGTACCTTCTACTGAGATGTCCTGGATGGCAAAACGCAGGATGATGGTCCAGATCATTCCCAGGGTCATCTTGGCATTCCCATCCACGATTTCTGTCAATGGGCAGGAGAGAGAGAGAGAGAGAAAGAGAGAGACAGAGACACAGAGCGAGAGAGAGAGAGAGAGCATGTTAAACACACAGCAGCCGACCTCTTGATTTCCATATTCTAAACCTCAAAACACACAACGCCAAGGGCAGACGTGGGCCCGGATCTGGGTCATGCCGCGGTTCAACCAACCACCATGAAACCACAGGAGTCTGTGATCCCCATCCCTGTCGCTTCCCCGGGCCGATAATATTCACTACATCTCCTCTAGTCAGAGCGGATTTCATTTCACGTGGATTTAAAATGATAAATGATCACTTAATATCTCACGGGGGATTATCTGTGTCCATGTTTTACGGTCCGCATTTATATTCGTGTAATTTGCCTCCGATTACAGAGTGCATTACAAAAAAAAACCCTCCCGGATTAGCGTTGAGCAAACACCCTCAGGTTCCAGAAGGGATTATAGACGTTATGATGTTTGAGCGATCCGGCCAACCGTCTCATCAACACTTAGTCGATGAGACATATTCACCCAATTAACACACTCATCTGACACGCTGAAGACAGAGGGGATGAGAGAAGTGGGGAGAGGAGAGATGTGGGGGAGAGAGGGGAGATGGGGTGAGAGGAGAGATGGGGTGAGTGGGGTGAGAGGAGAGATGGGGTGAGAGGAGAGATGGGGTGAGAGGAGAGTATTAGGGTGGAGGACGGGAGAGGAGAGTACTAGATTAGAGGAGAGAGGCGGAGAGGAATGACGGGAGTGTGTTAGTTTAATGTTTCCGTTGTCTTGTATACGAGCTCTGATCTGAGATGGGACAGAGGTCCTTGACCACTCTACTAAATCACAAGGCTGTGTGTGTGTGTGTATTACAGAAAGGGGAAGAGAGAGAGGGGGGGGGAAGAGAGACATTTCCCTTGCACCACATCATGATCAATTACTTGGATCCCAAAACCCTCTCACCTCGTACGTAGGACACACACACACACACACACACACACACACACACACACACACACACACACACACACACACACACACACACACACACACACACACACACACACACACACACACACACACACACACACACACACACACACACACACACACACACACACACACACCCACCCAGAAGGTCATCAGTTGGAAACAGAAACAGAGTGACTGGACAGAAACAGTAAGTTACTGTAGTGAGCAGCAAGGCCGTCTTACATTTAAACACACACACACCAAGTGTCCTGCAGTAGAACACTATTACTCTACCGTCAAGCACACGGTAACATTGCCTTCTCCAGATTTCTTCGTTGTTAATTAAGGGAGTCGTTTCTTGCCCTTGGCTTGGGCTGGGGGGGGTGTCATAATCATATGGCCTGTAAAGCCCTTTGAGACTGTAACTGTGATTAAGGGCTATACAAATAAAATCGACATGACATTATATTGAATCTATGTCTCTATGTCTATGGAACACTATATGTTTATCGTATATAGGGCAAGGAGACAGACAGAGGGACAGGTGAGGAGACAGAGACATGCAAGGTTATGGAGGGGGAAAAGTATTTTGTATTATCTTGCAAACCCCCCTACTTCCTCCTAGGTCAGGCCGGTGCGGAGGCCAGTGAAGACATTAAACGATAAAGGACGAAAAAATTCCAACAAGAAGTCCGAACCTTAAAAATAAGATAACCTGATCGAAGGACTGCATGTTTGATGAAGAAACATCCCAGGGTTTCTATCCCATGCTGCATACCACATACCTTGACATGATAGCACACCCTATCGGCTACCGTTGTACCGGTCTGTGTGTGTGCATGTGTCTAACTATTTTAACAATTTGTGGATTGTGATTGTGACAATGTTTGAATGAACCGTCAAACATCTGACCCCACAGAACTAACTGTGGAAGGTATTTTGTGATGTTCTCGTGATGGTTATTTGAGCCAGAGCCAAAATGGCTGACACTAGAGAATGCATGCAATGTGCACACGACTGCATGCTAGACATTGTTAAACACACACACTTCCCTAGGTGTACACACATACAGTGTGTGTGTGTGTGTGTGTGTGTGTGTGTGTGTGTGGTGTGGTGTGTGTGTGTGTGGTCAAAGATCTCTGTCCAATGTGGGTATCGGTCAGTCTGGGGGTAATGTGTGAAACAAGTGGCGAGAGAGTGAAGTGTGTGTCTGTGTGTGTGTCTGCACGATTGTCTGCACGTCTGTCTGTGCGTCTGTCTGTGTGTGTGTGAGTGAGACTGACCCTCCGCTCCGATGGAGACCAGCTTGACTCCTTTGCCGGCGATGAAGTCCAACGCTTTGTTGACGTTGTTGATCTTGTGGACCCTCATCTTGCCTCGCTCTGGCTTGGGTAACCGCGCACCTACACACACAGAAAGCACACACGCACGTGCACACACACGCACGTCCACACACACAGAAGTGCTTAGACACATGCAGGATACAGGCGTGCAGGGTGAACACAGCGTTGAGTGAATGAAGGCCAACAGTGACTGGGAGGGGGGGGGGGGGGGGGGGGAGGGTGATGGTTTCCACAGCCTCAGCAGAATGCCTGCCTGCTGTTTACCACACCGAGCCCAGAGACCTGCCCCCCCCCCCCCCCCCGCACCACCAGGCCTGGGACCCAGCCTCAGACAGGACATAGCACCAGGCAGGGTTTCCCCTCTGGTTCTGCCCCGGTCTGCGGTACATACTCCGTGGTGGTTATGCGTCTGACACAAGCTACTGTTAAACTAGCACAGAAACTAGCACTAGTAGTGTCATCAAACCCCATTTCTCTATAGAGTGGAGGCCTTTAAAATATATTTTGAATATATCTTAGGGGATTTTTGGGGCCATTATGGTCAGGACAGCAAAGACAGACATGGATAGAGAGAGAGAATGACCTGTAGCATAGGACCGAATCGAACTTGCGTTGTGTCGGCTACAGGACTCATTACCTGCGTGGTTAGCGTGCTAGCTAGCGGCGGTCTGTAAGCGCAACACCTGATCACACCAGAGCACGGTGTACTACTCTGCAGCACCGTTCCCTAGCAGCGATGGTGATGATGATGCTAACAAGTACACTGGCTTTAATTGGACCAGCTGATGGGATTAATTAGTCGACCTGGCTAACGCTCTGGGCTCAGGTGTTTGCTACCATCACCGGCAGGTGAAACCTGATTGGCTGGGGGCTCTGGAGGTTAGAGACGGGTCGCTGCCAGTGTTTGGCTCCCTGTCATCACCGCTAACACAGGGAAAGCAACGTGATTGACAACTCACCTCCTGCCTCTCAAACTCTTTCCGCATTCTATGATGCTATTTATAAGGCATGGGGCTCAGACTTGGGTAGATGAGGATGCAAGTTACGATGCCAGTTGGAGAGTGGTTCTCTTGAAACGCCTTTGAAGGAGACATATTATACCACCAGGTGTGAGCGTGATTACTAATTCCCAGCGGTTTCAAAAACCGGTTTCACAAGTGGGAGTGTCCACCCAAAAGTATGATCAGATAGATCAGCCTACCAGTCTACCCAGTGGACTGTAACAAATGGTCGGCTGATCTATCCACCAAACATCTGGGTGGACACTCATTTGTGATGTCAAAAAGATACTGAAACCACTTGGAAGAGAAAAGAGACCTTTTATGCTTAGACTGTTCCCAGCCTCCTAAACTCTAAGTCGCTTTGGATAAAAGCAGCTACTGAATTCACAAATGTAAAACATTTAGGAGTTAATTTCATTGATTTGACTGACAATCCGTCAACCTCTTAATGCAAGTCACTTTGGATAAAAGCCTCCAACTAAATGTAAATGTTAACCATCAAAGAGTGGGCTGATTTGATTGTTGCATGTGGAAAATGGTTCCCGATACTCCCGTCAAAGTTTTGTCATCTGGGGTTTATTCAAGTGTGGAAGGACAGCTTGAAATCGGCTTATGTGGAGGACCGGGTGTCAGGGGGGAGGGGCCAACAGGTGACCGCTTACCTGAGATGACCTCCAGCAGCAGCATGAGTTTGAGCCCATCTCTGAAGTCCTCCTCGATGCTGTCTATCTGCGTACCTGCCTTGCGCAGGTGGGAGTTGCACCATGCCGTGAAGGTCTACAGAGAAAGGGGACAAACGCAGGAAATTCACTTTCATTATTCAGGAATGTTGTTTGTTTTTGGTGAAGTTGCGCTATGAATTGATAAATAAAACTACAACACTCAATTTCAATCGGCAGGAAGGGAGGGAGGGATTTGCAGCGACAGGTTGCAGCTACAGCACAGGAAGTGACAACAAAGGAAACAGGAAGTGGCGGCAGCGGCAGCAGCGGGGGTAGCAGCCGTTATTGTACGTCCTACAGCCGCGACAGCGGATCGTCGCGAGTAATAAGACACGTTTAATCACTCGTGAAGCAACTAAATGGAACCATGTCGGCGTTTACGACCACATGTGTGGGAGGGCAGGGCTTATAATCTGCCCCGCTATGAAAGTGCCATCTTGCGGTGCGGCAAACCGCCACCCAATCATTATCCGTCACGCATGTCTTTTTTTTTTTTTAAGAAATCATATACCGCACTAAATCACAAACATGGCCATCTGAGAGAGACATGCACACACATGCACACAGAATCTATATACTTTCGTCTGGTGGGCCGAGATTCCACTGGCAATGTGTTTTGAATCATTTGTATTTGGGCGGGGTCCCGGCTGGGCACGGACCCTGAGACACGCCGCTAGTCAGGCTAGCAGGCATGTTGTTGTCTACTGGAGGCGGCAGCGCTAGGCTAGGCTAGGCCTGCCACTCAGCCACCGGCCGCACAGTGTCCATCACACAGAGGCTCACCAAAGCTAACCACTAACTGCACCTTAAAAGGCTCCTTTTTTACCACCAGGTGTGAGTGTGATGTATTGCTGTATCTGGATAGATCTGTGTCTAGATAGATCTGTGTCTGAATAGATTAGCCGACCAGTTGCTCCAGGTCACTGGGTAAGCTGATCACACACACACACACACACACACACACACACACATGGTGGTAAAATAGTGACCGTTTACAAAAAGCTGCACACCAGTGAGGCATCAAACTCCATTTACATCACACACACCACTCCACCTCCCCCTCCCATTGGAAACGTCTCACACACAAAACCTTAAAATGGTCTGCCTTTAGCAATTAATGGAAAGGGCAGGTGTGTGTGTGTGTGTGTGTGTGTGTGTGTGTGTGTGTGTGTGTGTGTGTGTGTGTGTGTGTGTGTGTGTCCCCGTGGGTGGAACAACATTATGACAGGGTGCTGGACACGGCTCTGCACCCCCAGCCTGGCGCAGGGCCGTGGGTACAAAGAGATCATTGAGCCCCTGAATAATAGCCCCCTTCAGCCCCACTCTCTCCCCCTGACCCTCCCCTACCCACCCCCCCACCCCAGAGGCTGGACACGGTGGGACTGGGGCGAGTTCACACAAATAAACACTCTCCGCGAGGGTGGGGGGGGGGGGGGGGGTGAGAATGGATGGAATGGATAGACAATGCTTTGCACTTGCGACACACACACACACACACACACACACACACACACACACACACACACACACACACACACACACACACAACACACACACACACACACACACCACACACACACACACACACACACACACACACACACACACACACACACACACACAGAGAGAGAGAGAGAGTCCCTGGGGGACCAGCCGCATTTAGCAACAGGCTTTCCCTGACAGGAAGTGGCAAAGCAGAGACAGGAAATTGTACCAGGCTGTCAGGAGCTGCCCTGGGAGGAGGAGCTGCACAGCTTCTCTAAGACAGGCAATAACTCAGTATAAGCATTTATTGTCTTTTAAGTGGCATTGCATCTTCATGAAATTAAGATATAGATTAAGACATACATTGTGATACGCAGTTTCTTTCAATCATCGTCCAAATTAATTACGACGAGAAGATATATTACACACTTAAAGAGATGATTAATAAATGTTTCCACGTCTCCCAGGCCTGCCCACTACTACTCTCCTCTCTGTGTTCAGCATCTGGACTGTCATTATCAAGAACAAGAAGTAAACAACAAGAACAACGGTAGCAAAATGTGGAAAACCGCCTCCAGCCAGTCAGTGTGGTTGACGACGGTGGCAGTTTAAAGGAGGAGGACGACATGGCCCCCGTCGTCTAGGGCCGGGCTGCGTCAGTAGGGGAGGAGTGTGTGTGTGTGTGTGTGTGTGTGTGTGTGTGTGTGTGTGTGTGTGTGTGTGTGTGTGTGTGTGTGTGTGTGTGTGTGTGTGTGTGTGTGTGTGTGTGTGAGAGAGCGCGCTAGGTGTGGTGTCCCCGTTTAAACTGGGATGGGCCCCGACATGCAGCCCTGCGGGGCGCCTGGGTCACATTGAATGTTAATGTCTCTCTCTCCCCCCCCGCCCCCCTCTTCTTCTACCTCCCTCTCTGTCTCACGCATTTTCTCACACTCCAGTGTTCTACAACAGCGGCTTTGCTATTGGACTTACCAACAGGAATACACATCTACTAGGGATGAACTCAAAAATACTAATCGGAATCGCAATATCGCAACATCCAAAAATCACAGGAGCTGCAATTTCATCTGTCAAAATTTCACACTATGATTTTGGTTTTTACGATATTGCGCAGCCCTAATATCTATAGTCTACTTAACACGGGCCACACCATGCGTGTGTGTGTGTGTGTGTGTTTTTGTGTGTCTGGTTACTCATTCGGCACAAGGTAACAAAGCTTGTTGTTTGGGCGCAGGATAAGTGTGAATAATATGCACACACAATGTTAACTGAGGAAGTACAAAGTATAATAAGCCCCAGCCCCAGTTTCTCTGCTCGTTGCATACACAGTTCCTCTTGGCTAGTTCCCCTCCTGTGACATTAAAAAACATTAATTCCTTTTAATGTCTTCTGAAACCGAGCATTTCTGTGTGTCGCACGCCCCGCCATCTTGGAACGTAGAATCGTCTTTTAAGTCCTCTTTAAAGAAAGAGGTTTCGATACTTTATGGTTAAAGTTGGCTGGCTACCATTAGCTCGGTGTTAATAACTATATAATAGGATTAAGGGACACACACAGAGACAGAGAGGGAGGGAGTGTGTATGAATGTCAGGATCACAGATCAGCGAAGAGGATTTCACTCCTAAGCCGAGGATCCAGACAACGAGATGGCAGCTTCAGGATTACGTTAGGCTGTTGTTTATTTGAAAACAATAAAACATATTCCCCCGATGTGTTTGCGTCCGCGTCTCGATTAAAAACCTCCCCCTGCTGCGGCGGCACAGCTGTTTCATCCAGATATTACTGCACCATTAGGAAACGTTTGTTCAGAGTCTTAAGAAGACAGCCATTTGCCATTTACAAAAGTAACACCAGCGGATTTTTAGAACAGTGCGATGTTTTGCAATATCACCCGTCGATGTTCTTTATTTATTGCACAACAACAAAAACACATAAAATGGCTTCCAAGCCTGGGTGGAACGAAATCCGCGACCGTGAACGAGTCCAGAGCCTCAGGGTTGAAGTATAGCCTTGTCCGGGTAGTAGTAGTAGGACACCAGCTGGGAGGGTTTGGGGGGGGGGGAGGTGGGTTGGACCCAGAGGCCCGGGCTCGAGGGCTCCCTGGTTGGACGGAGAGAGTTCACACTGTTCAGTGTCCGTCTGGAAGCACTTAGCGTCCCCCTCCTCCCCCCCCTCTCGCCTCCCGCCTGGCAGATATACTACTGGTTACTGCCTCGTAACCGCCACCGCCGCCGCCGCCGCCGCCACCACGAGCTGGGGGTCTCCCTCCCTCCCTCCCTCTCTCTTAAGTTTGACCGCAGCTAAACAGGCCCACAGGGTCAAAGGTTAACTTCCCGAGATGTGACACCTTGAGCTTAGAAACTAGAAAGACTGGAGAATGTGCCTTCTCGCTCTCCTCCCGGCGGACATCTCAGCTGACGCAAAATGTGAAAACACAGATTGCAACACAAACACGACGGCAGCGCGACGAATGCAAATAACAGACAAGACAAACAGACCGACTCAGCAAACAACACCGCAGGCTAACACACAGGTTGTGTGCCAATACAGGTTGAGACAGGCCGCGCAGTACAGAGTTACATAAGAACTAGACATGCACCGAGTCCAATACACACGCACACAACACTCCTCATCCAGGAATGTTAGGAGACTAGGAGGGTGCAAACACAGACATTTTCACACCTTTGGTATTTCATCCACACACTCAGTCTATACTGGATGCAACACACACAGAGAGAGAAAGAGAGAGAGAGAGAGAGAGAGAGAGAAAGGCGGGTGACCAATAGTTTTGTTCAAACCTCATTCATGACTGGTGAAATAAGACACACCTATACCAGTGTGTGTGCGTGCGCGCGCATGTGTCTGTTCGAACTGATGAGCCAACACATTGCTACGCTACCACAGCCACACTCGCCTGTCTGTCCGTCTGCGCCCAATATGCACACACATGCATATTGTGTGTGTGTGTGTGTGTGTGTCTTAGAAGATCTTCAAGGTCGTCAACAGTCCCGGTTTCCTGATTACAAGCAAACTGTGTTTTAAACGGTGCACCCCTCAAACCCACTGTTTACACAAAGCTAGCGTTAACCCAGACAGGAGTGGTTATGATGAAGCCGTTTTCTGCTCCACAGACGAGAGTACATTCGGTCCAGAGGTTTAAATAGAGTCCTACTGGCAGCCGGAGACAAAGCCAACTGGATCCAACCGAACCGAACTAAAAACCAGCCCAGGGGCCAGCCCAAAACCATGGCTGGCCGGGCCCCTGAGGGCAGCACTTGGAGCCCTGGTCCAGACCGGGCCCGGCCTGGCTGCATGACATGGGGCCCCTCTTATAGTCCTGGACAAACACACACACACACACGCCCCAATTAAAAACCGGGGGCCACGGAGGGCAACACAGCAGGAGAGGGCTGGTAGCAGTCACAAGGTCGCCGTGACCACACACACACGCACACCCCTCCTCCTCTTCAGGAAGGGAGGGAACATTGTTTTGTAATGCCGAGCTAAATATACAGATATAAACATATTATACAACATTTGGGAAGATAACATTTGGCAGGGATTGGAGGACATTTTTCCGAATGTTCCCCTTAAGCGTTCCTCTTAAAATGCCCCGCGAGGGATGGACTTAAAGAAGAAACAAGATGTATTCTGCAACAGATCACTTCTGTAGTACAGAGCTGACAGCACCCTTGGATGGCAATCTCAGATGGCATTCTGCAGCCAGCAAACACCAACACGGAAATTCCATTCGTGATTTGAACTGCTGAACGACCACAGACACACAGACACAGAAATCAGTTTCTCCCGTTCGAGAACCACAAGCCGAATTCCACATCACTGCCCGAATAGAACGTTCACGCACATTCCAGGAGAACATTCCATTAGCCGTGCGTCCAGAAACCACCGCTAAGCTATAGCCTACGTGGTGGCGAGGAGACATTGTTGTCTTCAGGAGCCGACTCAGTCACACCGGGTTCTGCTGTAAAGGAGACACAGCTACCTACCGACCCCACGACACCGCTCACACCCCCGTAACACACACACGCACACGCACACACACACACACCTCCAAGGATTTCCCACCCACACTCTCTCGTGTGTGTGTGTGTGGCACGTCAGAATGCAAGCATCTTGACACACACACACATACACAAATGACAGGGAGAGAGACATACAGAGAGACCGACAGAAAGAGAGACATCCATAGAAAGAGAGAGACAGGTCATAGAAAGAAAAACCGAGAGTGAGACACGCATTCTGAGCCGCTGGGTTCCTGAGTGGCTGAGCAGATGTCTGACCACATGCAGAGCGCTAGCCTCCCAGGGTCCCCGTGTGTCTGACCAACACACACACTCATCACCACCACCACCCACCACCACCACCACCAGCACCCGAGGGTGACTGAGGGAGAGACAGAGAAAGCGTGAGTGGGTGAGAGAGAGCTAGTAAGAGGCATGGGTGAGAGATAGCAAGACGGGTGAGAGAATGAGAGGGGGC
>PIJE02000256.1:30198-60198 GCA_002895965.2 Coryphaenoides rupestris
GAGAGAGATGAAAGAGGGTAGAGAGAGAGGATGAGAGTGAGAGGGTGAGAGAGGGTGAGAGTGAGAGGGTGAGAGATAGCAAGATGGATGAGAGTGAGAGGGTGAGTGATAGCAAGATGGATGAGAGAGCAAGAGGGAGTAAGAGAATGAGAGCGATAGCAAGATGGGTAAGAGCATGAGAGGGAGTGAGAGACAGAGGGGGCGAGAGAGAGAGGGATCGAGTGAACGAGCGAGCGAAGGGACGGGCAGGAAAAGAGCGGGAAAACTATGTTACAAAAACAAAATAGCTGAGAAGAGGATCTCCATGTTCTTCAGAGTCATCCCCCTCACCATGTCCAGACAGGTGATCATTACACACACACACACACACACAGAGAGAAACTCCCTCTAATTCAAGTGCTGACAGGTAGTCTGTTCAATACGACACACACACACACACACACACACACACACACTCACACTCACACACACACTCTTCTCAACCAGCCCTGCCATTATGGGAGTCAACAGATTACCACCGACCGGGTCTGGCTGGGGAACACCAGACAGGGTCCCACTCCCCTCCCTCCCCCACCCACCCCCGCCCTCCCCTCCCTGGGCTCCAGAACAACAGCAGTAAGGGGGAGGAGGGGAGAGAGACTAGAGGGAGGCAGGAGAGTCGTAGGATGATTTAAAGGGAATGAAAGAAGAGGGAGAGAGGGAGGTTGAAATGGAAACAGATACCCGTGGAAGAAGGCGGTGGCCATGTTTAAATATCGCCCGGTCTGTACCCTGCTCACAGTGAGCCAATAGGAGCCGACTTCCTGTTAAAACACACGGCATCATCAGCGCTATGGCGACCGACGCCACATGACAGCTCAGAGGCCTCTTTTTAAACACGCCTCTGACGGGGGATCATCTGTAGACGAACCAATCAGAGGGAAGCATTTTGTTTTGCACTTTAATATGTTTTTTTGGGTGCCGTGTAATGATGAAAGGCAATAAGAGAACGGAAAACAAGAGCTGTAACGTACGCTCCGTTGAAACGCAAAACAAGAAGGGCGTGATGACAGAGGAGGTCATGAAGAGGAGGAGGAGGAGAAAGAGGGTCGATTTTATTTAAGTCTCTTCCTGTCTTTGTTCGCCAAAGGTCTCCTGTCCATGGTCAGAGAGTGTGTGTGTGTGTGTGTGTGTGTGTGTGTGTGTGTGTGTGTGTGTGTCAGTCTTTTTATGGCTTGCCAGGTCCTCCCTTGCAAAAATATTTTTACGGATTTTTTACGGACATGCGGCGCGTTGTAAACGTGCTACCTAAACTTCACTTTGAAGTGGAGGGAGAGCGCACGCGCACACACACACACACGCACACACACACACACACACAAGCCAACTAATAGGGAAAAGATTGTGGCTCGCCACGGCAGGGTCGGAGGTCACCAACCTCGGAGACATTGTTTTCAATAAATCCCAATCTCACGACGAATAATCTTATATACGCGTTTAATATTCGATGATATGTTTCGTGATCAATGGTCGCATAATCGTTTCATGTTCATACAAAATATAAACTATGATGTGATTTAAAGAGCACTTGGAACAAAATGAAAAAGTTATCTGCCCTTGCTGAAGACAAATGCACAGTTCATGATTGAGTACGCTTGGCTAGACTGAGGATGGGTTAGCGTCTGGGTTCAGCTCGGGACCCCTGAACCACCACTACTACTGCTAGAGGAATGTGGGGGAGGGGCTTGGAGCCAGGACCCAGGAAGCGAGGGAGAGCCGCTTTGATGTTGACGATGGTGAAGTGAACCTCTGTGGTCGTGTCGGGTGACAGGCCGGTGAAGGGGGATGTTAATAGGAGTTAAGGGGGGGGGGAGCAACAGTGGGGGAGTGTGGCGAGAGCAGGTAATGGGGATGGGGGAGGGCGGGGAGTTAATGAGAGACTATGGTCCTGGGAAGGACGGAACAAGGAGAACAGGGAGGAGACGGAAGGAAGGAAGGAAGGAAGGAAGGGAGGGAGGGGGGAGGAGGAGGAAGGGATGAGTCTTTGATCTCCACCCCTGCACAGAATTGTCCTCACAGAGAGACAGAGGGAGAGACAAAGAGAGAGAGAGAGAGACACAGACAGACAGACAGACAGAGACAAACTGAGGGAAAGACAGAGGAACAGAGACAGAGAGAGACAGAGACAGAGAGAGACAGAGAGAGAGAGAGCGCGAGAGAGAACGAGAGCGAGAGAGAACGAGAGCGAGAGTGAGCGAGAGCAAGAGTGAGAGCGAGAGTGAGCGAGAGCGAGAGTGAGAGAGAGAGAGAGCGTGAGAGAGAGCGACAGAGAAGGTGTGAAAGATGAAAGATAGTGATGATGAGCAGGGGGGAGAGGAGGGGAGGGGTATGTAACAGACAAGATGGTTGGAGATGGATAAAGTGGTGAGATCTGGGTCAGGCGGCACATGTTCACGTCTCCGGCCTCGCTGCGCCGCGCTCCAGATGGGCGCGGGAGAGACGGCCATCCATCAGCCGTCACCAAGATTTACATACAATAAGAATCTCCGGGTTTCTGCCCCGACCGACCAATGCAAATATCAAATAAATCAGGAAACTTGTTTCTCAACATTTTAAAATCGTGTACGAAATTGTGTCAACTCAAAAGTGGATTTCTTTCCCTGAAATTTTCTTGGAAATATTTCTTTGAAAATCAAACATCTGAAAGCATATCGTTGACTGCAGGTGTGATTTTCTGTCACTGTAAAATATAAATGCTTCCACATTGTCTGGTATGACCTATCTTCTCCTCACATCGGCTCCCATGAGCCTTCATCTCCTCCTCCTCCTGCTGCTGGTGTACAGAGGAGCTCTAGAGGAACAGGAACTAGGAACAGCCCCACATGACACCATTAAAAGGGGAGGATTTTTTACTGCCAGTTAAAGCGGAAGTAGCCTGTGGCAAGTGTGGTTGCTGTGGCCGGATCAAAGGGGAGGAGGAGGAGGAGTTGGCGTTCTTGTAGCTACAACGGTTTCATAGAGTTCCCGCTGGAGGTTTAGCCGGGTGTCTGACTCTGCAAGCAAGTCCATTTTTGTTCTTTAAAACTCTTCCGTTTTGTTTGTCGACATTCTCCCTCCGTGTTCGCCTGTGTCTGTTATTCTCCTCAGCATTCCAAATAATCAACATTCCTCTCTCGGCCAATCAGCGCGCAGCATCTTTCACTTCCTTCCTCCTAAGAGTTCTCAAGACAACGGCAAGGAAATGCCCCCCCCCCCACACACACACATTGGCCTGTCCGGTCTCCTGGAACAAACGACCCCCTTCCTCATCCCCACCACCACCACCACCACCACCAGCCCTCCCATCGGAGCACCAGAGGAGAAAAACTGCCAACTCTGAAATTCCTCCATTCTGTTGAAGACTGAGAACTAACTCTCCAACTGCAGCGATGTGGCAACCACAAGCATCCGTACGCGGAGGTCGACGGCGGCAGCTGGTAGGCAGGAAGCTTCTAGAAGGCTGCCGCTGCAGATGTCATGTTCCTCGCTCTGGTTGTGACAGTTGACTCGTAATAATCAGAAAAGATAAGGCTTGATAAGGTTCAACGAGGCCTGCTGTGAGGCGTGGGTCATTGAAGACCTTGAAAAACGGCTAAAGATACACTCATGAGTTGGATCGTTGGAACTTGTTCGATGTCATGCCGTGTGAGCACCACGCCTAGCTAGGTACGGCGCAATCCAGAACTAAAGCCTATGAGCTAAGAAATGTAAATAGCTTCTTGCCAAATCTTTAAAAGTATTCCGATCTCATCTCTCATCGTAAAAACTCGTGACACGTATCGAGTGACTCACGGCGGCCTCAATCTCAGTTCGTATCACCACTCCTCGGTTAGTAAAGGTAGGTGTCGCGTGTTTAACAGCTTTGACAACCGAACACTTCCTCCATGAATCAAAATAGGTGTGATCTAGACACCATTGTGAACAGTTAAACCCACAGGCTTCGCTACAGCATAGGTGTCGCCAAGGTTGCCACGGGTATGACTGAAGGGAGACAAACTTCGCGGGGGCTGAATTTGGGCGCACGTTTCGGAGAATCAATAAAACTGAATTGCTATTCTCAAACCAGATGCATATTTTCCTAATCCGTCTTGAAACGTATACTTAAATCTTTCCCTTCTCAATTCCGTTGGCCGGTGGCAGCCTCGGACACATTTCCTGGTCTCTTCCCCCCCCCCCCCATGGGGGTCAGGGTGTTTTCAGAAGGCCGGCCCAGTCTAAACAACAGCTCAACTTCTACAGGAAGACAGATAGGGAAGCTGTGGATTAGGTAACCGATCCCCGTCCACCGCTGCCCACACCGCGACACGAAACAAACGCACCCGAGCAGCATGTGGAGGGAAGGGGGATAAGGGTTAGGGCGAGGGGGGACTTAGGCCTTCTGCACACCGCAAATGCTAGCGTTGCACGGCTAACTTACATCCGTACGGTTAGCCGGCCACAGCTACACACACACACACACACAGCGGCTGCGGGGAGGCCAGCGATGTGTAATTAAACAAAAAAACAGGAACGTATGTTTATCTTAATGATTTGTGTATTCAATGGCAGTTCAATAGTAAGACGAGATGGTATGTTACCAAGTTACCACCGACAATATTTTTTGTGGAGGAAATGGATGGGCCCACATTAACAGACCATAACCACCCATGTAACGACTAGTTTAGTTTGTATGGTTAAATGTCCATTATAGTGAAGAAAGACACAGACACACACAGTCACACAGACACACACAGTCACACAGACACAGACACAGTCACACAGTCACAGTCACACACAGTCACACAGACACACTTTTTTTTCCCCCGTTGAGATAAGGATCCCATTCAGGCGCCTTGTCGGATCAGACTAATGCCAGGAGGAGACCAAACCAGGGTCATGGATAACGCCTGGAAATCGCCATTCAACCAGGCACAATGGAACGAGGCCTTGCCTATAGCAGACTCACAGGGAGACATATAGATAAGGAGTGATTCATGGCCACTAGGATATTGTGTTCCACCACAAGGCACACAGGCACCTATATAAATCTAGACGTGGATAAGGGAGAATTGTTTAGCATAAAAATAAAAAGTCAAGTCCGCAAGAGACTTGTTTACGGAAGGCTTGTTTACAACAGCGTGAAGTGAGAATGAGTGATATTGGTAATTAGAGTTCCCAATGAGGCCGGCTGGACCAAGTCAAACTCTGACGGTAGATAAGGAGACTCGGGAGGTTTTTTATTCTTCGTAATTTAATTGTGTTGACGTCGTATTTAATCATGAAGTCCTCCGTCACAAACAGGACTTTTCAAGCGCTGAATTTGTACCAGAGAGTTCTCCAACTGACCTCTGAAAAGCATAAACACTGAAGAGAAAGGAAAAATGGAGTTACAGACAGGAGACCGCCTGGCCTTGTGTGCAACGATAGTCCATCAATCCATCTTTTTAAATCGATGCATTTTTTATGAATTCCCCCAGCGATGGGGCAGCCATGACCTCTAGAGCAACCCAAAACGCTGCGGTGTGCTTTTCCCTGCGATCTTAGAGCAAGATCTGCTTCTGTGTTGTGTTGATATGATTTAGGGAATCTGATATACAAGCTACTGTTCTCACTGAGGCCGTAATCCTAGATTACATAAAAATAAAGCAAACCGAAAAAAGCCTAAATGTATTATCACGTGACCTTGAGAGGCCGACAGACAGCGGGCGGTTGGGCATGTTTAGTGCACCCTCCTCCTCCTTCCTCCTCCTCCTCCTCCCCTGGGTCTCCACGAGGCGGGGGTCGGAAAAACTCCAAAGCGTCGCTATCACAAGTCAACAGCGTGCTGCAGCACAGACCAATGCCGACGAGAAGCCCTCTGGTGAGTAAAACAAACCCGCCGCCCTCTGACCCACTTCCCGGGCGCCCTTGAGCCCGAATGCTACTCCTTGTGGAAAAGTTTCCAGTCACTCACTGACTGACTAAGGCTCGGCAGCAACACTTCAGAAAACGATCACACACACACACACACACACACACACTGACATCATGGGCATTACACGCTACACGTGAGAACATCAACTGTGCAACCGTAGTTTGTTTAGGTTTTAAACCAGTGATAGGAAGCGTTGTGGTAGATATGGGGGACTTGTAGGAGTGTGTGCGTCTGTGTGTGTGTGTCTCTCCAGTGTCCACTGCCAGAAACTCCAGGATGAGTAGTACCTCCATCCATGTTTGAACAGATGACCACCAGTACTAGCAACAGTACCTTGTCTTGCCTTACAACAAGACGAGGACCATCCAGGGCTCTGGGGTTTCTTTTAATCATGGATGACCACAAGGCACAAAGCAAGCAGACTCAAAGTAGGAGTGTTGGTGGTCCCTTTCGTCTTTTGTCGTTTTATTGTTCAAAGGGCTTTTGAGAAGCGGTGACGAAGTGCACAGACACGATGACGGCTAGAGAATTGGACATTCCAGTCTCTATACTCAAACAGACAGACAAGACAAGGAGGCTTGTCTGGGCTGAGTGGACCTTTAATGCAGATGTACGCAAGAGTTCAGAGTATCTGACAGATCTGTGGCCAAGCAGCGACTGCTCCGCAGAGCCAGCCAGGAGAACACATCTGACGAAGATCTTTCAAACGTTTCAAAATGACGCAACTTCAATTGCATCGTTGACGCATCTGATACCACGTTGACTCACATATCGATATGAGGGCTAGATCGCCATAAAATAATTACCAGAAAAACTGCAGACAACATCTACGACAACGCATCATCGATCAAACCATCGGCCGCAGTTCCCCTGCTGCGACCTCATTTCCTCTTTGGGGAGTCACAGAGGAAGTTGTTGAGCGGGCGATGGAGAAGTAGTGACTCCCACGCCGTGGGACAAAACATGCAGCGCAGAAATAGAACGCAGAACAGAGTTTCTCAGACACGCACGCAGACAAGCACACATGCACGCACGCACGCCACACACACACACACACACACCACACCACACACACACACACACACACACCCACCCACCCACCCGGCCAACTGTCCATCTGACACCTCTGTGATGAAATTCCTCCGACTGGGGGAGGGAAGGAGGCAAGGAAACAGGGATAGGCGTGTGTGCATGCACGTGCGCGTGTGTGTTATGCGTGTGCATGCGCGTGTGTTAGCCGTGTGCGCATCAGAGGAGACACTTCAGAATGCGTGTTCCCATTCTTAGCATTCCCAATCACGCTCTCGGTCACCCGCGGCACGTGCCAAAGAAAGGGCGGGATAACCCAACTGAAAATGAAAGACAAGTTAAAGATAAGAAAACAATCAGCTAAGATTAAGATTTCACAGATTGTTCGCTCGCATAAAAAAAAAATAACAACAGGAAACAGATTTAGAGCTGGGAATGGCCGAGAGGGAGAAAAAAAGGGGGGAGATAGGAGGGAGAGAGGGTGAGCAACAGCGGGGGAACAATGCGGCCAAACGGGTGTTTCAAGCCGGCCCAGTAGCTCGGCAGCATCGTCACAGTAACCAGCTCTTCCTGTCCCCTCCCCTCCCCTCCTGCCTGCCTGCCACACTTTTACCTTATAAGGCAACACACTTAACTGCCTGTCACCGCCGTGATGTAATAGGCGGACAAGGTGCAATGTCTGAAAATAATATCGATTTAAAAAGAAGGAACAAGCACACACACACACACACACATCTCGCTCACACACACACACACACACACACACACACACACACACACGAACATCCCAAATGAACGCAGGTAAAAACACTTCACAAAACACACATGCCTGCCTGCACACCTGAGGGCTCTGCCACGCCCGTTAACGAGAGTGGCAAAACAATCAGGTCGGAAAGTAACCGAGCTACATCTACAGGCTCTCTGTGTGTGTGTGTGTGTGTCTGTGTCTGTGTGTGTGTAGGAATGTGAAACATGTCCACCCCCACCATTTCACTCGTTGTTTTGCTTCCTATGGGGCAGCATAAACAGCAGAGAGAGATGGAGAGAGAGAGGGAGGAGTAGAGTGAGGTAGACTGAGACAGAGCGAGGGAGAGAGAGAGGAAAAGGGTCTGCAACTTCCCCAATTTCCTGCTTCTGGACGGAGGCTAAACACAAGCCAAGCCCTCGTGTGTGTGTGTGTGTGTGTGTGTGTGTGTGTGTGTGTGTGTGTGTGTGTGAGATTTTTAAGTAAATCCCAACCGTCACTTCTCTGGAGTAACAAACATTGGAGTACCCCCCTTTAGTACTTTATGACAGGAGAGGAGACAAGGAAAGGAGATGAGGAAAGCAGACGAGGAGGGGTACTCAACTACCTGGCGCTCCTTTAACTTCTCATTCCATTGCGTTTCCGTCTCTTGATGACCGCACGCACACACACACACACACACACACCACCCCCTCACAGTCACACATTCCAACGGTGACCCTGCCCTTTATAGCTTTATGAGTCACTGCGCACACACGCACGCACGCACGCACACACACGAGAGAGTGCTGAGCTTGGCTGTTTATTGATTAATAAGTAACTGCACTATATTACACGCACACACACCCCTTACCAGTTCTTCTGTGGCTGTGTGCCACACAAACAATCATGCATCCATATATCTAACACATACACCGACACACACACACACACACCCACCCCGAGGGCTTGGCCTACTTCTACTCGCCTATATAATGTACAGACACAGCTCTAGAGGAGCATCACTGTGTCAAAATACACCACATTTTGCTACCCAAGAAGCTAACCGCTAACGTTTGCAGCAGGGGTAGAGGTAGCCCTCCTGCCAAGCACTTAGACTGAGGGACAAGGACACGTGGCAGTATACTGCAAAAATATAATTATTACAATATTGATGACAAGACCCAATATATCGTTGAATTATGAGATGAAATTGTATAAATACAATCATTACAACATTGATAAGAGACTAGTAGATATCGCTTTGAGATTAAATGGTGATTATTTCAGCAAAAGACACCTCTATATAGACACCAAATACATCCAAGCATCACTTTACGATAAGATTTGACCACTATAAATCCATAGCACTATAAACCAGCATGGATTCCAGTAAGTTAACAACGTTGAGTAAATAAGTGATGGAATATATGAGGGCGTGCTTGGCAACCACCTGATAAGTAAAGGGTGAGTTTAAGGGAGAGAAAAAGTGTGAGGGTCAACCTCATCTCCATATATCCACATTAGGGATGTATAGTGTGACTTTACACCTGCAGTTGCTGCTGATGCCCTCTGTGTCTCTGGGGTGCAGCTCAGTCAGTGCCGATGCTAATTCCTACCCCCCAACTCTTTTGACCGAGTTAATGACGGGGGTAAGATGGCCAGCATGGAAGTTGGCCGGCGTGTTTCAGACAAAAGTAGTGGGGAGATCTGGGTCAAGTCAAGCCAACTTTATTTGTATCGCACCTTTCGTACACTGAGGCAATTCAAAGTGCTTTCCAGAATAAAAAAAACACAGTAAAAGTAAAAACTAGGTATAGTTAAAAAGTGCAAAAGTACAAACAGGAGATCCACAGGATAAAAAGACAGGAAGACAGTGCAAGAGATTAAGATCATATTTAAAAGAGAGTAAGACATTTTAAAACGGATAAATATTCCAGTGCAGATTAGTGTTGCCCTGGATGTCTTGGAAGGCCCTGGCAAACAGAACTGTTTTAAGCCCCGATTTAAAAGGATTGTAGTGTGGATGCAAGACCTCAAATTTTCTGGGTGCAGGCAACATGGAGGATCCATTTGCATTTACAATCCACATTGAAATGATATGGGTTGAAAATCAGCTAAAGTTCCCCTTAAAAGAGTCCATAAGAGCTGGGATTTACACTGGTTCATGCAAAGCAAAGCAGCAATGTAAACGGACATCGCTGCTGGTTTCCATCAAAGCCGCGGAGGTGAGATGTTGTGTACGTGTGGAGCGACGGGTGCGAAACAGTTAATTCAGACATCAACAAGACGTGTTGCTCAGCTCAGCAGGAAATGACAGCTTCACGGAAAAAAAAAGCAGCATTCTTGCAAATTACATCAGCTCGAGGTGAGAAAGCCACACACAGACACCGATGCACAGACACAGACACACACACACACGCACGCACACGCACACACACACATGCACACACACATGCACGCACACGCAGACACGCATACATGCAGACATGCATGCATGCGATTTAGTTCACATCTGTTGAACAAAGCCACTGCCTAAACAGAGTTTGCATTGACCGATATTTGCACAATTTCCCTACGGCTCCCACTGTCTTGGTTGCAGTACAAGCAGGATGCACATAGCAGTCTGGCAAATGAGGAGGGAGGGAGGCAGGGAGGGAGGGAGGGAGGCAGGGAGGAAATCCCTAGAGGCAGTGAGTTGATCAGGCAGGATCGGCGGTCCAGCCAACAGATCCATCCCTCGGACGCACTCGGCACCGTGGGAAACTCTCACTCACTCATCATCATCATCATCATCATCAGCTGAGTGGGCCATCCCTTCCGAGAGCACTTTTCACCAAATATACAGCTACATTTTAGACCATTTAGTCATTGTCATGGACCGTCTTGTTGCTTATGTTTTATACACATTTTTTATATATACATTTTTAGAATTTCTATACCATTACTCTGTTTAATGATCAATGTTATGCACCAATTTCGCAAGAGCACATTCCTTGTTTGTACAATCCAAGGCTAATAAAGCTCATTCTTCTGATTCTGATTATTCTGATGTTTTTAGCCTAAATGTTTCCCCGTGGCAATTGAATGGAAATATTAGCATACGTCGTGTGTCGTTAGCTAGCCATGTTGGGGGGCTAACAGAACAGCAGTAGTAGCAGCAGCAGCAGCAGCAGCAGCAGCAGCGCAGGGTCTGACTGGAGGAGACTCCGCGGCTAGCCAAGTGTAGGGCCGGGGGCCGGGAAGGGCCCTGCCGTCCACACTAGGAGCCTTTGTGCGGGAGCCCAGACAACAAAACTTTTTACAAGCGGTTGCTAGGCTGACGAAGCAGGCGTCAGCTTGTAGGACACGAGTACATGGGGCCCTGCCCTCCGCCCGGAGAGGGAGGCGCCGCGTGTTGTTAGCATTAGCCGCTAGGGGGGGGGGGGGGGGAATGTTTGGAATGGGAACTACCAGACTTTTTTTTCCCCCCCTCTCTTTTTTTCGCCACTGTACAGAACAGAAGTATCTGTGGGTCAGAGCCAAACAGTAACACAGAAGATCTCATACTTATTTGCATAAATACACACAACCAACCCGTTTGTGACATCACACATGGGCATATCCACGCAGATGTATGAATCACACCAGTCTACCCAGTCCATTACAAAAACAAAAACCAAAAAAAATAGGAGGTTGCCTTTAATGGTTCCATGTGGACCAACTCATTTCCTTTTCCACTGAGCATGACTAGCACAGCGCTGCATCGCGGTGGCAGCACGCTAGCGGTGGGCCGAGCCAAGCGGTTCCAACACGCCACGCGCGTCACTTTATGCATGCATGAGTCACACCTAGACAATGATGCATTTGAGATGGGGGGAAACCACAGAAAAAATACTCAGAAACTTCCTTCCTGCATCAGTGGAACTGCAATTG
This sequence comes from Coryphaenoides rupestris, assembly GCA_002895965.2. Classification (NCBI taxonomy): domain Eukaryota; kingdom Metazoa; phylum Chordata; class Actinopteri; order Gadiformes; family Macrouridae; genus Coryphaenoides; species Coryphaenoides rupestris. The sequence goes on from PIJE02000256.1 coordinate 41,778, forward strand.
CTTCTCCTATGGCAGAGACAGCAAAGAGCATCTCCCTCTATCTATCTCTCTCTCTCTACCTACCCCCCCCCCCACCCTCAGGTTCTGTCGCTCCCCTAAGAACACAGAGGCGCTGAATACAAGACAGCAAACCAAACATCCCGTCTCACTTCCTGTTGTGTTTTCCCGCCTTGCAGAGAGGATTCCACTCAGCGGGAGATCAAACAACACACACACACACACAACACCACACACACACACACCAAAGAGAAAAACCGTCACATGTCGAGTGCTGTCCCTCACATCGGTACAGATTGCCCATTAGCTAATGGGGGTGGGGGGGTAGTTTGGGTTGAGAGGGGGGGCGGGGGGGTGGGGGGTGTTCAGATCAAATTTCTTGTTCGCAGCAGGAACAAGCAACTTTACTGTCTCACTTCCTCTGTACTGTGTCTGGTTCCGTCTCGGTCCGCCATGACACCAGCAGCGAGAGGCCCTGCGAGTTAGGCTTGCGGTCTGTCCCTCTCTCTCTCTCTGGCTGACCGAGCCTCTACTACCGCACGCGACCCCTGGTGTGTCCACAGAGGTGTCGTGTATGGGGACATTTCCCCCGGGATTGTGTTACACAGAACATGGAGGTCAAGTATTCGCCAAATGGGAACATTTCCGTTGTCCATCAATCTGCATTTGTGTCGATTTCTTTCCATCCAACCTCAAAGATCTTTGACCACATACCTTGATTATGATAGTGACATTTTGATGAATAATCATCAGCAATGCGGATATAATGACTAAGTGGGTAAAGAAATAATACATTAAAAAGTAAAATCCCTTTACTGTAATGCAGCCTTTAAAACTCGGAAAAGACATACTGCCATATCATGACATCCAAGAAATGAGACAATATTTTGTGTCTCATATCATGATATCAATATATACATGCCCAGCCTTAATATCCTCTGTCTGTGTCTGTCTGGCCGTCTTGGCTCCTGGCATTGAGTCTCTCCCCGGTGTCTGCACATCAATCACCGGACCCCCAGCGGTACCCAGAACACACCGAAACCCAAGCACCCGCCCCCCCCCCGGGGGCTGGAAGGCTAAAGCGCGCGGACAAAGCTGAACAATATCAGCCTGCACAGAACGGCTAGGTTACAGTCGGTCTACACACTGGCTGAGCATGGATTACGGAGGTGCCGCCGACCTACAGCTACAGCGTGCATGCATAGTCCTGTTGACACGTGGGATTTGTAGTTCCTTACAAGCAAGCAAGGACACTCTTGCTCAACACGACTGAGCATACAACCACCCTGCAAGGAGGGACACACAAGGATCGCATGACGAATCGATCGACAGTGTCAAAGACAAAGACTTCCGACACACACACACACACACACACACACAGAGAGACTCTTATTTATATACTTGGTTGCAATATATGCAGTTTTGTTCACACATTTCCGTATTGCAGAATATCTGTAATTGTACAGACATTTTAGTTTTATTCACCACTCGCTTTTGCAATGTGAACGTATGTTTCCCATGCCAATAAAGCTCATTGAATTGAGAGAGAGAGAGAGAGAGAGAGAGAGAGACACACACACACACACAGGGAGAGAGAGCTTCAAGAAGCAGGAATTCAGAGAGCCTGCCTGGGGTTTACTTTGTGGGAAGGGTGGACGGATGATTAAATATGTGCGGTCGATGTCGGCAGGCGTGGTAAATATTTAATGATACTGTAATGTGTTCTGGAACGTAGACGGACACACAGAGATATGGAGTCACTGGGCCCTGCCGGTGAAGAACTCTAGTCCACTCGTCTACCCCCCCCCCTACCGTCTATGTCTGGGGCCCGCTCTGCCCGGATTTAGTCAATCTACCTGCAAGTGCTGGCAGCTAATACTCTATAAACATGTAAGTCTAAAAGAGTGTGTGTGCGTGCGTGTGTGCGTGCGTGTGTGTGTGTGTGCGTCTGTGTGCGTCTGTGCGTCCTTTAGCCTAGTGCCCTAGTTAGCATGCCGTTAAATAATATAGCAGTGAGCTAGCGGCGGAAATCAGAGACACATGGATGTTTGAAAAGCATTGTCAGTCTCTCTGTGCGGAGCCGTGGCCTGGACACACACTGCTCCACCGCTAGTGAGCTCCTGCTAGATTAGCACAGCGTTTCTCTGCCTCCTTCAGTGCAATATATGGCCAAAGCTTCCATTATTTTCCATTTAATATCTTGATAGCGATTATATATATATATATATATATACACTGTATATACATCATAATATAGCATGTTTTCTGGTAATTCTATACTTTTTTTGTATGCTTTTAGGATTTAGATAATTTTTTGTATTCTTTCTTTAGAATTCTTACTCTTTTTAATGTTTGGCACCAATTTCACAAAAGCACATTCCTTGCTTGCAAAAACTAAGGCAATAAAGGAGATCCTGAGTGAGTGAAATACTTGATAAATGAAAAGGACTGAGGATTATTGTAATGAAGCCTCTAAAACCAGGGAAAGACACCTAGCCTCACATCTATATAGATTTCCCAGCCCCAACTCAATGGATCATGTATTTCTACCCCAAAACATGCATGCATAAATAATCTCTAATAAGATTCTCACTATACAGTATAGGCCTATATTTGGAGAAGTGTGGTCTGGTATACGGTGACATGATAGTGCCTTGCTCAAGAGCAGCTGCCTCTGAGGGTTGCCTGCACCGCCACAAGCATCTCCGTCCACCACGGCCAGGCATGCCCCCGTGCAGATATACATTACCCACAATGCAGTGCAAAAGTTGGGGACTGACTGCTGATCACGCACAGTACCTGTCACCAGACATGTCAGCGGGGTATAATCTAGCCATCGGAGCGAGGCTATAATCTGCATAATCTCTGCGGTGGCTGCAAGTGTGTGTGTGTGTGTGCGTGGCAGGGTGGTCGACCAGATGTTGTACAGTTCGAGAACGGTGGTCACAGATCATGCGACTGCAGAGGAACGGCCTAGCTGTACAGATGTGGATCTTTCAAAAACATTTGACATGGTGGAAGCCAGGGGGAGGGGGGTGGGTTAACATCCCTTGCATGCCAGGACACCACACTGCTCCTGTGCCATGAATAGGTTGGCAGCAGACCGAGAGGCTGCAGGACTTCAATTCATCGACATCGGTGATGATGTGTATCCAACTACTACATCCTGGGGTGCTCTAGCATAAATGGTAAATGGATTGCATTTATATATCGCTTTTATCCAAAGCGCTTCACAGTATTGCCTCACATTCACCCATTCATACACCGACGGTGGTGTCAACCATGCAAGGTAACAACCAACACGTCAGGAGCAGTTAGGGTTAGGTGGTGTCTTGCTCAGGGACACCTCAGCACTTAGCTAGGCGGAGCGCGGGGATCGAACCAGCAACCCTTATGGTTGCCAGACAACCGCTCTTACCTCCTTAGCTACTGCCGCCCTTGTTCTCTAGCATGGCGAGAGAAAAGAAGAAAAGATGTTTTCCCACGGTGTAGTAGCCTAACCGCTCACTCGGTTTGCGACACGCAAACGGACGCCAGCTACCGGCCACCGACGACCACATCCATGGCTTTGCGACAGCGACGACCGTGCAGTGAATTCAAAGAACAGCAGGTGTTTGAAGAGACGTGCGGCCGACGGTTTCTATACGCACCGCAGCTCTGTAGCACAGTGGTTTGCAGTCTACTCTCGTAACACACAAGCATCTCTGTTTCTCACCGTGTGTATGTTAGGGCTGAGAATGTGCTGTGTGTGTCACAAAGATCCTCCTCCTCCTCCTCCTCCTCCTCAACAGAACTTCAGTCGTTTTAATTGGGTTTTGATTATGATTATGATGCGCTATTTAAACAGCACTCCGGTCTGTCTTTCCTTTTCACTCAGACACACACAGAGAGATACACACAGTAACCCAACCTGCAACTAGAGAGGGGTCTGTATTTGTTTAACTGTTTAGGAGCAGGAGAAATGCCACAGCTATGCGACTGTCGGGAAAAACTAGTAAAAGGGACCAAGCTCATTTTAAGTGCAAGTCTCACACACGCGCACACAACACGCGCACACACACACACACACCCAGTACCCCCACCCTCAATCACATACCCATTTACACCAGGCATCTAAACACACATCGCCACACCTAAACACACATTTCCTTTGTTGTCCAACCTGGCCTAGAAGGCAGCAGAACTTCTCTCCCTTTCTCGTCAAACACATGTTGCTTTTGGAGCTCGCTCTACCGGTTGTGATATCTCTGAAGGGCAACGATAAATAAAAAATAAAAAACTATTTGACAAAACAAAAAAGCAGTTTCAACGATGATCGGAGGCTTGTTCACACTTGACACAACACAACACCACCACCACACACAACACACACACACCCACACACACACACACAGCACACACACCAACAACCACACACTGCACTTAAGGAATCACACAGATCGAGCGTCATGTTCACTACGAAAGGCGATTACATAACAGCATTAACACTTATAATTAGTCGCCTTTTGTAATTTATCATCCGTCCCGACAGCAGAAGGTGTGTGAGGAGAGAGAGAGAGCGAGAGAGAGAGAGAGAGAGAATCTCAGTGTATGGATATTGGCAGCTGCCCAAAGGGAAGGTCTTATCCGCCATTGTGGCTGACAAGAGGTTCTTGGACGGAAATGCCGAAGTCTAATCCTAACAACCGTGCGCGGTACGAGACCCAGCCCATAAAGAACCATTAGCAACACTACCCCCCAGTCAGGCCTGCGAGAGACACAGGGATTCACTGCTTCACTGTGGATACCGCAATACTAACTGCCTGGATGCGAGTTGGACGTTGACTAAATAATCGCCTGCCAGATAACAACGGGTTTGGACTTTGAACCTTACAAGTGCCATTGACAACGGCACTTTTGGCTAACCACTAGTCAACCGAAACCTGCGACAATGGTTGCCAACCAATTGAAAATGTTTTTTTTAGGGTAGGGTGAAATATTACGACAAGAGCTGATTGAAGTATTGAGGAAGTTGACAATATATCGTTATCGTTACACAACTCTGCTCGTGAAGCAACGCTAAATAAATCCACAGAGATACAATATAGTCCCCGCCCCCTGAAATGACAACCCTGCCCCCTCTTTAGAAACAGGCCCCTCCTCCTTCGGGCCTAGCAGACTACAATAGCCCACCGATGGAATGTTTCCCCCTGCTCACTCACTGTGGCTTGTGGGAGAGAGAGAGGGGAGGAGGGGGGTGGAAAGGGTAAGGGGAGAGAGGGAGAAAGAGCGACCGAGCGAGCGAGTGAGTGAGAGAGCTTGGATTCCATTGTCCTACAACGAGCTGTGTTCGCCAGCTGACTGACTTGGCTGGGTGACTGCCTGCTCCGTAGTTTGGGTCTGGATCCGAGCGTCTCCAGGGTTAAAGGGATGCCACAGCTGGCCCCGGATCAGCTGGGAACGAGGGGGATTATAGCGTGCGTAGTGCCCTGGTCTCGCGGTGACCCCGGCTGCTTATTGGACGGCCTCCAGAATATTGAGGGCGGGGCGGCATGTCGATAGGACCGCATAAAAGAATTTTGCAGTGATTGTGCCAACAATAAATGATTGTATGATTACACATTGTAGTCAAAGTTTAAAGAAACGAAAAGAATGAGGAAACGTGCTCTATATATTACGACATTAAGAGGTTACAAATCTTGTTTTGTCAGACATTTGAAACTAAATTACCTCACATTAGGAAGCAATGGATATCAGTTTGTATGAGACAACGTTGGATTTTTTATTCACTAGAATATCATCCTCATATTTCCTTCAACTATCAAGGTAATTAGTCGCCGAGTCCTAATTATATGATTGGAGATAGTGTGATTATACTGATTCTTTCCCTTAAATTGTGATATTTGTGATTGTATTGTTCTGTTGCATATTCCACTGGGCATTACCACTTCTTCATTTCCCTGCATATCCTGTATGTGTATGTGACAATTAAACTTCTTGAATCTTGAATCTAATTGGTCGTTTGCTTGATGACGTCACCCAGGGAACTGGACCCTCTCATAGGTCTGTCAGTCAAACCCAAGAGTGTGTAACCTAGTCGTCAGTGCAGGCAAACAGCAGCTACGACACATAGAGTGGTCAATTGAAAAGGTTTCGCAGGCAATCCAGGATGGTGAGGTCAGGGAGATTAGAGGCTTTAATCTGCATTCAGAGGTTAGAAATGTGGCGCACAGATAGCGGTGTGATAAGAGCAAGGTTAACCTATTGTTTCGGCCTGTTTACACGAATAGCAGCAGAGGGCAGAACAAACGAACGGATCTGGATGACAAACATTTTTGACACACACACACACACAATGCCGTTTATACTATACTAGACCAGAGAGTGAATTCCTTCCTGCACCATATCATCCACTGCCACCACACCCCAATCAGGTCTGTCCTGATTGCACGGCCTCAGCCAATCACGCCACAGACAAGAGGAGGAAAAATAAGAGCAGCCAATCAAAGCGGCTGCCACTCCTGCCTGCTCCTATCCTCAAACATTCTATTGTTAGAGAGACAGAGAGAGACAGAGAGACAGAGAGAGAGAGATTTCCTCAAACAAATGGCTTTCTTCTTCAGTGGTTCCTTATGAGAACCGGTAGGATAGCTGGAGGAAAAATCTTAGTCGTAGTAGTAGTAGTAGAAATAGTTGTAGTGGGTCAGTGATGATGATGGCACCACAGAGCATTGTTCTCTGCACATCTTGAGCTAAATTGTCTCTCCTCTCCCTCGCCAACCGCCTGCCAGTCACACCAGAAGCATGTGACAGTGGGCGGGACTTAACAAGCCGACATTGTTCCCAAGCTGCCCACCTTGGCCGCAATGGAAATATGTGTGTGTGTGTGCGTGTGTGTGTCCATTAGAGGTGGAAAAAATGGACTAACTCGATCATCATGTCGGTGATATTTCCAACCCAATGCTCTTGTGTGATATTCTGGAATGTATCATTTTAACACTTTAATGGCCCGTATGAAATCATGCATTAGTATGGTGGACAAGACATGGTGGTGTTTTGTCAAGAAAACAAAATCGTGTGCGTTTAGTCTTACACTTGCCCAACTAGTTTCATATCACAACTTTATAATATGAATACAGGCCAAGCCGGTTAAGCATTAAATTGACGCCCAGTGATTTAATTGCATCAACAACGGAGCTCGTAAAGGAGGTAAATGTACACAAAATGCAGACTAAAGTTCAGTGTGGTTTCTTAATGGTGGGCCCACTCCCTCAGCTACCACAGCCAGGGTCCTTCCACACGTGGTGCCAACGTTTGTTCAAATGTAGGGCCTACATGGAACACGTGCATCACATCCTGCATGTCATGGATTTTCCCCCGCGCACAATTAAAAAGATCACTCAATTAAAACACTTTCGATAGACAGCCAATATACAGCATGGGAGACGAGCTTATTGCACTACAATCATACAGATGCAGAGAGAGAATGATTCTACCCTAAATCAGTCATCAACTGTCCGGTTTCTTCTTCTATGGTGTTCATGGCGAGTGTGTGGAGTTTATTCATTATTCAAACATCCAATTTGTGTTTAGAGAGAGAGAGAAAAGACAATCTGGGCAGAGCAGGAAGTCACTTAACCGGCGGAAGGAAGGTCTCTGATTCGCTCTGAGACCGTTGAAGTCTGAATCACACCCCTTTTCCTAAACAGGGCATTGTATGGGCCTTACTCACCATACTCAATGGCCATGTTTGTTCTGAATGCTAGCAGTCCCACCCAGATGGAACCAAAATGGCCGCTAGGTGATAAGGTCCACTGAGACTGTTGCTGACACATGACTACAGAAGACTGATGCTTCCAAATCAAACAAGTCATCGGAAGCACAGCTGGCTGACGCATCACTAACTAAATGCCAGTCAGGCCGATTGTTGTGGATCGCTTCACGAGACTGCAGTGCTAGCTGAGATGACGTTAGCCGAGAGAGGAGACACAGGGACAGTACAGGGACTTGGGTTACACTGATAGCATAAGAAGTAAAGAACGATTACAACTGATGGCTGCAGAATGGCCAGGGACTGAGAACGTCCCACCATGCCTCCACAGGACGTTCCAGCTGCCGGTGTAAAGACCCCATAATGATACAAGCCAAAATGCTAACCTCGTGGCCATCTTGGTTCTAAACACTCGCTGGGTGGGGGGACTGAATTTGCCGCTACAGCTAAATAAGGCCCATTGTGGCTTGTCAAGTGTACTTTGTGAACTGCCTGACATTCGGAGCAGTTGCGTCAACAAGATATCACATCGAGCACAGTTTAACGGCCTCTTTGTTTTTACTAGGTAAACCGCCTCACTTCCTGCGCCACTGCACCATTTCCTGCCAGTGTAGTCCTTTCAGTACCTCCAAAAAAGAAAAAGAAAAAAGAAAAAATACCTCAAGGGTCTCTTTGTCCCAGGTCGTGACAAGTAGCTCTTGGGTAAAGCAAAGCTGATCACAATTAAACGGCAATATTCTACCATAAAAACCCTCCCAATTAACCGCCCCAAAAAAGGCATTGAGGGTTTGCGTGCAGCCTCCTCTGCGGGGAGGTTGCCAGGGAAGAGTAGTGGAGTCCCTGCGCACTTGGAACATGTTAGGGCGTGCGGGCAAAGCGTTGCTGGTGAGAAACGACATAAATACAGGTCTGTCAGGCCTGTGGGAAGAAGAGTGACAAGGTGAAGTCAAATGGCCTAAACGGTTGAGGACTGGCCTGACAGGAGCTCATCGAGAGTCCAACGCTCGTCCCAAATGGGACACCTGGATGTCCCGAGACTCTAGTACTTCTCCAAGTTTCACGGTTGGGTTACGAACTGTATTCTTAATAGCGTTGCTCAACATTGGTGTCAATGAATGGCAACGGGCGCCCTAGAAAAAAAAAAAAACACCTTGAGAACCAACTTTGCCCAAATACGTGACTGAAGCTCGGTGCATGGGCTCGGACTTGCCCTCGTAAACTACAATGAAAAACCTATTCCCACACTCATTAAGAGTGAGTGTGTGTGTGTGTCTCTATTTTTACGCAATAACGGGTGAATGCACCACAGGAATGTGCCCTTGGTTCCCGCTCCCCCTTGGTTCCCGGTCCCCACCCCCTCCACCACCACCACCACCACCATCTCCCGGGCCAACATAACTCAAACTGGGCTGAAACAATTCTTGTCGCAAAACCTCTCGGGCATAATGCAATATGGCATTTACTGTACCAGTACCAATCAATTCATCAAGCAAGCGAAGACGATTGACTTTGCTCTTCGCGAAAATATTTGCGCAAGTAACATGTCCTCTGCGTCTTGCCGTCGAAAAACAACCCGTTGGTCTGGCTGGCTGGCTGGCTGGCCTCTTGACAAACATTGCAGGACTGGCGCAACGTTGAGATGACGTTTATACTTCACTGGGGTTGACTTCACTCATGTTGTATCGTACATATTTGAGTAAAAAAAAAAAAAAGGCATAAAAAAAGAGACAGGTCTGCTGTCAGTCCGCTAGAAAACAATACAAATAGTCATGCGGCTGTTCTGTGAATCACACCCACCACCACCACCCACTGTTCTGTCCTCTACTGTACGGCGCCGTGGCCCAGTTACAAAACACATTATACTCCCCTCCATATTTCTATTATTCTTTAGCAACTTCACACACACACGCCACAAATAGTCATTTTATTTCGCAATCGTGCAGTGGGTTAAAAAGTTGGTCCACATAGTGCCAGGGCCCAGGCCAGTGTCGTACACAGAAAGTGAACTTGACGTTTTTTTTTTTTTCATTCTCTCCCCCCCCCCCCCCCCCCCCCGCCGCCACTCTTATCGGCCTGCTACCCTCCACAAATAAGCTCATTTTCAAAGTCAGAGCACGATATCACCGAGGGGGAAAAATAAACCCTTTCGTAGTATAACCATATGGCCCCTCACTGCAATCGCTTGCAAAGAAAGGGGGAGAAAAAAAAAAGGTGCTGAAATGGAGTCCGTGTCAGGTTAAAAACAGCAGCAGCAGCAGCAGCAGCAAACCACTGGATCCTGGGTCCATTCAAAACGGGCAGAGGACTTACAACTATAACTCTAACGCAGGGAACATACAACCCCCGCCTATACACACATTAAACAAAGTTATCGATTGGTTGTATCGTCTGTGATTCGGCAGAGGAGCGGCAGCCGAAGCAGGGCCCACATAGAAATCCCGCCGACCTCGCTCTCCATCCATTTTTTTCCTCCGCCAGGCAGCCTCACCCTGCTCAGTACGGTACCCCCCCCTTATCCCCCTACCCCCCCGGTCCGGTTCGGTGCGGTGCGGTTCGGCTCGGCTCCCTACCTTCCTCTGCTGCTTCTCCCAGGCGGGGTCCAGCAGCAGGTCCCGGTCCCAGTCGTTCTCCTGCTCCATGTAGATCGGCAGTCCTCCTCCTCCTCCTCCTTCTCCTCCTCCTCCTCCTGCGGCCGTGTACTGCTGGTTGTTGGCAGCGTGGTAATCTACCATGTCAGCAAGGCAAAGCCGTGGTGCGCTGGATGTTCCTCTTGGATAGTAATTTTTATTTCTTAAACCAAAGATAAGAATAATAGGACTCGGACATGTGTGTGTGGCTGGCGGGAGTTCTCCTGCTTCGGGTGAGTATCCGGTCGGAGCAGTGTGCGTGTGGAGGAGTAGCGCTGCTTTCTCCACCCGCGGAGGGAATGGTGGTGTGGTCAGGAGGAGGGGGGCGGAGCAACCAGTTTCCACACGTCGACTCGTGAATAATATGCATGAGGCTCATGAATATGCATGAGAAGCGAACCCGAATGTGGGCCAGTGTGAATGAACGGCCAGGGGCGGCGCACCAGGCAAATGTTTTTTTTGGGGGGGGGGCCCCAAAGAATATGGAGTAGAAATTGCATATCTATCTGTTAGGCGACATATTTACATGTTGCTCCGCCTTTGTTCATTTAAAAGGTTTAAAAGTAGGCAAGGACAGCTTGACAGGAAATTGTTTTTAACTTTTATCGGCCTTTTGCTTGCTCCATATTTAATAGGAATTTCTAACTTCTCCTACTTTTCAGCCTTTGTGGACATGTCGCTTTGACACCGGCAATAGCTAGACACCGTGTAAACATGGTGTAAAATAAAGCACGTTTAACTTTATGCTATATTTACGTGTTCAACATTTATTTTATGATGTGAGAAATGATTCAAACTATTGACAGATTTCTAAGCCCCGCCCAATTGATGGACAACCAATGGTGGTGGAATAACTCCCCAACCCCCCAGGCACACAAACACTAATAATAATAATAATAATAATAATAATAATAGAGATCTTATTCTCTGTTTCCTGCCCAGGGACTACAGATGCAAATGCAAATACATCAACAACAAAAATTCTTCCTGTAAAATGTCATGTGAGTTTATTTAACCTTTTTCTTTACAGGGGGCCAATATCATGGCTGGGACCATCCACTCACAGACTGTAAAACTATTTATATTTACCATTAAAATTTCATAGGACTCTGGCTGTCCAAGGGGGTCGGCTATCATCACCGCCTGCTGAGTGTCATGCCTGAGAGAGCCACCTCCAGAAGTAGGTCGCGCTCATGCTGTCTTGCCCCCGTTTATTAACGACCACAGAAGCCCAGTCTATAACATGGAGGCTGACAGGCCCACAAGGCTAACTTTGAAACCCTCTGACGTGTCGTCATGTGTCCAGAGCGTACCTCATTCATAATTATAGGGTCAATGTCGTTTGGGTCTGGTTGGTTAGGAGAAAAATTGTCAATATAATAATGAATTACAATGCCACTGTTGTATTTGTGAAGTATTCCCTTGGATATAAATGGTAAATGGATTGCATTTATATAGCGCTTTACAGTTGCCTCACATTCACCCACAGCGGTGCCAACCATGCAAGGTAACAACCAACACGTCAGGAGCAGGTAGGGTTAGGTGTCTTGCTCAGGGACACCACGACACTTAGCTAGTTGGAGGGATCGAACCAGCAACCTTCCAGTTGGCAGACAACCACTCTACCACCTGAGCTACTGCCGCCCCAGATATGGTCAACTGCAAACGGAGTTCGTTATCGTAAATGCCAGAGTGATTATTGGGGAAGTGATGCTGATGCGTGTGAATGTGGTGTTGTGTGGTCGTGTGTCTAAAATTGACAGAAGTTGTCAAAGCAAGACAGTAGTGCAACAGGAGATTGCTTTTGTGTATACCCACTTCTCATGCACACACACACGCATGCACACACACACACGCATACAACAGAAGATCATTTCTCAAGATAACGATATTTATCAACGTGTTTTTATTTTAAAAAATCTTTTCTTTTTTTAAGTCATTTATGTTGATTACAAAGACACAAAGTCGCCAAGCCACGTACAATATTCTCGGCATGAAATTAGTTGAATTACACTGTGCATGTGAAACACTTAAAATTAAAACATTAAACTTGCTGTTCTCTGAGCTAAAGCTAAATAGCATTTCAAAACTATGCCTAAAAACATCTGGGGGTGGTAGACTGCAGAGGGGTGTGTGTTCTGGTGATCCCGTCAGCTGTACATGGTCAGATGGAGCCACTGAAGACAAACAGGAGAGACAGAGCTATATTTAATTAAAATTAACATTCTTTCCAAGAAACAAACAAACAGAAGTTAAAACTGTTGTATCATGTTGGTCCAGTGTTGCGCATCTCGATGGTTAAGAGGTGGGTACACAGAGTTGTGCAATACATTTCACAATAATGTTACTTCCCTGCATGTACCTTAAACCGAACCATTTACGGGTAAACAAAACACTTTACTGGTGGTTAGATAGAAATTTAGCAGAAATGACCCTCGCTAGTGGGTAGTTTGCAGTGAATTGAGCTTTAGGGTTAGTATCTACCCTAAATAGCTTTTAAAAATATAGAACTATAACTAAATATGTATATTACAAACTATATATATATATATACAGTATATATGACAAAATTATTAACTGTATCAAATCCTGGTATTTCAAAAATCATTGTATTATTATTATTATTATGGGTTGAATTTGTATGGTAATTTACATCAACCATAGCACAATTTGGAATGAAATAACTGCTGAGGTCAAACAAGTCGAGTCTGCACACACAGTAGAGTGAAGTCTGAGGGCGGCCATGTCTGTTGTTGCCCGGGTCATGTGGCATGTAACACCATCCGTCCCATTGTATCCAATCACAATGCGGACCAAATGCGAGCCACACAACATCTCTTTAATGTACACAAGAGGAGCCAAAATGGCGGCCGTGTACCTGTCTGAAGGAGACGGAGACCGCTCCCAGTCCTGTCACGTCGTACGCATGGAACTTCTCTACGAGACGGAGAGAGAGAGAGAGAACACATCATTCAGAGAGCGCTTATTTTAGTGCACGTGGAATAGCAGAGGGGTGGGGCAGCAGCAGCGGCAGCAGCATCCGCCTCTAGTGTGTCTTCAGGTGGCTGACCTCGACAGAGACTATGGCCCATATATGCACCATGCAGCATGGAACGGGAGGTTGGAGCGAATATACAGTATATAGGTCAATAAATTAAGTAGGCCAAAAGAAAAGTTAGCTATACGACAATATCTGTGGAGAGTTGAAATAAAATGTCAGATAAGCTATCCTCGTTGAATGATGAATACATGAATACATGACTGCACGTGAACATTTCAAGGTGTCGTCTCATATTGTTAAACATGGTTGACAAACCGCCGTTGAATTAATTTCATTTAAACTGCATTTTAACGGCTCCAATACTACAGTTTTATCCTCTGCTTTGCACTAAGTTATAGTTGAACGACAAACAATATATTTCTCTGTATTTCCCACAAACCCCTTCCCACCCTCTCGCTCCCCCCTGAGTTTTTCCCGGCCCCCGTTTCCCCTCCATTTACGGATCATGCTGTCCAGCTTGACCATAAGGAACAGGAAGCCAGGGTAGCTGATGGTCATGTCCGGCTCGGTGTATCTCAGGCCAACCAGCTGCATGATGAAGTCGTCCACATGGATGCCTTAATGGGGTGGAAACAGACCAGAGCAAGCGAATACAGATTAGAACATGTGGGATTTCATTTCCAGTGGGTAAAGTGATGAATACAAATTTCTACTTGACTCTCTCTGTTTGATGTTCAGTGTTATGCACCAATTTCCCAAAAGCACATTCCTTGTTTGTAAAAATCCAACAACTATGCTGCCACTGGTTGACTCACGCTGGTTCACACATATTTGTCTCATTCAGTAATAAACAGTGGACTACACACATGACCTATTATTACACATATATACCCATTAAAACTGCAGCCACCGGTATGTCTAATCTGTGGTAGTTGAAGGATTTAGGAGAGAGATATTCTGGCGCCCTCTGCAGATGATTTCCAGCCCCGTTCAAGCCAAACAACGTAATTATTTAGGAGCGGTTCTCTGGCACCCTCTGTAGGTAGGTTTCCCATACACAACACCGTAGTGATTGTAATATTACCTGCGGACTTCAGGGCTGGGGTGACCTCTGCGTACTCCAGTCGCTTGGAGCCGTTCTTGTCAAAACTCAGGAATACGTCCTGAAACAGCGTTAAAAAAACTGTTGTTATCATATCGTGTATCATAATAGGTGGGCAATAAATTATGTTTCCCAAATTATGAAGACCATTATTAGGATTATTAGATTAAACCCATTACCGTCCACTTCTGGATATTGTGCCAGAGGGTCTTGAACCCCTTCCAGTCTAACCGGGCTAAACCCTGGCTCTGAAAACAACCGCCAGTCAAGGAAAAGGAGCAGGGACAGACGCCAAAAAACACACAACTTTCATCACAAGAACCATGCGGTCGTTCTTTCTTATCAAGTCACAGAATCCTATATTTTATTCACTGCAAGTCACTGCTGATAAAAACACCTCCGAGAGAGGCTTAAAGGGGACCTATTATGACACCAGGTGTGAACGGCTTGCAATGGCAAATCACACTCACACCTGGTGGCATGTCCCCTTTAAGCTTCTCGGACTGAACACAACAGCGGTACTAGCTCAGTGTCACAAAGCTGGCGTGGGTCGTAACCATGGGGATAAAACGACCCCCCCCCCCCCCCCCTTCCTATAACTCACTTAATTGTTAAGGCCCGCATTCACTGTAAGTTGCTTTGGATGAAAGCCTTTATGGCAAATGATCAAGTAATATACAGAGTAGTACTAGTGCTAAGGTGCCAAGAACATCTCTGCTTGAGTCATGCGGTGTCCATTTTGAATCAGACCCTGGTGGAACTACAAGTCCCAGGGGCTTGTAGGCTTGCAGTTCTGTGTTGGTGGATACATCAGTGAGGACCACCATGCTCTTACAGTGCTCCAGGGCTAGCCTCTTCTCAGTCCCCTCCAGCACTGCGCACACACACACACACACACAGACACACACACACACACACACACACACACACAGAGAGAGGTTACACATCCACACACACACACACACACACACACACACACACACACACACACACACACACACACACACACACACACACACACACACACACACAGAGAGGTTACACATACACACACACAAACACACACACAGAGAGAAGGTTACACACACACGCACACACACACACACACACACACACAAACACACACACACCACACACGCACACACACACACACACACACACACACACACACACACACACACACAAATATATACTCACCTCCTCCTTTAAGGGCCTCTGAAATCAGCTGGTGGAGGTCCCGTGGTTTGCAGTAGCCCTTCCGATGGACGCACATGCACACACACACACGCACGCACACACACACACACACACACACACACAGGTAAATGGCAGTGGCTTGGAGGGTCATGGGGTGTGTGTGTGTGTGTGTAGTGCAGGGCTGAGCTCACCTTGCTGCAGTGTTTCTTGAAGAGTCGTCTGGTGGAGTTGGGGGACGGGAGGGCCTTCAGGTGAGGGAAGGGAGACTGCCAGCAAGATTCAAGAAGAACTTTATTTGTCACGTACACACATACAGGATATGCAGTGAAATGAACAGTCAGTGGCGATGCTCAGCGGAATGTGCAAAAGAATGCTAACATCTGGACCCAAACATCTGGGCGGCAGAAGCTCAGGAGGTAAGAGCGGTTGTCTGGAAACTGGAAGGTTGCTGGTTCGATACCCGGACTCCACCTAGCTAAGTGTCGAGGTGTTTACATGATGATCGGCCTTATCTCCTTTGCTTTCGTAATGGATGGTCCAGTGTACCCTATGCTAAAGGAGACAGGAAAGGAAGCATTGAAGCACCTTTCCTCAGTGTCTAGAGAATTCGACCAGCTGTCATCAAGGCTGCCACTGAGATACTTCCGGGTCACTTCACTCATTCAGGAAGACAGACTATTCAACCGCAACCATAGACTGACAGAGGACACATACAGTCAGGCGGACGGACAGACAGACAACCGTCTTACCTCCGTCAATGTGGAGATGTTTGTTGTCCCAGGCCGGTCAGCTGGACTGAAGACACAGTATCAGAGAACATTCAAAATCTAAACCAACATGATCTTGTTGTTGCAAGCTGAGGGATGTGTATTTCTTGTTTTGATATTGATATACAGTATTAATACTTATCGATGAATATTATTATGATGAGAAGTACGCTCGCTGATTTAGTAATTTTGGTTTTGGGAAAGTACTTCAAATCCATTAAAATATATATCATGTTATCTGAACTTAAATAAAGCAAACATCAGAATTTCTTCTTTCAGTTTCGTTAACATATCTTTCACTGTCTCTCAATTACATTTCCTTGTCCTCACATTTCACAAATACATCTTTTTTCTTTTGGTGGTGTGAGCATCGACAAAGATCAGCACGGAATCTTAAAACATCTACAATATGACTCACATGGCGGTGTTGCCCTTCTCCGTCAGCACCCGGAGGATGAACGCCCCCTCCTGGTTGGGCATGGCGGTAAACGGGATGACGACGTAATGTCCGGGCGCTAGGGTCCCGCGGAGCACCACCTCCCGGCGCACGATGTGGGGCATGCTGAGCTCGGGCCGGAGCTGCGACAGGTCCATGGGGGTGAGGGGGGTCCCGGGGGCACGTACCTGGAGGGGGAGGGCGCACACACACACACACACACACACACGTACACACGCACACACACACACATGCTTTTTGTAAATGTTCAGTTGTCTGAGTAACATTTACAACAAGCAATGGATGGCTATCCGTTTGGAAGGTGCCCATCCCCTCAGCTCACAGTACTAGCTGCTACCATCTGGCTGACTCTTTATTATATAGTATCTGTTGTTTCACTTTTGGCCTGTTAGCCTGTTACTGAAGAGGAGCTTTATTTATGTTACTTTATTTATTTGACTTGGGACAATGTGTACGTCAACTGTTGTGTGTCCTGTCTATGTCATATTGTATGTTTTATTTATGTTGTGTTATGTGCTTCTATGTTTTCTGCAGCACAAATTTCCCATCAGGCACAAATAATACATTTGAACTTGAACTTGAACACACACACATGCACACAATGAAGGATGAGAGGATTCAAGCGAGCAAACGTGTGTGTGTGTGTGTGTGTGTGTGTGTGTGTGCGTGTATGTGTGTGTGTGCGTGCATGTGTGTACCTTGTACACACGTAGTCCTAAGGCCAGGTGCAGGCCGGCCCGTTTGGCGTGTTTCTGCATGAGAGCCACCAGGAAGGAGCAGGTCTTCTCTGGGTCTGCCGGGTCGTCGTCCTCCTCCAGCAGGGTCAGGAAGTACTGGGGGTTCTGGTGGAAGTAACCTGGCAGCACACACACACACGCACACAATCGCACACACACACACATACACACCTTCTTTTTCAATGTACAGTATTTCAAGGACTTGTGGGGACCAAAATTCACACCCACACACACTTGTGAGGACCCTAAAGGCCTCTGTATGCTTATTCCGAAATGCGTCGGAATGCATCGGAAACCGACTTCCGACGCTTCTGTTGGGTTCTTTTCGTTCACTTGGCAGGTCACTCTCCGAATCTGGTGTATCCGAAAAGCCATCCTCCCGGGCCCCGCCCTCCTCCTTAGCGATAGGCTAGACTAGTGGGGTATGAAGGGGGGCGAGGCTTGGAGGCTGGCGCCAGATGTCGGTAGGTTGACGGACAGCCTCCTATACTCCACCCAAATATCGAACAATTCTGTGGAACCATACAAGGTAAAGTCCAATTCGGGCGTGTGTTTTTTGTTCTGATCTCAGAACACTTCTGGAGAAGCATACAGAGGCCTGTAGAGTCACCATCAAGTAACGGTACCCATTTGCGGAGGTCCCCCGGCGGTTGCGTTGGGCACCCAGGTCCCCTGGTGCATGGTGCAGTGCCAGGGCCGCTGGGCGCTGCCTGGCAGGCTGAGAGAGTCGCTCAGATGGCACAGCTCAATGATCTCCAGGTTTTGCCGGAAGTCCGACACCGTCAT
>PIJE02000256.1:62698-90198 GCA_002895965.2 Coryphaenoides rupestris
GTTATACTATATGAGTCCCTGCATGTTGTCATGGGAGGAGGTGGGCTTTGGGCTTCCGGAGGCACTGAAGGGTGTGTCCACGTGTACATTTCTCAATTCAACATTTTGGATTCTGTATGATACACGACTGTGGGAGTGTGTGTGTGTGTTTGTTGGCTGGCCTAGTTAGAGCCTGGGGGTGGAGGGGTGGGGCTGCACGCCAGTGAGGGATTGGCTAATCAGTGCACCACAGGTTGAGTCAGCCAACAGCCAACAGACACCTCATGTGGCCTTGTGGCAGGCGCCCTGCTACACTGGCGCCCAATCTAGCAGGGCTCCTGTCACAATGCCACACAAGGTGGCATAACCTTGACATAACCTCTGGTGCACTGATTAGCTAATGCACCACAGGTTTTTTAGTCCCACCCACCCCAGACTACAACTGGGCCAGGTGAGGCCAATTAAGCCAGCCAGCAAACACACACACTCCCACAAGAACATATACAGGAGGGATGTGAAGAAAACACTGTTCAGTTCAAAGTGAAATGTGACACAAGGTCATGTGATACAGTGAATACAGTTGTGTCTAGTTATCCAAATGCAGAGAGAGATAGTGAGAGACAGCTTGTTTGTGAACCAGGGAGAGAATGGAGTGAGAACAGTCCATATAATAAACCCATTTTGTAATGCCTTCTTATTACAATGTCAAATCATTACAGCACTTCTACAAAACACATTCCCATAGCCCTGACCACCAGACCATCACCTATTTGACCTATCTTTCGACTTTCTAAGACTTGATGCCTTTTTATCTCTTTCTCTGCCGTTTTCTCACAGCATAAATCCGAGTTGATCATTTAGTTATATTCAGCTATTCTGCAGAGCCTTGCACATTGACTTACTGTGAATTCAGATACATGTCATTTAGAAGCACCTTTCTCAAACATGGGGATTGAACCCGGTATCTTTAGATAGATATTAGCTCTATTGCAGGCATGTCCAAAGTCCGGCCCGGCTAAGTTTTCATCCGGCCCGCAGCTTTGGTCATATAATGTATTATTTATGGCCCACTAGCACTGTAAAACAGAATAAATAAATCATAAAACTTTAAAATGTAGTTCCTTTTTTTTTTTTTCATTTCTGCAATGGCGATCTTTTAAAAGACAAAATCAAAATTCACTTGTTTTAAACTTGAATGATAACAGACAACTTTGCATTAGTTATAACTCCTGTTTAATTATTATGAGGCAAAGATTTATCTAACTCATGGAAATGTAAGGTATTCCATACAGTTCAATGTTATCTGACTCTCCAGATATGAATGAAAGGCAGAATTGTGTTTTTAGAGTTGTTCATGTCTGCCTGAGTGGCTTATATTTGATTACATCACCATTTGAAAAGTAAAGATAATTGTGACAATGAATTTTTTTGATTTATTTATTGTTTATTAGTTTTTTATTTATTTATTGTTCTATAACAGTGTATATTTGCATGTCACTTTTGTGGTTAAAAAAACATCAGAAGGAACTATTGTCCCCCGGGCATCTTCACTTCATCAAATCTGGCCCTCTTTGCAAACAGTTTGGACACCCCTGCTCTATTGTCTTGTGCTGTATTATAAACAGCTTACGCAGCAGCCAATCACGGCAGTGGGAAACGTTCTGCGATGTCCATGGTCACGGGACGAGGCCGTACCCCCAGCAGGTAGCCAGCCTACCTACCTTGCAGTTGGCGCAGTTGATGAGGGCGCCCTTGTCCAGCAGGTGACGCAGGAAGTGGGGCAGGTTCCTGGAGAGAGAGGCCACGTTCACCACCTCCGTCACCCCGCCCGTCATGTCGGCCATGGCCTCGTGGGGGAAGCCCAGCTGCAGGGCCTGGTAGCCCCCCTTCAACCTGCAGGGGGGACAGGTGGTGGTGGTGTTGGGGGTGGTGGTGATGGTGGTGGTGGTGGTGGTGGTGGTGTTGGGGTGGGGGTGGTGGAGAGACAAAAGAGACAAAAGATTACCGCCATTGCTAGTGTGCGCAAAATGTTTTCTGAATGGAAATTGCCATATTCAATCTTATTCGAACTTCAGAAAACAAAATGTCATCATTTTTTAAAGCTCTATAAATATTATTATTATTATTATTATTATTATTATTATTCTGTGCAGGGAGTGAGGAGGAATAGAGAGATGGAGAGAGAGAGAGAGAGAGACTTGGTCAAATAGAGTCAGGGGGAGAATATTTTGTGGTACAAAGATTTGTGGTCTGTAAACTCTTGAGACTTGTGATGAGAGACTTTGAATTAAATTGAGAGTCAGAAGAGACTGTAAAGACATAATGCATTTTGTTGAAAAGTGTTATTATTAAGCACTTTACTTCCCACTTCAGAAAACCCAACAATAATCTATACTCTCTGTAAGCTCTGTCCAGCTGCTTTGTTAGAAAGCAGCTGGACAAGCCGGACAAGAAGTTTGTTTTTCGTACATAATTATGATTATATGTTGTTACTGTTCTCCGCCTCACTTAGAGGATGCTTTGGATAAAAGTGTCTGCTAAATGTAAAAGAGAGAGAGACAGAGAGAGAGAGACAGAGAGAGAGAGACAGAGAGGGTGAGACAGAGAGAGAGAGAGGTGACACAGAGAGAGAAAGAGAGACAAAGATATATATAGAGAGAGAGACAAAGAGAGAGAGAGAGAGAGAGAGAGACAAAGATAGAGAGAGAGAGAGAGTGAGAGAGAGGAGAGAGAGACAGACAGAGAGAGAGAGAGAGACAGAGAGACAGAGAGACAGAGACAGAGACAGAAAGACAGAGAGGAGAGAGAGAGAGCGATAGAGAGAGACACAGAGACAGAGAGAGCGTACTTGGCGTAGGCCTTCTCCAGCAGGCTGCTCCAGAACTCGTGTTGGACGGGCGAGCGGAGGTAGTACAGCCGTCCGTCCTTCGTAGGCAGGAGGTCGTCCACCCTCACCTCCTCCCACTTGCCATACTGCCAGAACTACAGGGGGGACAGAGAGATAGAGAGAGAGGGAGAGAGAGAGAGTGAGAGTGAGAGAGAGAAGGACAGAGACAGAGATAAACAGTGAGTGACCAATACTGCACGTAATTCACTGATTTTTTATTTTCCTTCTTGTACGGTTTGAGCTAAAAGTGACTCATTCCCTCCTAACTGTAACCCAAACTATAATAATGTAACTACTTCACTATCGGACACCGGAGTGATTTCATTATTTTATCAACGCTAAAAACACAACATTCAAACCTTTATCAGCTCAATTCTAAACAACGTTGAACTGGTTTTGAATCCGTTTTGAGCGTGGAGCTAAAAGGTTTCTCGGGACGTCTAAGGTGCTTAAAAAATCTTTAAATATACCTTTTTACTTTAGCTTTCACCTAATCACTTTAAATGTATTTTTCTGTCTTTAAGTCTACCTCTCCAATGCATTGAAATGCAACGCGATTCAGACATTTTACATTTATTTTTAACCCAGTTCCTATTTCATACTGTGTTGTGTGCTAAGCATTCTTGTCTTTCCCGGTAGACGGGACCTGGTACTGACCCGGAAGTAGAAGCTGCCGTCGTATCCGTTCTGGAAGCCCTGGCCGGGGGGCACCACTCTCTCCAGCAGGGTGCGGTGCATGGAGAGGGAGGCCAGCGCAGACAGGAACCAGCAGTCACCTGGGGCCAGAGGTCAGAGGTCAGAGGTCGTGTTCAAGGAAGGAAAACATCCCAATGCAACAATACTTTTTAGTGTAAATTATTATTTTTGTTTTCTGCTATTAGTGAGTGAAATGGGCTGTGAGAGGTTTGACAGCCCCATGCTCATTTCTGATCATCTCTTCCCTGATTCATGGAATCCATCTTGCCTGTCAATCACAGGCGCGTGAAATGGAACGCTTCTCAATGGCTGAGAAATGTAGGAAGGGAGGGAGCAGAGATGGAGAGGGCTTTCCTTACTCTCTACTGATCCTTTCTGCTCTCTCTTTCTCTCTTTATAATTCTCAAATCTTACCTTCAGCTTTAAGAACTAAATAGATGTGCTTCCTTGCACCACCTAAATCATATTTTTGGACATGCTGCATAACTATAATTAGGTATCGTAAAAGTAAACCAGATGCTAGTGCAGGATTAATCTCGGGCCCAGCTGTCCTATGTTACAGCAGAACCTCTGTGGGGGGCACACAGAGACTGAGCAGGAAACCAAAAACTGCAAGGGGCGGAGTTAAGCCTTGCTTCCTGTTTCGTTACAGAGATATTCTACAGAGTGGATAAAGCTTTCAGACGTGTATTTTAGTGCATTTGTGGCCCTCTACACAGTGTTGATTTGAACCCTGAACAGACACTTTTTACAGTTTACTAGTATTGCTTGTCTGAGTTTGTGTTCGCTGTTACGTCAAGTCAATTTTATTTGTATGATTATGGGCCATGTGATTATGACACACCTAGCCCTAGGACGGTTCGGAGAGCAATGGGTGTCGTACGGGCATGACAATGTGGTAACAAAGCTGTTAACAGCCAATTACGCACTTACAGATCCCTACCTCCAGCAACACGATTGGTCCAAACGAATATGAAGCGAAATGGGAAAGGGAAACGCCCCCCCTTCACCCTGATTGGATCTCGTCTGCCATCAGACTTGAGATGAGCCCCATCTCTCAGTGGCCTGGTGTCTGTGTTCCACTGGGAGCTGTAGTCCTACCACCACCACTGTAGTCCTACTCACCCAGCTCCCCCTGACACACGTCCATGCGCGTGGCTCCATCCACGATGAACTGAGGAGCCGTCGTGCACACCTCCTATAGGAGGGAGGGGTCACCACCGGCACCGCAGGGGCAGAGAGACACAGACACAGAGAGAAGGAGAGAGTTGGGAGTTTGTTTAAAACATTCAAAATACAGTGAATACAGTTGTGTCTAGTTATCCAAATGCAGAGAGAGATAGTGAGAGACAGAGCGAGAGAGAGAGGGAGGTATATATAAAGAGAGATAGAGAGATAGAGAGAGGGAGGTGGAGAGAGATGGCGAGAAAGAGAGAGAGAGAGAGAACGAGAGAGACATTGAGATAGAGTGACGGAGAGATTGAGCGAGAGTGAGAGATGAGAGAGAGAGAGAGAGAGAGAGAGAGATGAGAGAGAGGAGAGAGAGAGATAAACCTTTTCCACCAAAGTGAACCGAGAGCTGGTTCTGGGCTGGTGCTAGTGCCAGTTCGGAGCTGGTTCAACTTAAGAACCGGTTTGCTTTTCCACCGGCTAGAGAGCCTCGAGAGCCAACCCGCCCCCACGTCATTACGTCACTGTACGTCTGTATAAGTCTCCGCCTTCCCAGCAACGCGAGCACAACAAGAACAATGGCGGACTACATCGCGATACGAGTGATTTGTTTTGTAATTGTATATTTTGTTACTACCTGTTCTGTCATAACTCAAATAAAAACTGAATCTTATTTGTTTCTTATTTGGTGCTCCGTTAATTCGCGGTTCTGATGGGGGGGGTGCTCCGTTAATTTGCGGTTCTGATGGGGGGGGTGCTCCGTTAATTTGCGGTTCTGATGGGGGGGGAGGTGCTCCGTTAATTCGTGGTTCTGATGGGGGGGAG
The DNA here is from genome assembly GCA_002895965.2 of Coryphaenoides rupestris. NCBI lineage: Eukaryota > Metazoa > Chordata > Actinopteri > Gadiformes > Macrouridae > Coryphaenoides > Coryphaenoides rupestris. The sequence continues at coordinate 68,256 of PIJE02000256.1, forward strand.
GTGCAAAGTGCAAGCAGATAATTTGTCTCCTCCACGGTCCACTGCTGCTTATTTTTAACTTCCATTGTCGGGGTTTGTTGTGAAATGGAGCCCAGAAAGTTTTTTGCGGATTTAGCTAGGACTTGCTAATCCCGCCCCCAGCCACTGACGTAGTCAGTTCTTAGTCGGTTCTTAGTCTGGCCCAGCAAAGAGTTGGGGCCAAGAACGAACCAGTTTTTCTGGCCGAGAGCCGGTTCTTTGGCTGTCGAAACACGAAGAACTGGTTCGTTTTAGGCTCTGGCTCCGAACCGGCCCTGAAAATGCCTTGGTGGAAAAGGAGAGAGAGAGAGAGAGAGAGAGAGAGGGGGGTTGAGGTTTTAAGAAAGATAGACAGAGGGACAGAACAGAAGACAGGGACATTAAGGCAGACAGAAGACAGACACACAGACATGGTGACAGAGTATGGTGTCAGCCGACAATTAGTTAGCACTTTCTCTCTGACACTTGAAAGCCCATGTTTAGATTCTTAAGGGCGTATGTTACCGTTCACAACACACACACACACACACACCCGCGCACACACACTGTATCTCGATAGGTCAATAATTTAATACGTGATTAAACACTAACACTCGACAACAATAAATCATTGAGCTGAATTTTCTGCCCGCCCTGCCTTGCTCCAATAGCGTGTGGGGCTACAGGCTGGTATCGACCTACACCTGGGACTTGCGCAAGGCCTGCACTACGAGGCACGTACCCAACATACACAGGATTTCTTCTCTATCGTTAGCTGGCTTCAGTAAACATAACAAACGCGGTCACGCATGAGCACTGTCACGAAGGTGGTTATTAAAATGTTAAGTCAACCCGGGTTCTCCCAATCTAGCTATGAGTGCGTTCACGTGGCGTTTGACACCAATGGATCGTCCAGGAATGGTGATGCCATTTTCCAAGAGAATTGATTGGTCAGTCGAGGAGGTGCTTCTATTCATTATCTTGAACATAACCAGCAGGTTAGGTGTTGTGCAGTCGGTGAAGTTACCATGGCGATTTACCCCAGTTGTGACACTGAAAACCCCCGGGTTAAACCTGAACCCTAACCCCAGGAGAAAGGCTCCGGGGGGCAAACATCCATTTTCTTTCTGTCTTCACCATCTTCTATTGTGCTCTCTGAAGCTGAAACTCAACTCATCAACACTTTGACAGGTAAGAGGGACCCAGAAGACTGGTAGTGCCTGGAGCTGTCTTCTGCATTACGGCAGATACTCAGCAGCAGGTAAAACTTGACGGAGTCACAACAAGCATCAAGCATCCAGCTTTAGGCAACACTGAAATGATACGGGACAGGATTCTAGTGTTCAGGGTGGTAAACAAAAACAAGTAGTGCTAAACCAGTATGGCCTGTAAAGCCCTGATAGTAAATACTGTCCATAATCAAGGACATACTGTATATTGTAAAGGAAGCTATACTACTTGCACTACTTTTGCTGAAGATAAATACTTAAATAAAGATAAACACATAACCACAAACACATAACCATGGTTGTTTGGGGCGGCAGTAGCTCAGGAGGTAGAGTGGTTGTCTGCCAACTGGAAGGTTGCTGGTTCGATCCCTGAGCTCCACCTAGTTAAGTGTCGTGGTGTCCCTGAGCAAGACACCTAACCCTACCTGCTCCTGACGTGTTGGTTGTTACCTTGCATGGTTGGCACCACCGTCGGTGTATGAATGGGTGAATGTGAGGCAACTGTAAAGCGCTTTGGATAAAAGCGCTGTATAAATGCAATCCGTTTGCCAAGGGACACACTAACAGAGAGACAGAGAGAGAGAGAATCGGGGAGGAGAGAGAGCAACAGAGAGAGAGACAGAGACCCGGTGGTGGTAGCTATGTATGCTTTGTGTTTAAGAGTGTTGTCAGTACACAGAACCCGCCAAGCAGGATCTCCGTAAAGCCCACAGTCAATTCAAGCGGTCGCAAGATGAAAAAAATGGCGGGGAACACAAGAACACAACACAATAGAATATCAGACCCCATTCTGGAAAGGGGTATAAGCAAGCGGATGGGGTTTGTTGTGTGTTGTGTGTTGGGTGACTGTGTTTGCTAAAGGCATTGGTTGGAGAGATTCCCAGCAGCCCAATGCTTGTAAAGCCTGTGAGTGGCAAGCTGTCAGTACAACGTGGTCGGGTCACGCAACCGACATCCTCGTGTACCTGCGTACCAGGAAGCTGCCTTTCTGAACATTGGACACTGTCAAGGACCTATTCACGCTGTCAATGTGGAAAAGGTTCGTTGAAAACGTTACGAGGAGGTGGATGCTGTTATGCTCCCTGAGGGTTTTACTGTGTTCCAAAGGTCTGAGAACCGTCTCTGTCCATCTGTCGCAACTTTGCTGTGCGTGTCTGTCTTATGCCGTTAAGTCAAGCTTGCTGTGAGGTAGCCTAAAATGTAGTCACTCAGCCTATTGTACAGATTCCTGTTCAAAAAATGGTGTGTATTTAAACGGTGTGCTGTCCACATTGTTTTGATATTACATTAACATTAGGAGCCTTGATCAGACACTATTGGAGACTGGAGCCTATTCCAAAGTACTCTATTGGTGTACCCAATGAGACAAGTGTTAACAAGCTCCAGTCCAGTGAATTCTGTATACCTGAGAGGTCGGCAGCTCTGGTCCTGCCACACCAAGACCAGAACATGTCTGAAACAGCACACCTTGGAGGATGGCACTTCTACTGTAGTACCGTATTTTTCGGACTATAAGGCGCACTTAAAATCCTGTAATTTTCTCAAAAATCGACAGTGCGCCTTATAATCCGGTGCGCCTTATGTATTAACCTCGAACCGATTTTATGTGGTACACGGCGCTCAAAAATCTGTCAAGCAGCGCCGCTTAATGGATTGTCGGCGCATTACGGCTACCGCGGAGTAATACTTGATGGATTGTCGGCGCATTACGGCTACCGCGGCGTAATACTAGCCTTGCGGAGTAATACGTACTGTGCTTCAACATACCGGTAATATTATGGTGTGTGTATAAGGACTGAAGATGAAGAATTTGGATGGATTTGTGGATGAGGAATGAACTGAAAAAGTGAGTGTATTGTTTTGTATTTTATGTGTTACAACTGAACAATGTTGAGAGTTATTGTGAATGAGTTGAATAAAGTTCGATTTATCTGACTGTTTTGTGTTGCTTAATGCGCCTTATAATGCGGTGCGCCTTATAATCCGGTGCGCCTTATGTATGAAAATAGACCCGTTCATTGACAGTGCGCCTTATAATCCGGTGCGCCTTATAGTCCGGAAAATACGGTAATTATTGCTGTGGGGAAAGCTTTAATGGAAGTTGCCAGAGGAGTTTTCAACAGAAGAGAAAATCACCCTGAAGGGGTAGCAGCCCTGTTCAAGCAACTGTTACTTGATGCCAGTACATGACGTACTGGCAGAGGTCCTGAACAAAGCACTGTTGGTTGGTGCCATTACTGATTTAAGTGTTGTAATTACACTAATTACACAGTATTTAAGCCAAGGCTTAAATACTGTGGCCTTGTGTGAACTCAAACATGTCTGTACTGCTCTCAAGTTCGATTGACGCCCATTAGACACGGATGATTAAATAAAACGAACTGGGCGCGACAAAATAAATGGAAATGAATTAACACTGCATTAGACAGTGAGAGAGAATTTTTGGACAACTTGCCGTCCTTCATGTGACATTTTATTGCGACATTTGACCTGCACTTTGTCTTTAGTCCTATTACTCTGTCACTAACTACACATACACATCTGGCATGGGTCTGTTCGCCAGTATAGCTGAAATGTAAAAAAAGAAGTAAGAAAGTCACAAACACAGGGTCTACAGTTGCATGCAAAGGGTATAAAATGCAAAATGATTTGGGGGTCAAGGCAAGGTCTGGGCTCATGTGTGTGTTATAGGCACCATGCTGTGACCTGCTTCATTTGGGCAACACGTGAAATCATTTGGACTGTTTTTTGTCTCTGCAATGATAAAGTAATATTGTCACCCTGTCGTAGTTATCAGGCTATGTACGACATGATTTAACAGAGAGAGAGAGAGAGAGAGAGAGAGAGAGTAGTGAGAGGAAGAGAGAAATAGAGAGAGCAGTGAGAGAGATAGAGAGAGCAGTGAGAGATAGAGAGAGCAGTGAGAGAGTGCGTAGTGAGAGGAAGAAAGAGAGATGGAGAGAGCAGTGAGAGAGAGAGAGACACACACATAGAGAGATCAGTGAGAGAGAGAGATAGAGAGGGAGCAGTGAGAGAGATAGATAGAGAGAGAGAGAGAGAGAGAGAGAGAGAGAGAGAAGAGAGAGAGAGAGAGAGAGAGAGACAGAAGACAGACAGAGAGAAAGAGAAAGAGAAAGGGCAGTGAGAGACAGAGAGAGAGAGCAGTGAGCGAGATAGAGCGAGAGAGACAGAGAAATAGAGAGAGCAGTGAGAGAGATAGAGAGAGCAGTGAGAGAGTGAGAGGAAGAAAGAGAGATGGAGAGAGCAGTGAGAGAGAGAGAGAGAGAGAGAGAGAGAGACACTTAGAGAGAGCAGTGAGAGAGAGAGATAGAGGGAGCAGTGAGAGAGATAGAGAGAGAGAGAGAGACAGAGAGACAGAGAGAAAGAGAAAGGGCAGTGAGAGACAGAGAAAAAGAGAGAGAGCAGTGTGAGAGAGAGAGAGAGAGAGAGACAGAGAGAGACTAATATTATATATACAGTGTAATCCGCTTATAGTGATCACGTTTGTCTGGGTCAAATTGATCACTATAAGGGGTTGATTACTATAAACAAACTTTTTTTCCAATTGACATTTGTATATACATTAATACATGTATAAAGTAATGAAACGGACAGCTTTGCTATTTACTGGATTTTATTACAGCAAGTTAACTGAAAAATACACTGTGTAGCTATAAATCAAATACACTACAGTAGGCTACTGTATATGAAAAAACTGTACTGTATAACTTACAGTAGTTCCACATATAATTAGGTTATAATTTAAAGCTGTATATTGTGCCGAATAAGCCGACAGTTAGTGCAAATACTGTAGCCGCAGCTTGGCGGTTTCAGTGCATAAACCCGCAACAGTCAAAACTCGTAACAGAGCTTGAAAAAAAACGTAGTCTCTGATCCTACAAAAAAAGACGTGCACGCGCGAGCCGCCGTTGAAGACGTGCACGCGCGAGCCGCCGTTGAAGACGTGCACGCGCGAGCCGCCGTTGAAGACGTGCACGCGCGAGCCGCCGTTGAAGACGTGCACGCGCGAGCCGCTATAAATTACCGTAATTTATTAATTTCTCCCACATATGTTATGTATAAAAGGACCCAAAATGATCACTATAAGCGGACTGCTTGATCACTATAAGCGAATTATTTAAAGTGTTTGTATAGGAACGATTCTGTCCCAGGCTTTTTGATCATATAAGCGGTTGATCAATATATCCGTGATCACTATAAGCGGATTACACTGTATATATATATATATTTTATATATATTTTTTTTTATTTCATTTTTTTGTAAAAACATTTCTTTTTAATTTCTTCTTTCTTTTTCATTTTTTTCTTTTTTCCTTTTTATTGTATCTTATTTTTGTATTTTTATATTTTTTTACTTTTACTGTATATATTTAGTTCTTTTATAATATACTTCTTTATTTACCTATCTACGCTTTGGCAATGTAAATGTACGTTTGCACCATGTCCATAAAGCTCTTTAAATTGAAATTGAATTGAAATTGAATTGAAATTGAAATTGAATTGAATTGAATTGAATTGAGAGAGAGAGAGAGAGAGAGAGAGAGAGAGAGAGAGAGAGAGAGAGAGACAGAGAGATAGAGACAGAGAAAGAGACAGACAGAGAGAGAAAGAGACAGAGAAAGACAGGAGCAGAGACAGAGAAAGAGAAGGAGAGAAGAGAGAGAGAAGAGAGAGAGCAGAGAGCACTGAGAGAGAGAGAGAGAGAGAGAGAGAGAGCAGTGAGAGAGAGAGAGAGAGAGAGAGAGAGAGAGAGAGGGTCCTTTCAGTAAACAGTCTACCATGGGTCTCTTCCACTCGATGGGGCTCTGCAGCAGCGACGCGCCGACGGGGAAGTAGCGGTCCACGTACAGCCCGTCCCCGCCCACCGTGCTGACGTTACCGTTGGGGTCCGGGGCCGCGTCCCGCACGTGATGCTCGGCGAAGATGTCCGACATCCAGCGGCGGGACTGGGAGCCCTGGAGCTCGTCCACCGGCGACTCGACCGCCTCGTCCACCGGCGACCCGACCGACCCGACCGCCTCCTCCGCCTCCTCCGACGACGAGACGCTCATTATCGCTGCTGTGGTAATGATAATGATAATGATAATGTTTTGGTAATGACCGTATATGACCTAAACTCTATATAGTCGGGGTCAGTCAGTCAGTCAGTCAGTCAGTCAGGGCCAGGTAGGATATTGCACTCCCAGCAACCCAACTCTCCTTCCTATACGCGCGACTTTATAGCTTACCTGTGCGAGAGAGTTAGGCCACGCCCCCGCCCCACCCCCCAAGTCACGCCCACAGCACACCTGTATGGTATAGGACGGGAGCGTGTTGGTGGAGCCTGCGGTTCATGACGGGGAATGTTATTAGATGTGACGTAGGCTACTCCCCCACGGTCATCAGGAGTCACAATCGTCTCTGCCATGATTAAATGCGAATAAATGAATCAACACCAACCATGATTCATGACTCAACAATGCGGCGACCTCTGCACTTCAAAACATGTTACGGACAACAAATATGAATCTTATAAAAGGGTCATTAGTGGCATACAGAACGGCCTTCATTTCTGGAAATTGAATCCTGCGGATCATGGAGGATCAATCTCCAAATCTGGTTTTGTGAGACTAGAAACGGACAATGAGCTTCAAGATGAGTCTGTGGATCTCCTTATAAAACTCCCTTCTTAATAACATAATTTTTTGTCGGAGAAGTGCCTTTCCTGATTTTACCTAGTTTTTAATCTTCTGTGATGCCGTCTTTTACATTTTATTTCTGTATTGGTTTTATTGGTTTTGAAGTGCTCTATCAATAATAATTATTCAAATAAATACATGAATAAAGATCATTATTACTATAGGCCTAGATGTGCCTCTGCGGATACTTATATCACTGAAGACATGCACTACCTTAGTCTCTTGAGTTCTTTAGTCCCACACCTCTTGCACATGTTATTTCTCCATGGCAATTAATCATAACAATATATGACCAGTGCCCTATAACTGGGATAAACACAAGATGAATGTACATTGCACATTGATCCATGATCCTGTCGTAAAGACGATTTAATTAATGTAGTACAGTATTCAAGTCAAGTCAAGTCAAAAGATAAAACAGCAAGAAGAGATTTATATATGTATATATGTGTGTATTGTAAATATACAATATATATATATATCTATACATGAAAAAAATATACACCCATGTGCACATACATATACTGTATACATACACATGTTCACATATATATATATACACACATATATACCTTGAGCCGCACAGTGTACATTATACGATAATACGCACACACAATATACATAATAGTTGTACAAAATATTAAATACAAATGCAAGTGTTGACTCCGGAAGTGTTGATAGAATATTGAGTATTTTAAATGTCCAAGTAAGTACAAGTAAGGGCAGCAGTAGCAGAAATATACATAAGATAGTGAAACAGAAGCATACAGTATGTATTAAATATATTTAAATAGCACAGGGAATAAGGCATATGTATCCAGAGTAGTTGAATCATCTCAATATTATCAATGTTATACATCCCTTCCTGAAGTCCCGGTTACTATAGCCTGACCCGTCCAAACCCTGCATAACAAATCGCATTATCACTTGGCCAAATGTGCACTTAGTGAAGTCAATCATCTATGTGGACAAATACTGGCAAAGACAAATATTTCTCTAATATTCAGCCCAAAAGCTGTTCCACACAACAGAGAGTCGGGGAAGCTCTCAACCACAACCTGCACATAAACTGCCAATTGAAAGTGATTTGTGCTGTAAAAGACTACATGTAGTCCCTGAACGGGCTCATAATTCTTACAAAAACAAGACTCAAAGCACAAATGACCAATGGAGTGCAGAACACAGTTATAGATTTAGTATACATTTAGTCATAATATAGAAGACGAACTTATATTTCCTTTATCGTGACTTTTTGTGGATACATGAACACCAAGTGCAAGTGGATACAATGAAACAAAACCAAGGATTGTAAAGGATAAATTACATTTATTGTGAAAAGGTGGATTGAGAGAGAATGTGGGGGGAAAAAAACAACCAGGTCTGAAATAGGTTCTGATGAGTAGTATGAATGCTGTTTGGGTGTGAGATGGTTTTGAGTTTGTCCCTCACTGAGACGTGGCCATGATGCTGGATACACCTGCAGACAGAGAGAGATGGAGAGAACAGAGAATAAATATGTAAAATGAGTGTCTTTAACATGAAATAACATAGTTCACTATATAAACTGGATACACTGGATATAAACTGCGAGTCATGTCCTTTCATATTTTTACCGTGTGGCCTGTAAATCCTTGCAAACAATTTCAGTTCCATGGATTAACTCGGCCACTTTACTGGGTGTCTTGACCTGCACCAGTTACCACAAGTATGCAACATGCTACCTCGGACAAATTGTCTCCACTTTGTTTTTTATCCAACCTTTATCTGACCAGGAAGTGACATTGTGGCCGAGCAACTCATTTGCCAGAGAGCGCTGATAGCAGAATGAAGGCAAACATCACAAATGTGTCATTTATGAGATATTTATTAATATCTACCCACCATGTTCACACACTAGGCACTGTAGGTTTCCATTGACTCAGTGAATAAATAATGGGAATTCTTGCACTTTGAAGTAAGCAGCTAGCAGTTATTTTAACCTTCTGAATTATTTTAGTAGGCTGGTTGCCTAGTGTGGCATCTAGCGCCACTCAGGTTATTTTGGGAATTACAACAACAGATATTTTATCAATTTGATACACACGCTTTTTTTTCTGTTTTTTTGTAGGCGTACTCTGTTGTCGAAGGCGAAGTGATGGTTTGAAAAATAGTTAGGCAAGTTTTTTCACTAGAATGTAAAAGTATGCATTTATATATCACTTTTATCCAAAGTGCTTTACAGTATTGCCCCACGTTCACCCACCGACGGCGGTGCCAACCATGCAAGGTAACAACCAACACGTCAGGAGCAGTTAGGTAACGTCTTGCTCAGGGACAACTCGACACTGAGCTAGAGGGAGCCCGGGGATCGAACCAGCAACCTTCCGGTTGGAAGACAACCGATCTACCTCCTGAGCTGTGTTATTCGAGTCTTAAAGATGAGACTTGGTTTAATGTACGAACGAACATCATCACGTAAACCTAGCCTGTCGCTACTCTTGTTCCTCTGTCACTACCAACATACACCATGGTCATATAATTAGATAGTTCCCTCTGCTGGTCACCTTAGGTATTACAGTTGATTCATTGCATATCAACACATCCCCCTTCCTTTGAAGCTGTGAACAAAACATGCCTTAACATATGTAAGTATTGCATATCAACACATCCCCCTTCCTTTGAAGCTGTGAACAAAACATGCCTTAACATATGTAAATGATACTGGAATCGTGAACAACCAGATTCACATTTTTCATTACAACTTATGTATATATATATTTTCTTCTTGTTAAACAATGCATTCTAATACCAAAAGCTCTTTTAAACAAATGAACTTCAAAAATCACCAATTATACATCTCACTTTCCACTTTTTTTTTTTTAACCACAAAATGAGAACATCACATATTCAGTCCATTGATTCACAGATCGAGTCTGACTGGTCTTTTGACTTGACGCTCAGATCTCCTCAAGACAGGTGACCCTGAGTGACCATCTCTTGTGTCCACATGCACACGTCCATCTGAGTTCAGGTCTGGCACTGTTTCTGCATGTGACACAGAAGCAATTCCATCTTCATCTTCACATTCTGTTTCTCTGAAAGTCTCTTTGGTTCTGAGAAGGTTGCGACGGTTCCTTCTGAGCACGTGACCCTCCTCAGTCCTTACTTCATATGATCTCGGTCCGACCTCCTGGAGAACAGTAGCTTTTCGGTTCCACGCATCCTGGTCTTTGATACGCACCACATCATCTTCGGCAAGTGGTCTGAGGGTTTTGGTTGACTTGTCATAACGCTGTTTTTGTTTCCATTTCATATTCTCCAGTTTTGTCTGTACCTCTGCATTCTCCTTGATGTCTGTATTCATCAACAGTTCTGCTGGGGATAACCCACATTCAAGCGGGGCCGTTCTGTAGCTTAGTAGAGCTAAATAAGGATCCGACTTGCTGTCTGTGGCCTTTTTGAGAAGCTGTTTGATGATATGCACTCCCTTTTCAGCTTTGCCATTTGCCTGTGCATGCTGTGGACTTGAAGTGACATGGTGAAATCCATATTGTCTTGCAAACTGTTGCCATTCCTTGCTGTTATAACAAGGACCATTGTCACTCACTACAGTCTTTGGTATCCCATGCCGGGCAAAAATGGACTTGACATGAGTAATGACACTGTTGGAAGTTGCACTTGTGAGCATAGCAATTTCAGGAAAGTTTGAATAGTAATCTATTACTAGCAGATAGTCTTTGCCATTACAGTGAAACAAATCTGTTCCAACTTTCTCCCAAGGAGCAGTGGGGAGATCTTGGACCAACATAGGCTCCCTTGCCTGTTTGCTCTGGTACTTGTTACATGTTTCACATTTTCCTATCATGTTTTCAATTTCCTTGTTGATTCCAGGCCAATACACGGCGTTCCTGGCTCTCCTTTTACATTTCTCAATGCCAAGGTGTCCCTCGTGTAGCCTACGAAGTATCTCTGGCCTCAGGCTGTGTGGAATGACAATTCTACAGTCTCTCAATAACAGTCCATTTGCCACACTTAGCTCTGATCTAATGTGATAATATTTCGGACAGGACCCCTCGGGCCAGCCACTGTGAATGTTTTACATTACTGTTTGTAGCTCCTTGTCTTTGACTGTTTCTTCACTAATCTCTTTTGCTTTAACGTGAGACACAGGTAGAGATTCAACGATCATGTTGACATGATTCTCAATCTCTTTTTCAGTGGAGCATGCAGTACTCATCTCTGGCGCTCGTGATAGCGCATCTGCCAACACTAAGTGCTTGCCTGGTGTGTATATAAGCTCAAAATCATACCTTTGCAGTTTCATGATGAGCCGCTGAATCCTCGGTGACATATCATTGAGACTTTTCTTGATAATTGACACGAGAGGACGATGATCTGTCTCAACTGTGAATGTAGGAAGCCCATAGACATAGCAATGAAAGATATGTAGTCCATAAGCTAATCCAAGACATTCCTTCTCAATTTGAGCGTATCTTGTTTCAGTCTTAGTCATGGACCTAGAAGCGTAAGCAACTGGCTTCCAGCTATTTCCTTCTGCCTGTAACAAGACAGCTCCAATTCCGTCCTTCGCTCAAGAAATTTCTTCTTAACTTTTTCTTAACTGCGTTCGTGAATGAGGTCCGTTGTCCTGTTGGAAGGTGAACCTTCGCCCCAGTCTGAGGTCCAGAGCGCTCTGGAGCAGGTTTTGATCAAGGATCTCTCTGTACATTGCTGCATTCATCTTTCCCTCGTTCCTGACTAGTCTCCCAGTTCCTGCCACTGAAAAACATCCCCACAGCATAATGCTGCCACCACCATGCTTCACTGCAGGGATGGTATTGGCCAGGTGATGAGTGGTGCCTGGTTTCCTCCAGACATGACGCTTGGCATTCAGGCCAAAGAGTTCAATCTTGGTTTCATCAGACCAGATCATTTTGTTTCTCATGGTCTGAGAGTGGTCTGGCAAACTCCAAGCGGGCTGTCATGTGCCTTTTACTGAGGCCTGATTGGTGGAGTGCTACAGAGATGGTTGTCCTTCTGGAAGGTTCTCCCATCTCCTCAGAGGAACGCTGGAGCTCTGTCAAAGTGACCATTGGGTTCTTGGTCACTTCCCTGACCAAGGCCCTTCTCCCCCGATTGCTCAGTGTGGCCGGGCGGCCAGCTCTAGGAAGAGTCCTGGTGGTTCCAAACTTCTTCCATTTACGAATGATGGAGACCACTGTCCTCGTTGGGACCTTTAATGCTGCAGATATTTTTCTGTACCCTTCCCCAGATCTGTGCCTCGATACAATCCTGTCTCGGAGGTCTACAGACAATTCCTTTGACTTCATGGCTTGGTTTGTGCTCTGACATGCACTGTCAACTGTGGGACCTTAGGCACAGAGGTGTGTGCCTTTCCAAATCATGTCCAATCAATTGAATTGACCACAGGTGGACTCCAATCAAGTTGTAGAAACATCTCAAGGATGATCAGTGGAAACAGGATGCACCTGAGCTCAATTTTGAGTGTCATAGCAAACGATGTGAATACTTATGTACTGTCACGGTCGCGACCGTGTCTCCGGGCTCCCGGGGTTGGTGGGCGTGGCTCCGGGCTCCGGTGCCGCCCCTGCATAATTAGCGGCACCTGCGCGGCACTCACGGCGGCCGTGAATTAACAATCAGTGCATCAGAGTATAAAGACTCCGGCTCGCCACCCACTCATTGTCGGGTCATTGTTACAGATGACGTGTTGTTGTGTTCGTCGCTGTGTTGCGTTTGGGTCCTCCTGCTCACATCGTGACATGTAGATGTGATATTGTACTTTTTTTATTTTTAGTAAATGTGTAAATTTCTAAAACTTTTTTTCACTTTGTCATTATGGTTTATTGTGTGTAGAATTTAGAGGTTTTTTTATTTAATCCATTTTGGAAGAAGGCTATAACATAACAATGTGGAAAAAGTGAAGCGATGTGAATACTTTCCGGATGCACTGTATATACCTTGAGCCGCACAGTGTACATTATACTATAATACGCAAATACAATATACATAATAGTTGTAAAAAAATATTAAATACAAATGCAAGTGTTGACTCCAGAAGTGTTGATACAATATTGAGTATTTTAAATGTACAATAGGGTGCATCAAAATACACAATTCCAGCATATTGATCGGTCTGGGTGCTCAAAGTGTTACCATCCATGCAAAAACAATAAATGCAAAATATTTTGGCGATACGTGGTGATCTAGAGGTGGAACGGCACCCATTGAGGAGCCATGATAAAGCGGTTCATTTTTGATGTCGTTCTCTGGTGCCATCACTTTGGGCTTTGGTTTCAATGTTTTGTTTCAGAGAGTCACTCTGGTGATCAGTAATATGCTCATTACCAATTCCTGTTGATCCAACGTAAACCAATCACATCGGTGTATCTGATATAGGCGGGCAAGAAGCGGGCTAAACAGATGACGACAGCGCTGCGACGGAATCAGTCCGGAATCAGTCAAACAGTAAACAAACAATCTATAGAAAATTTTGACTGAGTATCTGTACAAACCAACTATTCTCATATTCTGCTTGCAAAAACGGCAAAAGTCGTTTAGTGGCTCCATTTCCATTAGGCTACATTTACGTCTCTCTGTCAAACTATTCTCCAAAACAAACTCGTTTCCGTCCTCTGGATACGTCACCCCGTGTATTCTTCTGATTGGTCGTAGTGTTATCCAATTGCGTGCAATGATATTTTCAAATGCATGCTTGGTGCCGCCCCTCGAGTTGGGCCATTTTCATTACTCATTACCAGCTTTCTAGATGTGGGTCTGGATTTCCAGGCTAGTCTTTAACATGAAATAATGAACTATGTTACACTGGATATGAACTGCGAGTCATGTCCTTTCATATTTTTACCGTGTGGCCTTTAAACATGTAAATCCTTGCACAATTTAGGTTCCATGGATTAACTCGGCCACTTTACTGGGTGTCTTGACCTGCACCAGTTACAAGTATGCAACATGCTACCTCGGACAAATATTCTACACTTTGTTTTTTATCCAACCTTTATTTGACCAGGAAGTGACATTGTGGCTGAGCACCTAATTTGCCAGAGAGAGCTGATAGCAAAATTAAGGCAAACAACACAAATGTGTCATTTCCTGTGGGTATCACAATGGATATCACAATTAATATCTACCCACCATGTGCACACACTAGTCACTGCAGGTTTCCATTGACTCAGTGAATAAATAATGGGAATTCTTGCACATTGAAGTTAGCAGCTAGTAGTTATTTTAACTATTTTAGTAGGCTGGTTGCCTAGTGTGACATCTAGCGCCACTCAAGTTATTTTGGGAATTACAACAACATATTTTATCAATTTGATACACACGCTTTTCTTTTCTGTTTTTTGTAGGCGTACTCTGTTGTCGAAGGCTAAGTGATGGTTTGAAAAATAGTTAGGCAACTTTTTTCACTCAAATGTATGAACCAAAATGTAATGGATTGCATTTATATATCGCTTTTATCCAAAGTGCTTTACAGTATTGCCCCATGTTCACCCATTCATACACCGACGGCAGTGCCAACCATGCAAGGTAACAACCAACACATCAGGAGCAGTTAGGGTTAGGTAGTGTCTTGCTCAGGGACAACTCGACACTTAACTAGGGGGAGCACTTTTTGTCATTACCCTACCACCTCCCCACGGGCCTGATTGAGCTAGCCTGCGGGGCCCCCAGGGTAACACCCTGACCTGGACGACCAGGTGTTCAGCACGGGTAGACTTACTCTCGAAGTCAATCTTCTCCACAATGTTCTTGGGCTTGACACTCTCCTCCTGGTTGAAGATGAAGATCTGTCCCTCCTCATCCTCCGTCCAACCGTACTTGTTCATCCAGAACTTCACCTGTGTGTCTGTGGGAGTTGGGGATTAGAGGCATCAAACTAGCAAACCTCTTTACACTGTGAAGCTCAAAGCGTTTCCACTCATCACTTTGTTTCAGGTGGGCATGAGGAAGGTGTTCGACTATTCGAGACCCCCAGTAACATTTACATTTAGGGCATTTGGCAGATGCTTTTATCCAAAGCGACTTACAAAGAGTACATTTGTTGGAGGAGACAGCAATATATCGCTGTGGTACATAAAGATAAGAATAGAATAGGTTTCGAGCATTCAGTTACGAGGTTAATACAACGAGTTTCATAATTGCTAGGTTGCCTGCATAATAGCTGGGAGAGCAGACGTGCCATTCTGAGGACATTACCAACATCCGAGAACATACAATTTGCTAAACAATGTTATATATTGTTATAATTTGTCATTTTTTGCTTTTAAGAATTAATTGTGACCTTTCACAATGAGCTACTTGCAGAGGCCAGAATTGTGATTTGGGATTAATTGTGCAGCAACCCTACCCAGCATAAAGCAGAAGAGTTGTTTTAGAACATGCATATCATATTGACTGACAGCTGACAGGATGCATGATTCCTGTCAGCTGTCAGTCAACACAGCTTTGTAAGCCACCATTCTGGGCTACAGATCAAAACAATGGCTTGACACTTTGGTCCATTGTGGACCCTGCTACCATGGCAACAACTGTACGTCTATGGATGATTGACAGATTCGGGATGGCATTTCCTACCCAGGGGGTCTCCCAGCATCTCGGCCAGTAACCGGTGCTCGATGTTCTGGTACGTGATGCCCACCACGTGGCAGATGACTGGAGGGGGACATGGAGAAAGGAAGAGTTCAGTTACAGTTATGCCACAGCATTGTTGATTAATTGATTCTGATTGGTTAATAACATGCTTTAATTTTCAACAGGACACCTCTGCCTTTTAAACATTCAGCATCAATGTGCTCTAAATTCAACATTAACAAATAACGGTGAAAATACAACCAGATTTTAACATTATAGATGAAAAGTAACCAATATTTAATCATGATATTATAGTCTATAAAAAGTATTATTATGATCATATACGTCTATAATAATAATAATATAATAGAAGATTTGGTCAAAATATTTTGCATTACGCATTAAGTCATAGCAGACAGCATTAAGTGAATTTTCAGATAGATGTTATTAAGGTGCAGGTAGGGGTTAAGGGTTAGACCATCGACAATGTGGTTTGAACCCACAGCCTCTGGCCCGTCAGTAGAATAGCAATTAATAACTGAACTCACACTTCCTCACGGAGTCCTCAAAGCCTGAGATACCCGTCAGATGAGCTCTCCTGTTCTCTTCCAGACTCGTCTGAGACATGTCTGATCGGGCGTTCCTCTTGCTGCGACACAGTAGTCAGGGAAATGCAAACAGATTTCCTCCACCCGCACCCCCCCCTCCCCCCACCCCCCCCACATTGACTAACTACACCTGGTCTATTGTCTAACTTTAGGTCACTGTCCAGTGATTTCTTTATAGCCATGTGTAACAAGTACAATGAAATGCTTACTGCTCATTAGTATTCTTCCAAACATACATTCTAAAACTCAAAACAACTAAACAATTAGTAACACAACACAACTGAGGTATTAATAAAAGGTTCATACATCATATCTTAATCCTCATTGCAGACCCGCACTGCCAGAAAGCAATGCAGAAACTGACCGAAGATTGGGGTTTTGTTCTACCGACTAACGTCATTTAAGTATTTAATTCTTTATTTATTTAACCAGGTTGTTCCCAATGCGGTCATGGAACCATTCTCCTACAGAGACATGAGCAACGGACATGTAATCAGAGGTTCTCATTGTTATTAATTTAACACAATGAAACCGGGTATCACAATATGTCGATATCGTTATTTCCCGACGATACCATTCAAAGACGATGGCGATAATATCGGACTCCCCCCCAGCTCTACAGCAGTGGGAACGGAGCAATGGGAACTGGGCCACGTCGTACACACAGAACATCTGCGGCACCAAAAGGTTACGTGAGTTTGGTCGATCATACACTTGCACAGCGTGAAGTCCGTGTGGGGCAGGTTGGTCAGGGCCTTCAGCAGAATCTGTGACGTCACATTGGTCTGGAAGTAGGCTGGGTTGAACTGGTACCTGCAACAGGGTTTGGGTCAAACAATCAACAATCATTTTCATGAACTTTAGAGTAAGAGAGAGACAGAGAGAGACGGTGACACTGTAGTGAGCTGTTGAATTGCTAAAAAGTGAACAGGACAGTGCAAAACCAATAGGAGAATAAAAAAAATTAAGTATGAATAAAATGAACACGTCAAAATAATAGAAGCTGGTGCCGATTACACATTACACCGTGTAATAGAATATAGAAGAGAGAGTCTTCAGCTCCAATTAGTCAAAGTGTTTTATTTGGCACATGTACATCACAACCCAGGGCCAGAAAAAAATATATATAATAGGAGGTCTAATAATGGCAAGTGGGATGCAGGGCATGTCATCGTGTGTGTGTGTGCTACTGATGCTGGGGGGTGGGGGGGTCGTACAGTTTGAGGATGGCCAGGTTAGCCTCCAGGTCGTAGGCGTTCTCCTTCGCCTGGGTCTCCACGTAGCGCTCCAGGGTTGCCAGGTTCTCTGGGTTGTACCTGAGAAGACAGGTGACAGACAGGTGACAGACAGACAGTTATCCTGTGCAGCATCCCTTGTTGTCAGACACGAGAGCTTAACCTCAAGAATCAAATTGAAGGAAACCAAATGTCAACATCATCCATTAATGTTGACGTAAAAATTTAAATTCCCTGAGCGTCTGTCAATCAATCAATCAAGCAAATCATTCATTCATATAAGCGATGGATTGCAAAACAGACCTGCAAACACACCATCATGTCTTTTATTAGTCTGTGCAATTCGTTCAGGTTAGATCGATCGCCACAGGACAACAATGTGACGTTTAAGAAGCTTCAAGTAGTCACCCGGTAGCCTAGCCTAGCCTAGCCTAGCCGGGGAGCTAACGCCAACACATCCCCGTGATCGCTCATTCCCGTACCTGTCGATGCCACGGAGGAGCTTCCCGACGTTCGCCCTCATCTGCTCGAACGACGACAACGACGCCATTTGGTCCACAAGCTGTCTGTCTGTTGGCGCGTCTCTGGAGGAACAAGAGCCACACGTGGAACGGAACGGAGCACACGGAGAGAGAGCGAGAGAGAGCCGGCGACGGAAAGAGAACGCAGTCGGAACGAAAACAGCGGAAGCTGACGGCGGCGACTAGTAATTGCATGGGGACCGAATAGGATTTTTAAAACTCAAAACACGCGAAACGTCGATCGCATCGCCACGAATAAATGAGGATAAATATTTTGTAGTGAAATATGACATTTTTACTGGCATCCACTACATGTTTATAGGGTGTAAATACGGTGTATTTAGCTAAATAACTGATACAAGGCGTACTTCCGCCGACCAAACTATGATGGTCCCTACGCGCCAGCATGACTCTGCACTGTCGCCCCCTAGCGGTGGGCGGTATAAACACTAATAATAATAAACTCATAAACTATGCATATTTAACATGTAGGCCTCTGTGAAAATTACATGAAAAAATGTCATATAAAGTACACCATAACATTTACACCAAACGGTACAGTTTTAAGCAGCGGTTTTATCGGCCTGTATCATGACTCATGTCCTCGTTTGATGTTGTGGTTAATTGACCTGTGCAACCTTCCTGTTGTGATGACAGATGATGACCTTGCAAGCGTTGTGCGAGTTGCGAGTTATCGCAAACCAATCAGTCATAACATTTCCAAAATGCTTAAGTGTGGTTAATAAATGTACAACACAATCACTGATTATACTGCAAAAAAGAGCCATAAGTGTCATTCACAACTCTGGTTACAGGGATCACACAATTTACACATTTACTATTTTTTAAATCAAATGCATTAAAATTCACTGACACGGTTCAATTTCAAACTGCACAAATAATGTACGAAGTAATAAACAAGCTACTTCCTGGTAACATTCAGAATTTTTTTTATAGAGATGGGGGTTATAATTTGAGGGGGGAATTGAATGTAAAACATCTTTATTTTCGCACAACGTTAAAAAGTTTTTGTGTTTCCGTATGTGGAATGAAGCTGTGGAACGGGTTGAGTGTGGAGCTCAAGCAATGTCCAAGCATGACCCAGTTTAAAAAGCGGTACAAAAAGATGTTTTTTACGAGGTACAGGGAGGAAGAAGGGCTTTGACTATTTTTTGTTTATATTTTGTTTACTTATAGTACTTATTTATTTTGTTTGTTAATATGTACTTTTGTAAATATGCATGTTTATGGGTGTGCGGGTACACATACACAAACCTGAGTGATGGAAAAGGGGTAGGATTAAATAAGTTTATGCTTCTTCCTGCTCCTTTTTGGACATGTTAGGTTATTTTCTTTTACTGTATTCTTTTTATTGTATTGTTCTAACATGTTCAAAATAAAGCCTGCATCAATCAATCAATCAATCAATCAAAGATAAATACCGGCCACATGATGTTGTTTTAGTGTTTATAATTGAGCTACTGTATTTGTTTTAGCACAATGTTGCTATTTGGCCTACCAAACAGATGGGTGTGAACAGATATGTTAACAGATATGTTAACCCCCCCTGTGTCACGCAAAGGATGAACCAGCGCTACCGCTGTTAGCTCCATGATTAATAAAGTTCTATCTTATGATGTATCACTGAATACCTTTGTTGCGGTAACACCCATTAACAGGAAGTGAAATGGAAGCTACAGGCATGAGCAACCCTGCTGCGCTGAAATATAGCCATACACACAGATTCTTGTAATCTTTATCTTGCTAGATCTCTGGCTTGCTCTTTCTCTCTCTCTCTCTCTCTCTCTCTCCATCTCTGCCCCCCCCCCCCTCACTTACATACAGTACATAGACCTGTGTGAGTGCACCGTGTGCAGCGCCCACGGGAGCAGTGGAAACCCACAAAGAAGCCCACAGCTGCAACAGACTTCCAGCCACACCTCAACATCACCACATCCACCACGGCCTCAGCACCACTGACTGACAGCTCATTAAATGACGCCATTATGGTAGAAAAAGACAATCATGATCAAGATACTTTTATTGTATACTTGTGATTGGAGAGTGTTAGGCCAAAATATATCAGGTTATTTACTCGTTAAAGGCCCATGAAGTGCACAGACACACACACACACACACGCACATGCACATATATGTACATATTACGCACATACATACATACATGCATACGTGCATTCTTACCTACATACACAACACACACACACACACACACACACACACACACACACATACCTAAACACACATACACACACATGTCTACAGGAAACACAATTGTTGAGACGAAACGAAAGCCCGTTTGACAGAGAACAGAGGGTGTGTGTGTGTGAAGGAGTTTGCGAGAGAGCGCGAGAGAGAGAGCAAGAGACAGAGAGAGACAGAGAGCGAGAGTGAGAGAGAGAGAGCAAGAGAGAGCAAGAGAGAGAGAGAGAGAGAGAGAGAGAGAGATGGGAGGGTTGCTTCTGTGAGAAAACAGGAAGATGTGTGAGTGCCGGAGTGAATGAAAAAAGAGTTTGAGAGTCTTCTCTGAAGCTGTGAGCGTAGCTGTCTGCTGCTAGCTGGAGGGAGATTGGCTACTGTGTCTACCACACAGGACCAGGCCCCTGCCAGCATGCGCCAGTAGTCGCTGAGAGAGAGAGAGTGTGTGTGTGTATGTGTTTATGTGCGTGTGTGTGCATGTGTGTGTAGAAGCCGGTTCAGCCAGAATTGTGTGTGTGTATGTGTGTGTGTGTGTCTAGCTGTGTTGTGCGTGTGTCTGTGTGTGTGTGTGTGTTGGAGACAACTTGTTTGTGTGTGTGTGTGTGTGTGTGTGTGTGTGTATGAAGGTATAATAAGATGAGATCAAAACAGCAGGTGTGTTGATATCAAACAAGATGGACGCCCAGCAGAGGTGGATGCTGGACATTTCCACCACAGATCCACAGGAGGACTTTGATATTCTGGTCAGGGTTGGAGGAGGGACGTACGGAGACGTCTACAAGGTCAGGCCGCTCTTCTCTTTTTCTGTCAAATAGAGCGTGTGAAACATTGTGTGAAAGTCAGACAATGGGGAGACTTTACATGAAACCCTTTGAAACAACAACGTTCCGTGTTGAGAGTCTCCTCTGATGAACAACTTGAGAAACATTTAGATTTTGAAGAAGTATATATTTTAGATATCTTTTTTTCTGTGACCAGATGCTCGGGTGATCACGATGTGAACACCTGTTCTTCATGAGCGGAAGAGTTCTACTTTCGACCAAAGTGAAACAGGAATCAATTATATCTTATTTGTTTTTTTATGTAAACAAACCAACAAACCAAACAAATCCAACTAAAAGGATAACCTTTTAATGTCAATGTCAATAAAAAAAAATTCTTTAAATTGGATGTCAATTTAAAGACAAAATTAACATATTGTACCATATTGTTAGTGAAGGCTTTAACCTTTTTAATTAATAGGATTCCTTGGGCAAATTAATATGTTTGCAAAACGTCAGTGCTCATCCACTGAGTTCAAGCTTCTCTAAAGTGGCAATCTCTAAGATTTCCGATTTGTGCTCTTTGGCAACACTTATGGCGAAAAGTGGTAAATGCAGGCAAACAGTGTTGCATGGGTGATCTCAGTCTGCTGGCAGTTTGCTGGCATTTACTCTAACAGAGACCGAAAAAACAGTACGTCACTTCCGCTTATGCTCTCTGGCTGATATCCATGGGACCAATCACTACTGGGCGATGGAAAATGGCTTGCCACCTAGTCTGTAATATCAAACAATTATGCAAATTCAAGGGCTTTCGTCACTGGACCATAGGCTCTGTCACCATTGTGTTAACTCGGTAGATAGTGACTTTAATTTTCAGTGTTGAATTCCATCTGATTCAGACTTCTCGTTCATTCTATTAAGGGTATCACTGGAAGCCACAGGATGAAAATATGTACGACTATTTGACATTTGCATGGATCTCCTTGAGACCTGAGCAACCTTTTGATTTGAGTCAGAAACCTTTGGAATTCCAGAAGGACTGGTCTTCAACAATCGTCTCGGCTTGTGTAAAATTAGCTCC